>NNCF01129903.1:0-21479 GCA_002313205.1 Laupala kohalensis | reverse complement strand
AAAAAAACGTTCAAAATGTTATGCTGCGAAAATAAATTGAAATTTTACCAGCAATAAGAATATATATATTCTTATTGCTGGTAAAATTTCAATTTATTTTCGCAGCATAACATTTTGAACGTTTTTTTCATAAGTTTTCTTAAGTGGATGTAACGCTTTTTCGTATGACTTCAGTGATATGTTTTATTTACCGATTCGACCTTACCTGAACTATACAATACTGCTATAACTATGTAGTATAGCAGTATAGTGTAGGTCAAGTATAGTTTTTGAGAGTTCTTGTTCTATTTGGCTAAATAATTTAAGGGAAAAAATTCTATAGTGAACATTAAATTACGATTGCATCAGTTTATGTATGTTTTTATGCATATATTTTCGAGAACTTAACTATGGAATTTTATTTTTTTAATTGTTTTATTATTTCCATATTAAGTTACGCGCGCACTGCTGCGGAAATTCCGGAACCCAGTTGGGCGGAACGAACGTTCACTATCCCGGACGTAGAAGATTGGGATCCGCGTTACCAGCTCTCCTTTCCGTTTTTCATTTTTATTATTATTCTTACCCAATGCCGCGACCATGGACCAGAGTTCTGGGTTTCTTTTTCGTTATTTTTATCTCGCCATTTTTCCTCTTTTAATTTGCTCTCTTTTGTTTGTCTATTTTATTTCTCTATTCTTTCTTTCTACCAAGCTGTTAGTCCATGTGTTTGTCGTATTGTCATCATTTGTTGCACATAATCTTCGAAAGCTATGTATAATTCTATATTTCTAATATACCCTGTCCATTGTTTATCTATGTTAACTCCATATTTTTGTAGTACTTTGTACCGTTCTGCTCTCTTTCCCAACTAGAGAACAGTTATGTAATGCATGATTCACAGCATAATTTTCTTGCTGACATGCATTTTTAGTTCTGGTTATCTTTTCCATTCTGATCACTCAACACAATACAACACAACTGAAGTGGCGAATAGCTGGTCCTAATGCGATTGACCACAGCCATAACTGCTAATGAGCCGCTCGGAAAGTTTTACAACCCTCCCGATACTCCAAAAGATCTTTCTCGGAGGACTTTTCGCAAACGGTGGCAAGTGCGTGCCGGCTCAATCGGTTCGTACCCCCTGCGAAGCAATGGAAACAAACCCGGGACGGCGGTGCCACCCTCCCGAGTGCACGCGTAGCTTGACAATACGAAGAAAGGAAGAGGCAAGATGAAGATATTTGTTTAGGTCTTCAGAATACTCCATAATTTCACTTAACATCTGAAAAGATGCGGTTTCAATAATCCAATCTGTTAACCGATCGGGTTTCGGGTTAGATTGTAAGCGACTTCATAAACCGAAACCTATCCGACCAGAGAAAAAATGAAAAATTTTTGGTCGATGTAGGTCGAGCAGGTTTATTTGACCACCCCTAATTATAATGAGCACTAAAATTTATATTTCCTTTGAAGTGTTGTTTCCAATTTTATCATATTCATACTTCCTTTATTCTGAGTTCTTGAGAACATTGATAGTTAAAGGAGAATAATCAATGAGTATTGAATATATGCTTGAAGGGAGAATTTTACAAATATTTTATTGTGTGTCTTTAGTTTTACGGAATTATGGGTACCTTAAACTCTTAACATCCGAGTATCTACTCTTGGAGGAAAGTTAGCATCGCCTACGATCTGGTGAAAATGGTTCCGGACTGGGACTCGAACTCGGGTCCTCTGGCCGCAGGTGTGTTGTCCACTGCATTACCCGCCTCAACTCCCAAAGCCCGTACACCATCCACCTGACCTGCTCCCGTAACCTGTGTCCCCTCTTCGTAGAGGATAGAGGAGACCACAGATGGCTCCCTTTTGCTGGGAGCACGTGAAGCTGGTTTCCACATATCTACATGACTTGGTGCAAGAGGGGAGCCACCTGATGTTTCTAATCCCTGCTTTGAGGTGACGCAGGTAACCGGAGCAGCTCAGGTGGGTAGGTTGGACTTTGGAAGTCAAGGCTCGTGATGCAGTGGACGGCACTGATGTGGCCTGAATAGGATTTCCCGAGTTCGAGCCCCGGTCCGTCGCCACATTTACCTGGTTGTAGACGATGCAATTTGATTTCCTCGTTGACGATTCCGTGAATGAAGCTAATTTAGCTGTTTCTGTTTGTGAGGGAGGAATCATTTATTGAAAACATGCTTTATTCCTTAACATAATTATGCAATATGAACGTGACCATATTGATCTGTTTTGTGATCTGCTGTAGTGTGCAACAATATGGAAAAATATTTTGTGAACATATTCTGTAATACAACGTAGTTCAAGTTGAATGCGTACTTACATTTCGTTCTTTGTTTCAGATGCAAATGTTCATGCATCCAGTGTGCCATCTTCGGCAAAACCTTGGGATTGTGAAGAAGTATGATTCTGTGCTGGACAAAGTGCCTCGACATCTTTGGTGATTCTGAATGTTTATTTTATGGTAAGTATTTATTAATGATTTGAGAATGTGTTCGATAGAGTTATATCACGATCCCAATGAATTTAGTCTTGCGTTTTGCGCAACTCATGTTCCCCTTGATGTTGATACCGTTGACTCATGTCAGCACTGGAAGTTGACACCGTGAACAAAGTCCAAGGTCCATAATCGCGCGACAACTACCATTTACAAATCATTTTCGTACCCAATCTAGAAATGTGTGGAATTTGAAATATCGAGAGACAGTCTTGCAGTTTTCCGAGCACGACAGCAATTTTTGCTGTTTAGTAGAAACTGCGACGTTGATTTAAAACTTACCGTTTATCTTCAGTGCTGCTACCTTCTTCAGGTATGACCAGATCGGAGGTTGTGACCGAACAGACATGGAGCGGTCGGTCACACCGTATCATGAAGCATCTGTTAGGATGGAGAGCTGGGATTGGCAGGAACGGTGTACCAATAGTATTTTGTAGTGGGTTGGGTGATGGCGCGTGTGAGAGAAGTGGGTGGGAGTAGTGGAGCAGTAGGAATGTTATTGCCGTTAAAGCTGTCGGTGAGGACGGATGAGGAAGCCCTGACAGGACGGTCTTTGTGTATGTACATACACATTAAACCGTGTGATGTGACGCCAAATGTCACATAATTGAATGTTTCTGGATGTTCAATGTGTTGTGGCGACTGACATTGATTCCTTGAGAATTCTATGACAAGGGTATGAAGGGTGAAATGCTGAAGTGTATCCAAGTAAAACCTGTGGTTCGTTTCCTCTACATTCAGAGCAACAGCAGAGTACTGGTCTATTGAATTTAAAATTCCTTTGATGTTCCTTCCTGGGTCATTCAACTGTCCGTCTGTCCAGTGTAAATATTTTCCCATAATTTTGTAGGATGTGGTAGATTCCTGATGTGAAGAACAGACCTGCATTCTATTTTTTTATCTAGTACCGCCTAGATAGCATTTCTGATATATTTTTTTTAGAACGCGTTCGATTCTTTCCGTCACATCGCTGGTATAGAGTAGTATAGATGCTCTTTTCTTCGTTTTTCGAGCTCATTCTTGTTTTACCCCTCTGTTACGATGAATCTTGCTTGCTTCGATGGAAGTGTTACCATTTGTTATAAAAGTACTTACCAGTCTTCGCTTCTCTTTGATGTTAAGGGTGTTGCAAAACTTGTTGACGTGGGTTGTTAGGGTGTTGAAAACCCCACGTTTCGTCGCGGGGTACTGGTGGGAGTTTGTTTCAAGGTCTTGTGTGTGAATGGATTTCCGATAGACGAAGAGTGAGAGGGATTTAATATTTCCTACGGAGACCAGGACATCAGGGAAAGGGAGTAAGCAGTTATATTTATTCTTCATGCTATTGTGCGACGCCCCATCTGCGCCAATGACCTTGAGCAGTAGCCTTTGTGGGAGATGGGTAGCGGGGACACTTCTAATAACATTTACTCACTATCGGAATATAAATAAGTCGTCATTGTTCGCGAGCAAAGAAAGTGAACCACATGAAGGCTAGTTATACGAAATTAAGCTTGTTTTCTCCAGCATTTCCCGATAAGTGGGCAAAAATGACACGGAAATGTTGTTACGCTTTTAGCAACCTGCATGCGTGCGCAGAAGAAGAGTCCGCACTGTAATGTCAGGCAGTACGAATTTAAGTTAGGCTAGGAAAGAGGGTAACGAGTAAGTGCCGTGTGGCAAAATTACAAAACTTTTATCACGTAGAGGTACTACAGGTATGGTTTTAGGACACGTCGAAAGTTTCACTCTAATGCTTCCAAGCATATTTCAGCTGCTATCGAATAAATGAGATCCCATGAGACTACCCTTCGTTTAAGAGTAGTAAAGTTCTTTGTTCTGGAAAAAGACATGTATTTATAGTGTTTCGTTAGGTTGACTTTCCTATTCTCTGGGTTAGTTCTGGACTTGCAGCTTCTTACGAGTGATTGTGATTCTTTTTCCACAGGGATTTGCGTGAATGAAGAATGACATCGAAGCTTACTAACAAGGAAACCATCTGCGGTCCTTAGACGTACTTAATAGTTGTGAGAAGTGTCTAAATGTTAGCGACGCTGTCATACTGGGGGTAAATTTTTGAAAACCAACCTTTTTACGAGACAAAATCCCATTTTAATGGGTCTTGTTTAACCTTGCAGGTGAATGACGTCAGCAGGGTCACGCAATTCGGGTTTTGTTCGTCCGGTTGTTGGTGATATTAACAGTTTAATGAAAATAGATGAATGTACATTCGCCGCGACGTTTACTGGAAACGTAACACTACGAAAAGAAGGATGTACCCAGGGAAGTGCAGTAAGGAACTAAATACATTTCTTATTCTCATCCTCCATTTTTATGCTAGGTTCGAACTATCGAGTAATGTTTTGAAATTTGTGTGAATAGAAAATATAACATAATTTTCATTATACATTTTGATAGTTAGCTTTACGCATTATTAAAAAGTCTGTGCTACAGCTGTATGTACGTGTCTAACCTATTATAGTTTCGATGAATTTGTTTGTAACGTGACGAAAAATGTTATTTTTTTAAGATTCTTGTCTATAAATGAATCAGTTTGAAGTATTTTTGCTTCACAGTCCGTAGCTTAGTATTTGAATACATGTAAATTTACTTATATATTTTAAAATACGAAAACATATCACTATTATTTGACAAAATTAACGGCGCAAAAATAAAAGTTAACACGGAAATCGCCATTGTGCGAACACACAGCACGAAAATGGCGGAATGGAAATATCTGTACTTTCCTAGAGCTCTACCTTGAGTAAACTCCAATAGCAACACTAAATATGTTGTTGTAATATTGGTCCCCTTATCCTAATATAAAGTTGTATTACTGTTTACTGGTGAACTGAAGTGACACATCACAGGAACGTAGCGAGTATTTTGCTAAAGAGAGGTAGGTCTAAGGGGTAAATGAAATAATTCTTACAAAGACTCGTAATAATTTCTATTAAAAATATAGTTATATAACCTCTGTCAACTCTATCATTGATACACACATTAAACCAACAAACCATACCTTTAATTACGGTAATGTATTATTTTTTCATAATGCGTAAAGCGAATAGGGGGGTTCCAGACTCTGGGACCTTTGTCTACACCCTTAAAGGAGACCTGGAAGCGGGTGGAACGATGATTATCTTCATAAGATAGTGACGTGTTCCTTTTGAAAATTTGATTATTCAATAGTACTTCCAAATATCCTTAATGTGTTCTCTCCGTTTTGGAGTCTAATTTTCTCATACCTCGAACGCGAGTGGGGCCAGAGCGTGGTGCAATAGCGGTCGTGGCGCTGCTGCATTGATGGCGTTGTGTTCAAAGCGGCGTTGTTTTGCAGGAGCGTGCGGCTCTGCTATGGCGCTGACGGTCGCGCCCCTACGGCGCCGGGGTCTGCTCGCGCTGCTATGCGCCGTGTTTGTACCATGCGGCGTACTCGTGCTTCTGTCGGGACCCGGTGAGTATCCTAAGTCCCTTTTGCAATTGATGAAATCCTACTCTTGGCTTTTGGCAACATTTCGCTCATTACTGAGGGATGGATTTCTGCGTACGATTCATTAAAGAGACGTAGAAGTAACTATTTTGACCTGATACTACATTATAATAGTTTATTTAAATTAACGAGAGTATTTTTATTCTCCACAACGTATTTCAGTAGTGTCTCTATTTTCGTATGTATCTGTTGAAAACTCAGTCATCACAATTCATCTGATCACAAGACAGTACAATGAAGTCCATTTTAATTCTCTAGATACACGCCTTTCATTAAAATGTGTAATTACATGGTTATTGATATTATCACAGTTCATTACTAACTAAATATTTTCGTGTTTTCTGTATCTAATGAATAAAAATATATTAATTTTATTTTCAAAGAATCAGTTACAAACTGCGTATGACCACGTATGTGTGTGTGAGTAGCGGTGTGGGGCACATAAGCTAATATATTCTCCGGAAACACGAAAGGGACCATCCTATCAATTCCGATCAAGGTCCCTTTTGGGAAGTAACGGTTTTCCATTTAATATTTCCAAAATAAATCGTAGCTGTTACATGCAGTAAATATTCGACATTAATAATAACTAAAGTATTAATGACTTTCCAACTTATATATAAATCCGCTTGTACCCGGAGGAATACCGGAGAAAAACCTGGGCCATGAAATAATGTTCTCTACCGTGCCAAGATGGCGTATGAATAGAAATAAAGTATTACAAGAAAATAATCAGTATGCACGAATAATAAAAAAAACCGAAAACAAATTTTTGAAAAACAAGCTTTTATTAAACATGCACTGAACTAAGAAAAAAGTAAAGTTCAATACAATTAAAGTTCAAAATCGTATAACTGCAGGAAAGTCCCGTACATGATCACTCATCATAGGTGCAAGTACTTGAAGATACATAAATGAGGATATTTTAAAAATATGAAATATAAATTTTACAAGCTTGAAGCTCTTTTCAAAAAAATTAATTATTCTCTGTATGAAATTATTAACGATGTTATATTATCATTTCTACTACAATCTTTTTGGACATTATCCATCGTCTTTACCTGTTTATATCTTCACAACTGGTGTATTTCGTATATAACGTTTCGGACGTTCTGTCAACGTCCGTCAGGCGTCCGGCAGCACCGGTATTCGAACCAGGTTACAGTAGTATTAGTACTTATGACGCTTGACGCCGCAAGCTTTTGAAATTGATACTTAACTTTTTTTAATATCAACGTTTTATGTACTTTCTAAGTACTTGCGCCTATGATAAGTGATTAAGGAAAGAATTTTTTTAATTTCAATTGAACTGAACGTTTTGATTTTTTAGTTCAGTACTTTGTAAGTAAAAGCTTGTTATTATAAAATATTTTAAAAGTTTTTTTTCTACTTGTATTTTATTTGGTTTGCTTGTTTATATGTGTGGCTATTAATATTTTGTTATCCACTTTGTCTGTTCACATGTTCAGTGATGGTAACAAATGAGCAGGAACTCGACTCTCCTACCATATCTAGACAAGATTTACAGTGCCCACCTCCATCCTCAGGTCAGCTCAATGGTACCATAATCATCTTTTGTCATACAAACCACGTATATCTGATAAATTTCAACTCAATCGGAAACTTGGAAGTGGCCGAAATATCAATTACTAATTTAGAAACTGAAGGACAACACACACATGCTGTGCAAATACAGTGTGCCCCAGAAATGTTGCGACAAACCTGTAGGGGAGGTGGGGCGTGTCATAAGGATTGAGAATTGGCATAGCAACGTCAGGGGTAAATGGTAGCAGAGGTGGAAGATCGGAAAGGAAACAAGGAGAGAGATTCATTTGTAACATTTATTGGACATAATGAGTACAAATGGTGTACGACATGAATATAGCTCTAATGTTGCAACAGATGATCGAAGTTTGCACCATCAGACGGAGCAACAGATGATCGAAGTTTGCATGCCTCATACCGACGGAGCATTGACTGCCGGACACGCTGGAATACACCGGGTGTTTCTTTAATTGTAGCAGCTGCGCAGACAATTTAATTGTAGCAGCTACGAGATCCATTTCAGACTCCACAGGATCACGGTACATGAGATATATCATGACTCCATTCAGAAAGAAATCGAGACTCGATAAATCCGGTAAGCGTGGGGGCCAGGGAACTGGTCCACAACGCCCAATCCATCGATGCGAGATTGACCTGTTCAAATGTCTACGAACAGCCAGTCCAAAATCAGCAGGCGCCCCATGTTGGAACCACATGCTGCGCCTCACATTTGCTGAAACATCTTCAAGCAAGCCGGGAAGAACCTGTTCCAGGAAGGTCTAATAATTCGCGGCGGTCAAGCGGGATGGTAAAAGATACGGCCCGACTAAGCAGTCGCCGGCTTTACCCTCGTACACATTAACTGTGAATCAATGTTGTACCGCGTGGTGCCGCACACCGTGGGGGTTTTCTGGTGCCCACAAATGCTAATTGTGGTGATTGAATACACCATCCCTAGTGAATGTGGCCTTATCTATGGACAACACGTAAACTGAAAATTCACATCTCGGCCACTTTGTTGCAGAAATCACTATGCGAAACGCACTCGTGCAGGATGATCCGGGTGTAATGACTGCACCCTTTGGAGATGAAAGGCGTGCAAAGACTCGGCGTTCAAAGCACGCTGGACAATTCTACGAGACACTTCTACGAGACGTATGCTGGTGCGTGGATTAGTCTTCACGGTATCCAACACACGTTCTTCCATCACGACCGAACGCGTCGATCGTGGCGTGCCCTCACTAACCCTGCCACTTCATGACCCGTACTCGCACAAATTTCGATGCAGACGTGCAAACACACTGAGATGCGGTTGATGTTTGTCAGGGAAGCGTTCGTGATAATTGCGTCCAGCAGCTCGTCAGTGGCACTCAACTATTCCATACATTAAGTGCGTGTCTGCAAGCTCACCGTCCGTATACCGTTCCATGCTCCTCGTATGCTGACTAGCGCTCGAATGAGGAAATCCTCACGTTCCCCTCCAGTACTCTCGTGTACAGCACCACCTAGCGACTTACAATGACGTTTGCGGCCATGGGTTGCTATGCAATTAGAAAGATAATATCGTATCCTAAATAGGAATAAACATGTGCGAGATATACGAAGAGTGGGAAACGTCGACTAGAGTTAGGAATGGATAGCACAATTTGTTTAGTAGGAATTGAGATTTTCAATGTCACAATTTCATGAGGTTCTCTTGAATATGGAGACTAAGAATTAAGTTATATTAACAGTTTTTATTTGGGTTCCTATTATCGCAAGAGATACGTGGAGAAGAGCTTTCGCTTCTCTATTACGAAATGACGTGGATACTCTTTATCACTGTTTACTATGAGACAATTTGAATGAAACCAAGGCGTGAGGTTAGATATAACATTTTGAAAATTGAGGTTTACACATAGTAAATTAGTGTTGTCAGGAAAGAGCACCATTTTGCAATCACGTGTTTGCTCACGTTCAATAAAAATAAGATAGGGTCTGTATTGAACCTTGAGAAACTCCGCTAGTAAGTTGCTTTGTTTCTGAAAGGTAGTGCTGAAGAACTTGATTTTTAGCGTGGGAAATTTCCTCTTGTTGACTATCTTTTAAGAAGGAAGTTAGCTATTGATGTACCAAGTCGCGATTGCTGTAAGAATGCAGTTTCGATTGAAGAATTTCGTGATCAGGGACGTAGATTACTTTAGATCAACTTATCTTAGCCCGCGGGTCATTTTCAATACACTTTTCATCGATCGGGTCGACACGAGATGGGATTTGGCAAAATATTGCCTGACGGGTCATTCCTTATGCAAATTTTGTCACCCACGCGAAACGCAACCTACTAATCATTGAGGAAAAAATCATAACTCTTTAATTTTTCATCATTTATTTGTAAAACTTTGTAGTTAAAAACTTTGAAGTAAAAGGATTTTAGTATGAGAAGAAGAAAAAAATATAAAATACATTTTAGTATGACTACAAACACCCGAAAAAATGTTTAATTTGAATTTTCGCAATTTTTTTAATGAAATCACGGCTTTACATAAAAGTGAATATCACCAAAAGGGTATGTGATAATCAATTTTTTTCTTTTTTTATATTACTCAATACTAGGACTACCATGCGATGAAAGAAAATAGGGTTTTCATTTCTTAGTTTTCCTTTTTTTTCTTATAAATGTTTGACTTACAGAGAATCGTTTTTAGAGTTATTTTAGGAATGAATTATTGTTAAAGGGTTTTAAGTAATATATTTACACTACAGTATGAGGTTCCGATTCAAATAATGCGTAGTCATACTTAAAACCAAATAAATTAAATTAATATACCAAATGAATAAATAGATTTGTTCGATAATTTTTTCATTAACACAGACACAGTGAAATATTTTTGACATTATACGTACATTTAAGAAAGTAATTATATTAAATACTTCACACAATTATCAGTAACAATGTCTTCAATCACAGTAGCAATTTTTAGAGGCTGCTGATGTAGAAACAGGCTTGATGCAAGTCTGAAATGTAACTCTACATTATATTTAGTAACTACCTTTGCTTTCTTTCAGTGAGTCAAGTCTAAGTATCTTTGATGTAGCATTATTGTGGAATACTCCAGTATTAATTACTATGAGTCTGTGTATGTTTTCTTCATGTATAATTTTTTATGAATTAAAATATAGGTATATTTATCTCATTTACCAAAGTGGAGATGACAGTGATTTTTCGTTCTTCTATTGTCTGAATGTCACTCCTTGGCGTCTATTTTTGATCTACATACACCTTATACGCTCCTTCTGCAGACACATGGTTCTAAGAGACAAGGTAATCTCGTCAGATGCACGGAAATCGTATTTTACTGCTCATGACATTAAGTGGCAACGTCGTTTTATTTATTTATTTACATTTTCTTTTATGCAACCCAGTTACTCGACCATTATGCCACTTTCTGGGTTTTGTTTACTTTGTACCTTGTACATTATTTCTCTCTTTTTATCTCCTTTCCTTTTGTTCCACTTGACTGCTATATTTGGTCTCTTTTCTCTGTATTGCCTATTTTGGCTTCTTCCGTTAGTCGTCTTAACTCTGATTAAGCCGTTACTTTCCCCACCACTTGGAGGTCAGGAGCAATCACTATCTAGCTGTATTGATTATTGCCTTTCGTATTAAGAGTACCTGTGTAACGTACTCTTCAAATATATGGTATATGTCTTGTTTTTGTATATACTTACTCCAGTCTGTTGTTGAATAAAGTGTGTTTCGTGAATTCTCTAAACCCACTTTATCTCTCTGCGTCAACATATCTACATTCATGGATCACATAGTCGACTGTGTCCTCATCGTCATTACATGTACATTTATTTGTGTCTGCTTGTCCTCGTTTGTATCAGTATGTGTTGAAGTCCCCATATCCGATCAAAACTTGTTATGTAGGCGCATACGGTGGTAAACCTTTTTCTATTTTTATAACTGAAGTTGAGTTTTTTTAATAAATTTATACGTGTCTTCCCTCTTGAGATTTTTGCCACCTTATGTTCCAACACTCACTTAATTTTCTCCCTATCTTGCCTTTCCATCCTTTTTCTGTCAAAAGCATTTTCGTGTCTCGTAATGTTATTTTTTGTTTATGTCATATTGTGTACCTTAAGTAATGCTTGTCTAGTTCTAGATCAATCGGTAGGTATCCAAGTTTTTCCAATGCAGCCTTTGGTGACGCACTTTTATACATTTTACTCCAGTTAATTATGCTATTTCTTTGTATACTACTTCGTTTGCGTGAATTATGGTTTATTTTGCCTTTATCGATCCATGTTGATCCACAATGTGTCAGTATTGATAAGTAGATTCCTTTGTAAAAGTTTGTTAACTGTGACTACCCTATTGTTTCCTTTGTTATTCCCACTCCTTGCAGTCCTTAAGTTATTATCTTTAGTTTCTTGTCTATATATTCTATATGTGGTGTGAACGTTAAATTTTCGTCTAATATTACCCCCAGATATTTAACTTTTGGTCGTATTGGTAATCTCCAATCAGATATTCTTATTAAAATGTCACGTTTTAGTCCTAAAACTATACCTTCTGGGTTCGTATGTGATTTGGTCAATTGTATCTGGTTACATAGTTTTTCAAATAGCAGTAATATTCTTTTTTCCTTCCAGTTCATTCCCGTTTTTACCCTTTATAATTAGCACCACGTCATCTGCATAGCCGTTTGAAACGCTAGAATCACAACTGGAACAGAAAGGAAAGGATTGTAGCTTGCTATTATTAGCTTATCTACTTGGAGCCGGTTGGGTGGGGTGAAAGGAGGGGTAGCTATGGTAAGTATATGTACCGGTTATCCGGGTTCACTGACAACTTGGCCTGTATAGGGATTGGGGAAAGGAGAGGACTTTTTAGAAGGGAGGAGGATACCACAAAATGTCAGAGGGGAAAAGCTGTCTACAATTTGATTTTTTTCGTGTAAGGTGTTTTCTTTATGTATCAAGAAGTGGTACTATTGTTTCATTTTGGAACGCATCGTTGATTTATTTTTTGGCTTGATTATTAATGTACTCTGAGATAGGGAGAATGTTTTTTACTGCATCGAAAAATGTTCCTCGTGCTGGTCTGTATGCAGTTCGAATGAAGTGATTTTCAGCTTTAGTAAGTGGATTTGCTTTTATTGTAATAGATGTGGCCCAGGTACCACAAGAGTACGTTCCTGCACCACGTACGCGTGACATATATGCGTTCTTTGACGCGATCAGATAGTTTTTTGCAACGAAAAATGGGGTATAATCTACAAATTCTAGAGTGCATTTTTTGGGCGGCCGCGTGGTTATGTACCCGCCATATGATTCACCTGTCAAAAGTTAGCCCGAGGTATTTAGCCGTGTCTGACCAAGGGAATGTTGTTCTAGACGAAGTGTATTAACTGTAAATTTTGTCCACAAAAATTGAACTGTCTGACATTTGCTCGGATTGAGAGTAAATCCGTTATTCACGAACCACGCTACCAAATTGTCGACTGTTCGTTGCAAGGGGTCGACCTGTTGTGGGTGGATACGTTTTCCTGAAAACTATAAGCGATATCAGCATAAATTAACTTTTAGACTGCTGGTACGCTTGAGATGTCGGGAGTGTAGAGCGAGAAGAGTTTGTGGCAAGTACTGCCCCCTGAGGCACTCCTCGAATGTCGCGAAGGGATGAAAGATTTTCATTATGTTACATGGAATTTTCTATTAGTGAGATAGCTTAATATAAATGAAAATAAATGGCTAGGAGCGTGGGATGCTAATTTTGAAAGAAGTATCGTATGGTTTACCTTAACCAAAGGCAGATGAAAAATCGAAGAAGACTGTGGGGCGAGAACGTTTTATTGTTACGGCAGACATGGCCTCCGTGGCCAACCGAAACGTCTGCGCTGCAGATGAACGGTTCTTTCGAAAACCAAACTGATCAGGGCATATGACATTCACGTCTGTAAGGAACCCTGTGAAGCGTACCAGCACGAGTCTTTCGAATACTTTTCCTAACATAGGAAGAAGACTAATGGGGTGGTATTTATTTGGATCGCGTTCAGATTTGCCACATTTCGGTAGCATGACAATAGTGGCGTTCTACCATAGTTTGGAAATAACCTAAAATTAAACGGGCATTAAAGAGTGCCGAGAGAAAATGGGTCGCCGTTCGCGGTAGTTTACGTATCATTTCGCCTTTGATACGATCATGTCCAGGGGATTTTTTAAATTTTGGCCGCCTTGATGACACTCCGTGTGTCCGATTCCTTGATAGCAAAATCTGCTGGAGTCTCGCTCCCCGAAGTGTGAGGTGGCACAATGGGAGGAGGTGGGGTGAATCGTTCCTCTAAGACATCGGCATAAGTTTCGGATTTGACTGATGGGTCGTAGGTGGATGGAGGGGGGGTGGCCAGGTATGGCGAGGGCTATGATTGCAGGTGTGGGGTTACGTAGACATTTTTGGACTTTCCAGATGTTCTGGGGGCCTTTCATTCCCGCCTGCTCGACGTATTTCTCCCAACTTTGGGAATAAGGCTTTTGCAGCACTTCGGAAAGTGTCCGGGCGGCATTGTTAAAGTTGTACCTGTCTTTGGGTTCACTAGTTCTACGAAATTTACGAAGCAAGCGACGACGCTCGCTAATGAGAGCTACAATATCGTCGGGTAGCATATTAAATGCCGGGGGTGGGGGTGAGGAATGGGTGGTTGACTTTTTGTAATAGGAAAGGATATCATATGGGAAAATGCAGCGTCTATGTTGTCCCTCGTGTTCAGGGGGTTACTTTTTATAATGTTCTCTAAAATATGAATTTTAAGATTTTTATTGGATCAGCAAAGATTCCCTAGGAATGTAAAACTAAGTTATAAATGTTTTAGGTAGGTTTATTTGAGGTTTTTAGACATTTATATTGTTTATACTACTTCGTACCGTTTAATAAATAAGAATAATAAAAAACAAATATATTATTACTTCGTGTATATATTAAATATATAATTATAATTCAGTTATAAATAAGTAAATAAAGGGCGTTATATTTACTACTGCCTAGGGGTGTCACACTTTTAAATTCGCCTCTTATCGACACGTCTGCGCATGCG
This sequence comes from Laupala kohalensis, assembly GCA_002313205.1. Lineage (NCBI taxonomy): Eukaryota > Metazoa > Arthropoda > Insecta > Orthoptera > Trigonidiidae > Laupala > Laupala kohalensis. The sequence goes on along the minus strand of NNCF01129903.1, from coordinate 6,892 downwards.
TGGATTCTCAAAAGCCTGTGAGCCTGCGCTCAGCTGATCGTTCAATATAACCTCACCAAATTTACTTGTTGAATTAATTTCCATTGTCACATCGTTTGTTGTGGTTTCAATCCTTTGTCTCGACAACGTGACTCTTCAATGGACGCAACTTTTGTCAATTGCTCAAAATACATCGCAGATCAATGCAGTACGAAGTTGCAACAACAATGGCGACCATAGCTTTAATATAAGCGCAGACAACTTGTTCATGAGTTCGTTGCTTTTATCGGTAGTCGCAGCGCTGGTCGCAGTGCCGACTTAAACGCCCTTATTTGTCATCACGTTAATGTTAGTGTCACGTTACTCTTCTCTTTCGTCTTATCGCTGATCGTCACTCCAACATAATCGTACCCTAAGCCTCCTGTGGTGGTAGGCTGCAGTAAGGGTTGCCAATAGGCTATCAGGCGGGACGGCACAATTCGTTCATTACATTTCAAAACGAGTGGACCAAATTTCAGAACGGGTACAATTTATTGCAGTGTGCGATTTAAGACCTCGGAGCTCGCGGCTGAACGCTACTTCGATCGCGTGCTCCGTCTCGACGCCACTGGTTTAAGATTATCCGTTCAATTGGGCTGGTCTTGTTTGAGAGTTTGCTGGACGACCGACATTCACTTACAATTTCTGAGTGATATAGATGGACTGCAGTACTATAACGATTGCTATAACGAGTACTATAAGGACTGTTCTGATGGAAAAACTGCTTGTTAATGGACACAGAACATGCCCCACAGCTCCCGTCAGCTGACCCGCTACAAATGTGGTGGTGCACCGCTGACGCGGTCCGTGGGTCAGCGCGCACACTCCATTGCATTGATCAACTTACGATTAAGTCTCCTTCCAATAGTCAACAAATTCTGTAATACAACACAATTGAATAAAATTTATGCCCGATCGTAATGATGTACTTCAAAGTAATATTTTATCCACATTTGGTATCATAATATACACGTATTTAATATTGCAAATCGTAATCGTAGGAAAGGAGAATCGGAAACGTTGCCCTGCGGGCATTGTTTATCTTTAGGACCAAAGACAAAGTGTGAGAAAATTATTAATAAGGAATTGAATTTTGCGTTTTATTGTAACTTTTTTCTTTAACGCATTTGGTTTCTTGGGTAGTTTGTCGTTAGCCAATAGTTGTATTTCCGCGGCTGGAATACCTCAACAAGTACCTCTGCTTTAAGCGAGTCAAAAACAAAATTCTATAGAACTGTTATTTCATTTAAATTAAATTCATATCGCGTTGAGGTGCCCCACTGTTATTTTATAAATGAAAAAGGGCTTATTGAAAACAACACGTATTGATCGATAATGTATCATAACCAATACAAACTCACTAATTTACATTGCCACTGTCAATAATAAAATATGTGTAAATTATATCGTTTTATAAACTTTGTTTATAATTGGCCAATCATCACTTTTAAGGGAATGTTTTTTAGGGAAGGTGTATGATATTGGAGCTGAAATTTTTCATGTTAATAGGTGTACTTGTCTTCTGCACTCTCAGCAAGTATGAAGCATGATATTTATATGTATGGAAGTGTTTAAGATGTGCCTAAAATAAGGAAAGATATTATCATTAAACAAGTTTACATGTATTGTTTTCGAAAGATCAGGAGCGAGGAGGTCACTTGGGCACGATGGCGAAATCCAATGCTACCGAAGGAAACGAAGATAATTTTTTCGAAAAAAATTGATGAAACGGAAACCGATGAAAACCGAGGTATATCTTTATTTAAAATAAGCCTGTTTAAAAAATCGTTTTACGATTCGATTTCGACATTTTTGTTGAGTACATGTGTGCCCTCTGTGAGTTCCAAATCACCAGTTTTGGAAGCTTGTTAGAAAGAGTGTAATTGTGTCTAAAGATGACAACTTCAGAACACTAAGATAGGTTGACCAAATTATGCATTCATAAAGTAATTCGAAGGTTACATCGATGTGAATAGATGTACTTACTAGGAAAAGGAAATATTTTAAAAGTTTACTTCTTTCACTAATGTGTAGTGAATGATGCATTTTGTTCTTTTTAAAAATTGGTATGTTTCCTTGGCATAGTCCTGAGATAGAAAGGTCCAGGGCTGCGAAATTCGGCACTAATGCACTACAGAGTGAGTGCATATGGTCCTCCCAACGAGTTTTTCCGAAATCGATTTATATTTTTCTTTAATTTTTAGCACATTTTGATTATTACTCGCGTAACGCTGAATTTTTCGTAAAAAAGCCACGTGGGTATACAACTCATGCGCTCATGTATTAAAGTGGGGATTTAACTATCGTCAGTTTTTGTTATGTAAGTACTAACATCTGGTCAAGTCTGATCCGAATGAATGTTTTGTACGAATCTAGAGAACGAGTAAATACAAGCTCATTATATTTATGCACATTAAAGTTGAAAATTTAGATAATTTTTCGTATCATTCACTGCGTTTAGGCCATTCTTTTCGTCTATAAAACGTTTTTTAAATTATCGTTAAAGTGTATTACTGACATGAAAAACAGAACATTTAAATAAGGTATCTAATCAGTATACTTATGTGTTTTATCATTATTAAGCCACTGATCAGAAATACTAGCCGTTAAGTTAACAGCAATCTCCTGTAGAAACTCACATTTAACTACTTCGTCGCATCGGTTCACTGCAGACCCGACTTCCCTTCTTGGAAGCAACTAGTTACGGCGATAACCAAATATTAAATAAAAGATCAGACTACAGAAAAGTGATACAGAAACCTATGACCATTAAATATTAAAATTCTTAGAAATATCCGGCAAATAGAAATGATCGGTTTGCTGTTGACCCAATGATAGGCTTTAAAACCGGGTGTACCATATCGCACATGGGTCGAGTGAACGGTCTAGTGCGGCATCAAGAGGAGAGGAAATTTGTACTCGACTCATAGAAACAGTTCCAGTGGAGTCGAGTACTGTTTTCAGCGGAGTAGTTCTCCACAGTGGACGAGTAGACTTGTTTCAGTACTCGACCACCTCCACTCCCAATTTTTTTACCACCCGACTGATTATTTGTCCATTGTATAAAACTAACAGGGACACCGATGATGGCAAAACTTACAAGCCACTTGCTGACGTCGTAAAAAGTTAAAATTGTATTTTCTACTCTTTATCTTTCAATGTCGTAAAGGCTAGAAATTTGAAAAATTAAATCCAAATTCGAAAAAATCGTCAAGTAGTGCTCTTTATTCCAGGAACCGGGAATTTTTATAAAGGCCGACCTTGCAAAAGGTCATGGAGAGTTTATATTTGGTATACTTCTTGAATTTGATGTACTAACGATAATGCTGAGTTTTCAACCTCCAATCTTTGCCTCTCGCACCGCCATCTTGGAGAAATGGCGGCGAATTTGACTTCGCAATTATTTCGATTCCCGTACCAGTTACGACCAAGATAGTTATTACATGAAAGATAGATTATTTAATTTCTAACATCTTTTGTAGTAATCATTTTTTATCAGTTTAATAGTTTCTGAACTACAAAAGATTGCAAAATGTGGGTTTTTCAACATTTTTTATTTTTTACATTTTTCCCTTAGTTTTGACGTGAAAATTTGGTGTAGTATATAAAAAGGAACATTGGAGACGTATTCGTATCAAAACATTAATAATTATTGACACAGTTAATTCTATATTTTAAACTGTAATGACTTTGATGTTGGCGAGCCCTGAAGTCCCAAGAAAAAATCTAAGTTTTCTTCTGTTTTACTTATTTCCGCATCACCATGGTGGTACAGCAGAAGGCGGCTTTTTGTATAGTGGTGTCTCCATTAGGCCTAAATCAATTCACATGATATTGATCTAGTGTTTTAAACATTACGATTTCCTCGATGAATCAGATTTATCGAAGTTATCCTGAAAATCTTCTTCGAGCAACTCATTTTCTTTATATTCTGCCTCATCTTTATCTTAGACTTCTTCTTCATCTTAAGTGTTATCTTCCACTTTTATTTTTATTGACAAAAACTGATCAACAATGTCGTTTCTTCAAATTCGTCCTCTGTCAGATAAAACTTCTAAGGTATTCTTACATGAAAGTCCTTTACAAAATACAGAGCATTTGAACCTCGTCTTTCTACATCTCCATGCTCGACCTCATGCGTCTTGAAATAACATGACAGTTTTTAATAGATTTGCAGAAGCAGGGTCCTTTGTGGTTCTCATCGGAATAAGTCCAATTTTACGGTGTGCCCATCCCATAGTGCATTTTTTATGTTGCACCGTAATTTAACTTGATGGTAGGTTCTGAGAGAGTGAAATTGTGCAGCATCGCTCGTAGGAAGTAATGAAGCTAAATTGAAAGTCATTTTTCATGTGGATTTGGAGAATTGTTCATGACGGAGACAGTTTAAAATGTTTTTATTTGTGAAAGTGCTGTAAACTGCAATCAAAATTTTCCCCCGCTGTTATAATCTCTTCAAGGTTCGCATTTTTATCGTTGAAAACACGTATAATTTGAATCAGTGACTCACAATTTACCATGTTTTTGAAAAACTTTAATTTACCTCTCTTGAACAGGGCTGATGTGCTATCGCACCCACTGAATGGATGTAAAAATAATAAATTTTCAGCAACTGTCTTTCCATACTGCAAGCTAGTAGAACAGAATATCTGCTCCTCAATGTTCCCTTTTCCAGGTTTCCGAAAATAAACATTTGAAAGATGCCTCGCCAGTGCTGTTGGAAGTACGAGTGGATCAATATCTTCTCATGCATGACGATCAAACGTTCCTTTTTTTCCGTTGGAAAAACATTTTTCTTGGAAAATGGCTCATTCACTGACTCATTGAAATTTACTTCTGGAGCATTATGTTTCATTGATCATCGTAATCCTTCAGCGCTGTTTCTACTTTTGTTCGTTGCATCGTAAAATATCCGCCGAAGAGAAGGATTGCACAGTGACGTATTCAGGGTGGGGACGAAGGGGCGATATTTTACTGATGAAAATGAAAAAAAATAGTTAATGTGTTCGTTAAAGCGCTCCTTTATGTATTCTACANGGGGGGGGGGGGCGAAGGTATGATGTATTCTACAAAGTTGTAGAATATATAAAGGAGCGCTTTAACGAACTCGTTAACTATTTTTTTCATTTGATTTTCAATATCTAGAACCCTGTTCCTGGTTAAGATCGCCGGGATGTGCATTACTTGTCACTACTTATCCTTTCAAACGAACCACACAAATGCAAGTACAAGACTGAAAACAAAATAAATACGTCCGCTGCCATGAATTTATTTTATTTCCACTATTAATAAAACAAATGATTCCTCGAATGACGAAACTATCGGGGGGGGGGGTAAAGTTTACAAAGTTTGCCCCCCCCCAAGATCACTTGCTGGATCCGCCCCTGGGATTGCATTACTACATTGCTTTTTGACGTACTCGAGATGAGCGATGACAATCGTTGCAAAAGATTCATTTCGATGCCACACAATTCTGTGAAGAACATAACCTCCGTCTACTATATTAATGCTGTTTCCACCTACAATATCATCTACAATTGGCAAAAACGTTGTAAGTGAATATTTTGTATCTTTATGCATTCCATTATTCGCCATGCTTTTTATTCGTTCAAATTAAATAAATGTTATCTTTGTATATACGTTTTCCTAAACTTTAATGTAGCGCTAAAAACAGCCCAAGAAAATAAAACTAAAAAAAATATCTGAAGCTGAAACCGTACGAATCATTTGAATAGTCTAATGCAGGAGCCAGAAACCTTTTCACACTCGCAGACCTCAAAGTTTATCCTTCAATTCATCGCGGGTCGCATAGATATCCAATGTAATATTTTCAAATTGTTGAGTAAAAAGTAAATTTCTTTTTATGCCATTAATTTAATTAAAAAAGGCAGGAGATGTTCAAGCATAAAAATTAAGTAAAGAAATACATAAATGAAAAAGATCATTTGAAACCAGTTTTCAATCAGCAACTGGAAACGAATGACAATCTTTCAAATTCAACTGTCTAACTGTGTAGTTATTGCGCAGTACACCGTCTAATGGTAATATTTTTCTTTTAATCACCTAACGTCCGACTCTAATCTTTATTTGTTGGGGAGATATTTGAGGAGCTCCCTTTTATTGAATCGCGGCTGACACCGGAGGAAAAGTACCCCAGCTCCTAACCGATAAAAGGCGATAAATTTCCCATTTTGTATTCTCATTATTTGTTTGCAGCAATTAGTACTATAACCAATTCCTGTAACTGATAGTGAGAATATTTAATGGGAAATTTATCGCATTTTATCGGTCAGGAGCTAAATCATTGTTTCTTCTGTGCTAACTACAATTGCTGTAATACTTATTTACTAACAAAGTGCTAATTGCTGTGAATACTTAGACCAGTATTTTGTATTGTACGTTAAGTATAACTGAATATAAAAGTAGGACATATAAATGGGTGACTAGACACAGCAAATTTAATTTTGTGGAATTTCGTTTCTTTTATTTTTTTAAACAAATTTATACACGAATGATTCTAAAGAAAAGTTTTTGTAATTTTAACTGAACCCCTTTAACGTATAACGTAGACACAGGACGTAGCGGAATCGCGAAATGCCGAGATCAAGTACTGCTTCAACTTCATCTCTAGTGTCAGTGTCTTAAATAGTTTTAAATCGACTTTGGAGTTAAAAACGTTTTAAATAAATGTTATTCCATTAACTATATTTGCCTATGCTAGGATTTGATTCGATAATAATAATAAATTTATTGCCAAAAAACAGTACAAACTGCGTATGACCACGTGGAGAAAAAAAAATAATTTACTCTCCGGAAGCAAGCAAGGGACCATCCCATCAATTCCGATCAAGGGCCCTAAGGCAGAGGCGGATTC
>NNCF01129902.1:99683-117020 GCA_002313205.1 Laupala kohalensis | reverse complement strand
AAATCTCGTAACGTAATCTGATCTAAATTGTACGGAGCAATAACTATTTCGCCGTGTACATATCAATTCATCGATCTTCTACCTCATAAAAGCTACATAAAATACGTATACGTAGAAATTATTAAATACTACTTTTGCTTTTTCTCTATTTGGACATAAGACATATTCTTCCAAGTTTTGAAAGAAATCAAATTGACTTCCAATTACAAATTGTTACGACTTGCACAGTTATCATTTTCGTCTGTGTCATTTATATGTTCTGTGTTTCTTTCCGCTCAGGGGTAGATGTTGAAAAAATATAAGGGAAGGGAATTTTCAAGAGAAAATGCTTTATAATATAAAAATATGTACATATAAAATATATAATAAATTAAATTCAAAATAAAATATATTCATGTTTATAGATGGTATAGGTGATTTATTGTTGGCGTAATTCAAAATAAAATTAACTTGTGTAGTATCGCCACCCATATATTTATTATTAGTTAGTTAATAACAAACATGGTTGGCGAGACTACGCAAGTTAATTTTCTTTTTATATTTGTTTTTTACGAATTAATAATTTACTTATTTTATTTCTATTTATTTTGGTAATCACAGTGCAAACTTGATAGAACAATCCTGTCATTATATATTTTCGATAATATTGTCGCAGGTTTTAACGACTATTTGAAATTTTACCCATTTCTGAGGCAATGTTCCTGTGTCAGGGAACTGTGTACCCCTATTTCATTCACCCCTGAATATCAACAACAATCCGTCCGAATGCAGTACTTGTATCTTCACTGGCATACTATAGTGTGGGATATCGGGGTAACAATCCTGTATATGCCACTTTCGGCGAGGTTTTCAGCAAGAGTTTTCCTCGTCCAATCACCGATGATTATCAGGACTATGGTGAGGTGGGGGTACAAAGTCACATTGGTTGATCTCGGCTCTCATCCCACAATTTCAAAGGGTACAAAGCTTTGGCTTCCAATGAAAGGTAGACACTTGTTGTCTTCTCCAATTGGCCTTGAACTGTCCACACGATGCAGCGCATTGGCGCGGCCAGTACTGCTGTATTAGCTTACGTAGTTAGATAGTTGACTGGACGCCAATTCTCAAGTAACATGGTGGTGGTGGAGGTTGAGAGGAGGTATTGGACGCCAAAAGTAGGCTTGAGTCTATTCCGCAGATTGGTTTGATAATTGTGAAGGCCATTGGCTTCTAAAATCAAGCCAGTTGTGTCAAACTATTGTTTTTCAGGCACAAGAGGCCAACAATTGGCTTGCTTATTGGCATCAAGAAAACGTGGCTTTAGGAGAGTTGAACGGCGTCGTCGCGTGCGACAGCAGCAGTCTGCCAACCGCTGACGAGGCGAGTATATCAGGCGCTGGCAAGCTGCGAAGTTGCTCAGTGCTACTACTTTGCCTCCGTCGTCGCCGCTTCTGCGAAGCGAATGCTCTCTCTTGCAACGGAATGGAACGGCAAGGAAGGAAAATCAAAGGGACTTACTTGCATGGAATGTTTTTATAGTCACCGATATGCATTATTTATCTTTACGGATGGATGCAATCGGGGTTCATAGAACCGATCGCTGCGGAGAGATCGACGAATCCAATAAAGTGAGGCGTAACTAGAACTTTTTTTATTTTTATTGGGACTTTAGGGCTGGCCAACGTTAAGGTCATTAGAACCCTTACTAGGAGTATTATCTGGTATGGATTTGGACCCTCGAGTAAGCATATATACGAATATTTTTTGTCATAATTCCTAGCTATCTCCGTTGATAGTTCCATATAGTGGAATTTGCGCGAATCTCAATCGAAAAGACAAAAAAAATCATGATATACCAGTGCTATGAAGCATAATTTGATAAATAAAATTATGTAAGTTATTGAGATATTTATTGATAAAAATTTTCAGTTAAAAATATATTTATGTGGGATTTCTTTAGAAAGAAAAATATTTCAGGGAGGTTATTGATGTATAAACCGGGACACATCACAAGATCGCATCTCGGACAAAGTTCTCGTAACATTCTTTTAGGATATTAATTAATTGATAATACAATAAGATTCATAAAATAAGTGTTTACAATAATTAAGTCATTTTTACTTTAGTCATATTACTAAAATTTATGTACGTTATAAATAAAATAAATTTTCTGTGGGCATCGACATAGTATTTATCTTTTAAAAAAGTTCATTTTTTGTCCGAGGAATTAAAAACATTAATTTAGTTAGACACATGAGGTCCAAAAGGTAGGCAAACGCTGCTTTAGAAGATCCCAGAATGAAGTTAATTTGCTTTTTTCAATAATTCCAAAGACAATCTCTGAACGTTTATCTTTTTTTCTGAAACTGCTTGCAATATTCTTTGTTGTGCATTGTTTCCTGGGACGAAATATTGGGGTAAAATTGCTTGGTAATTTCATTAGAAGACTAGTGAATGCTTTATTATAAATACAGATTTACTTTCTTGTTCTTGCCAAGTTTCGCATCTTACTGTCGTAAACTTTGGTACGTTGGCGTTATAGACCAATATTAAGAAGTAAAAAGTCATTTAATTCTACTATTTGCGTCCGTTATTAAATCTAGAATAGTTAATACATCATTTGATCTTAATTGGCTCAATATTGTGAACTTCCAAATTAATTGACATGATTTATTTAACCATCCAGGCCCGGGTTTTCCTTCGGGTAGAGGCGTATTTTTATAAAGACTCGCTAGGCTCTTGCTTAGAGACGGCACCAATTGATATAATTATTAGCGAATTTAGTGTTATTTAATAGTTACGAATTATCAACAATACTTTCCTAATGATTTATAACTTAATAATACGTACTTGTGGAATGACTTTTGTATGTTTTATTAAATACAATATTTGTTGGTATTTGTTAATACTATAACACGTGTCGAACAATTTTTATCGTTAGGAGGATGTTCAAATGTTAAATCCACCACTGCCTTAGGGCCCTTGATCGGAATTGATGGGATGGACCCTTGCTTGCTTCCGGGATTCGAGTAAATTAGTTTCTTGTCCTCCACGTGGTCATACGCAGTTTGTAACTGCTTTTTTGACAATAAAGCTTTTTAATATTCTGAAAATCTGTAATGTTCGGAAAATAAAGGAAATGAAGAAAGTTGAAGAAACGCAAGTTTACTTTTCAGAAACTATTAAATATTTGATACAGGGTCCTTCGGATTCGTTTCAGTTGCGTAATTGAGGTTGGGAAGAATGACTTGGGGTTACATCAGCATGCTTGAAGCAATTACACTTAAGCAAATGGCATATACATGAAGTTCTTCGGTATGTAGGCTGCTGGCAACACCAACGCATATTATACATTTATGACCTCACTACTTAGTAATCACCTACTACTTCTTGGTCAACGAGATTCCTACATCATGAAAGTATGTTTGCTCTGCAGCCATCATTAAACTCTTCTCCTTCCGCCTCATTATGTCCATCTCCAACGCCTCTATGCTCACTCACCTTTACGATGCTGTAAATAGGAGGAATCTATTTAATGACGTAATTAATCAGTAACAAGAATCACCTATTTACAAGGATGAAGATTCGAAAAAAAAAAGACATAATTGCAATCTAGAAACACTTTTTGAAATTTCATAGTGTCGCATGTAAATCTCAATCACGATAAATTCATTTTTAATGCAGGAAAATGCTAAACTGTTTATGATAATATGCTTACTTATAATTATTTACAATTATCTGCGTATATACTGAACGATTTTCTTCAGGGTTCCAGCAGGAAAACCAGTATCTTACTGTATTATATCCGTCAGAGTGACTAGGCTAAAGTACCCGCAAAAATGTTTCAAATGATAATTTGAACCATTCTGTAACTAGTGACGGTGAATTTTCATATCGTTACGACGCAAAATTTTAAATTATTTGACTTTTAATTTGTGTGGACTTACATGGAGACACTTTTGCGGGTTTACGTTTTTTTGATACCCTAACAAAAGTATCGGCTTAACACAGCAAAAAGGGCCTACCAGAACATAGCAAATGTAAATAGGAACGCAATGACGTTAAGATTTTCACATCTTACGGGGCATTTACTAGAATAATTCACCAAAAACTGTGAAAAATACTGCTCAAACGGAAATGGTGCATCACATAACTGAAGACAATCCGACCCTTGTCAAAGAAAGTCAAACTATAATCTAAATTTATCATGTTTTAAAATCACGATGTAATTGTCTTCAACAGTAAAAATCAGTTGATTGAATTATTAATTAATTAATTAGAACTTCTTTGATGAATATTTCCGAGTTTCGTGAATAGTTGATTTGACCCCAGTCAACGTAAACATAATACCTTGAAGATTATCCATGAGATAGAGGCGATCACAAGCTATAGATGCAGAAATTACATGTTATATCGATTTTATTTGTTTAATGTAGAAATGTATACTTCTATATGGGAGAGGGTTTTTCATGTCCCCTCCGTTATTTACACATCTTATATGTACTACTTAATGTAAGTTTTCGAAGAGTGTACTGCTGAAACTGAAACTACACCCACAATAATTTGTTCGTTTCACATTGGATATTCTTTTTTAAACACTTGAGGATTCTAGATTATATTTATTTATTCTATCCTTATTATACTTACACATGAAATCAATTCGATAATAACAGGGTAAATATCAGAGAGGTAAAATGACAGAATGACGTTGTAAAAAAAAGAAAAAAGGTTGTAGTGCATTGTTTATTGGAAAAACAAAACATTCATTCGTGTGAAAGAACACAATAGAAACATAAGATGTGAGTCAATTGTTATATTTTCTCAAACTTCAGAGAAGGACAACACAACGGACTGGTAAAATTCATTGACATAAGATAAAGGTAAAAATTATATGTAACGATATTTCTCTGAAATGATTAATATGAGAGTAACACATAATACACTAAAATTAAGGATGGGGACAGAACAATTATATGAATTATACAATACTTTTTTTTCTTTCGAAAATATGAGTTTTGTCCTTTTAATAACCTTGATGTTGGCGAGCCTTAAAGCCCCAAGGGAAAAAAATGACAACACGAACTAAATATTAAGTATCATACGTAAACACTTAGTTAAGGCTCAAATGTGAGACGAAACGATGCCTTGGGGGGGACTGAGTAAAAAAAAAAAAAGCAGAGGATGCGCCTCCGTCGGTGGCAGGTGTTGTCACACTTGCGACAATGACACTGCGACATTTCCACGCGCATGTATCGACTCATTAGAGCACTCGCGAAAGGGATTTAGCGCGAAGTGCGCTGCTCGCAGATATCCATAGCGACGACCGGTTGCCGGTCTTCTGTACCTAATGGGTGGTGTTGCTTCGACTTATCGCTGTCCTACGCGAACAAGTGTCTCGCTCTGTGGATGGCACTAAAAAAGAGACGAGGGGATCCGCAGGGCGAAGATGTTACATACAGATTGCTTACAACGAGGCTGTAAAGGTTGACACAAGTTTAACAGGCAATAGAGTGTAACATTCGACTTACAAAGAAACGGAACAGCGAAAAATAGATGTTCGTCACTTGCAATGACCCGCATAAAAAATTGATCTGAAAAACATTTTTGTCGCTAGGAGATTATAGAAAATATATATCCATATTCATACGCCAGTACTTGAAATAAAAAATCGAAATTATTCTTGCAGAAAATGAAATTCGAAATCATTCAATTATTTGATAGATCACGAAAATTACACCGTAATCATTTACTTAAGTAGAGTAAATTTTTATTCGAGTTCCATCATCTTATTGTCATTCTATCAACAATTCTAAGTTGAAATTAAACGCTGAGAGTAAATTTCGTGTTAAAAGAGTTTTCATTGTATATACAATTAATTATCGAATAATTAAGGACAATCTTATTTTTACGCTATTCATTTCGTAAATAAGACAAATTATGAAGAAAGAATGTTCTGAGGGCGCCAAAAGTGATTGGAAATGAAAATTTGTCGATTTTTAGAAATCATGCAAAATTTTACATTAAAACATTTTACGTTGGCACGGAAATGGACTCGATGTTTGACCTCTCTGATTGAGTTTTACTTATTTGAAAAAAAAAAAATAGTTCGTCCTTTCTGTAAATTTTTTATATCTGTTTACGAAGGAATCATACGGGTACATCGTTTATCAAAGGCTAATGACTAATAGTTGTAAGTGATTAATTATTCTCAGTCAAGTTTTAACGGCTTCTAACACGTCAAAAAATTAAAGAAAAGATAATTAATTGAAAGAAAAGAATGCACAGTTATAATTTTGGGTGGGAGAGGCAGGAGATTCCTTTTTTATGGAAGGAAAAGTAATATTTTCATTATGTTAGTACTCAATGGGTTTGATTTAAAGATATTTAATACGACCCTCTCTAAGTCACTTTGAAAATTGTAAAAATGATTAGTACAATTTTTTTCTATTTTTTTCTTGTTCAGACACAATAGCTAAAGTTGAAATACGCTGTTACTATAAATATTAACATTGATCTGAAATTTGAAAAAACGTCAACATGAAAAAAACAAAACAAGACATACGAGTTTTTTTAATGTTCCTCACAGCCACAAGAAGCAAAGTGAAGGAAGGACAGATTTAGAATTGAATATATTTATGATATCAATCATTCAAAACGCCCAATGACAAAATTGTATGTTGGACAAATAGAGTTCAATTCATAAACTGATAAATTTTATTTTCATGTGAAGAGAATTTCGGTTATCTTTGACTATTACATTTTCATGTCCATTCACTTGTTGTTTTATGTTGCATTACCAGAATAACAAATAAAAATATAATATCTTTCGTTAGAATTACTTCATTACAATTAACTAGAATTATAAAAAAATCGATAGAAAAAAAAAGAATCCTTCTGACAGCGTTTCCAGTTATCGTTCGCACACGTTATTCCATTAACATTCTGTCTGGAACTCTTTCTTGGGTTGAGACAATATTTTTTCAATATCTCCCGCGAAAATTAGTTGACATGGTAACAGAACGACGATATATAAAGACAGTATGAAATAAAACACCATGTGACGTGATGTACAGTAGATGTTACGACGAAAACAAATTTTCCTTTTTTTTTCAGAGTTGCTGCCCACAGATTAAAGCAAAGAGCCTCATTAAACGTCTTTATGAAGACTATAATAAAGTACGTGATTTTATGAAGACTAGTACAGCGTTCGCAATGAGCCTCCACTTTGAACTCCGGTATCGATCTAGTTTTACTACCTTACATTGGATGAGCGATCGTCTTCGATGTAGGTCAAATATCCTCGAAAACAGAGCAGACTCTTTCTTGTTTTGTATTCTCCAAGGACAGGAATTAAGTGCCGTCGCAAGAAGAGATGAAAAGACGAGCTGTTTGACGGAGATTAATGTTTCGTGTAACGCGGCTCTCAAGAAAGGGAGCATCATGTTAAAAGCAATTCAACGCTGATTCAACGATCAGATATCGAGAATTCGCGAGTGTATTCAGTTTTATACTCTTCATCTAAGTGCTTCTCTCCATCATAGATCGATTAATTCCGTATAAGGATGAATCGACAGATTTATTACTATCTCTGACTTAGTCTTCGACTTACGGAACGACAAGCTGTTTTTCACGCTAAAGAAATCCGTACCAGTCATTTCTTTATAATATTATTAGGGCCCATTTTTCTCTCGAAGGAGGTAGTAAAATTCTGTTAGTACTGCTATTAGTTAACACTTTTGCTTTTTTTTTTAGATTTCCGCCGTCAATTCATTTTTTCATGACAACACATACGATGAAACCAGGAAGATCAAGGAATAATCCAATTTAAAAAATACATATAAGCCTATGAATTGACTAATAAGTTTGTTGTTAACTGATTTCCATAGAAAGAGTGTAATCCACTTTTCTAATGAGTTTTCAATTAATAATGTTGAGAATGCAAATTCTCAAATTTATACTGCAGTGTTGAAATTGCACTGCGTATTCTAATTTTCAAACAAAAAAATTAAAATATTTAATATTATAAATTAACACTGAATGAGTTTCAAAAGAGGCAAAATGTAAATTTGGAATATGTATTATTAGAGAAAAAAATTTTTTTTTTTGAGAATTTATCCGCGTCAACATCGATGAGAAGAAGTATTTTGAACGCTCCATTTGAAGTCATCCATACCACAAAAGCGTCCGCATGTGTCTACGTTCCTAGGCGTCTAATGTGCTAATATATCACTGCGCCGCTCTTTCTTGCGCTTCTTCATCCTCCCACCCTCCCGCGTGTTGCACGCACCGACGGGGCGCGCCCGCCCGTGACCACCCGTGACCTCCATGCATTCGAGCCACGGAACGGGAGTGCAGGAGACGTTGGCTTGGGTTTCACTTGCAGCGGGGTATGAGGCTGAACTGCAATGCGATATTAGATGCCACAGCACAGATATTAAACGTGATCAACTCCAATCATTCTCGTGTGAATTCCAAGGACATAAGATGGATTTGAGGAAGCAAAGTGTTGCCGCCTTCCCCAAACAACTCATTCAATTTGAAGAGAACGAAATGTTATGAAGTACTCCTTGAGTTTTATTCGAGTCGCTTGATGAATAACACATTTCAGTTAAGAATTTCAAAATGACTAAGGACGTTCAAACTATGTGTTTCCTGCTTATGAAGCTCAAAATTTTCTTTTGTCCAAGTAAACTGCAAAGAAGAATATACATTTTTTGTTCTAGTTACAGGGGTATTACAGTAATAACTACTAAGGAAGTTACAATATTTTCATTTGTAAAGAATAAGTATTTGGTATTTTATCCATTAACTTATCTATTGTATCGATGCATAAATTTGCTATCAACAAAATGTTCAACATAAAAACATGAATCATTATATGACTTCAATTCTTTGTCATAAGAAGATGGCAGCATGGAGATGATTCGATTTTCGGACAAAAATGTCATTGTCTAAATTGTTTTTCACTCCACAAACATGAGTATAATTAAATATGAGTTATAAGAAATAATAATGAGAGATAAGAAAAACTGTGGAAGAAGAATATTGGACGATATTGCATACAATGGTAAAATGAGTACCATGATACAAATGACACGGCTAATATACCTCGTTTTTGGACTCGCGACAAAGAGGAAGTGATGCGTTAATGTTGCCACGATAAGATGTGTGGAATGAGAAAAGCGACCATTCGAGAGTTTAAAAAGTGATGTAAATTTTCGTAGTATTTTGTCATCGTCTGCAGGTGCAAGATTAATGCACAAATTTAAGAAAACAAATGGAGCTAGAAATACGTCGTCCTCATCTTCCCTGAACTTATTTATAACGATTCATTCATCGCAAGCCGTAATGTAATATATTAGAAGGGCTGAGATTGAGTTTACCACATCGACATACATTGTAATTAAGAGCAGTTTTTGGAACCAAGAGAATATGGATATGGAAATATTTTTATCAGAGTCCTAGCAAACTCCGTGTAGACGTTCCTTCTGGTCTGAATCTCGACGAATACACACCAACACATTTCGTGATCTCACACATGACTAGGTAGTAATATGCGATCGTTGTACTATTTGCAACCGCTTGTTTCTTCGAGATAGGCATAGCGACACGTAAGATTTCTTTACAGAAATAACCTTCATTTGAGCAAGAAATAATTGTACCGACCATAAATCTGTTCTTAACGCAAATTGGTGGAGTGGGCACCAGAACTGTTTGGGGCGGACACGACCACAACCCACTAGTTACGCCAATGTGGATATTTAAAAAAAATGTTTTAATAAGATGTGGTGAGAAATTCATATACTCCGGTAAATTACTCACAACCTGAATAAAATATACGTGGAATAGTGATATTTTTAGGCACTATCGACCAAGTTTTCAGTCACGTTACACCACTAACACTATAATTTTCAGATTCAAAAATTCGAAAAGGAAATTGTGTGGCGTCGGAATTAAATGTCATCCTGCAAACCAAACGTTAACGCGTCTCTTCGAGAAAATATTTTCTGTCCAATAGAGATCAATGTACATCTCATGTTCTCCACTATTGTAACCAAGTGAAATAGAGCGGGAATCTTTAACAAGATATCTGGGAAAGATTCTTTACGAAACGAAATCTTGGAAAGGAAATAGTATGGGAAATACTCGCAATATAAGAGTGTCAGCCGTGAGGACAAGAATTAATTGAAAAATTCTTCCATAGCGAGACTTGAATCATTTCTTTTTTGTGATCAGGTCAAAGCTTTATGATCACCATGATCACATGGTGTAAAATATTTATCTCTTTTTGTTACTCAGCACATTCGTATACCCTAGAAAAGAAATAGTAATTAAGAACCGTAAGTGAGTAGGATTGAAACTTGCAACAAATTTCATGAGAATGCATTGAACTTGAGAAAGTTTAAGAATTTTAAGAAACGCTTAAGGACAAACATCAAAATTCAAATATAACTTTAGTTCGTACGCCCTAGTTACCTGGAACATAATGGTGAGTCTTGTTGAACACTTAAAGGGGCATCATTACTTTCCTTCGACATTTTTCCCGAGATAACACTATGACATTTTTCTATACCAAATCAATAAAAAGACGCCAGAGAAGAAATACATCGCGGAGCCTAAATCGTCACATTTTGGGCTCAGAGGAAGAGACCTCATTGTTGAAAGTCATCTACCGATAAATAAATGTTGATAAATTATGGTCAGTAGATATTAAATTACAGTAACTGAAAAAAGTTTAGGTGTTTGTATGAGGAAAAAAATGTACATTCTTTAAATATTCTCTTACTTATATAAGAGAATACTCATAAGTTATTTTAATGTCTTTTTTACAAGCTTTTGAATATGATGTACCGAGTTGACATGCATATTAAAAATAGTAATGGAATATAAAAATACGTACTGATTAAGAGAAAGGAGGAATTGTCTGAAGAAGGTGGAGGAGGGATTAAAGGGTCGTAAATTCAAAATCTACCCCAACCCCGTAAAACCTCTCGACATTTTGAATAATACGTTTTTAAAGAATTCCAAAGAAAGAGTAAGGAAGCGACCCTGTGTCTATGTGTGTCTTGAAAATACTAGATCTTCTAGCGGTTTTTTTTTTTGTGTCTCGAGTATCGTCTGGAGCATCGACACGCATCTCTGGAGACGGGAATTCCCTCATGAGGAATCGGGGTGGAGGAGGGGGAAGCAAACATACGGACAGTGACCGCAAGGAGCGCTGGAACCCAAGAGTTTCCGAGAGATTCAGTTCAGGCGTATCGTCGGGTCGTCGAAGCGCACTCGAATCCTATACCCAGTCTGAACAGGGATTTTCTCCGATTTCCCTTCGGATACAAGCTCATTGAAATAGAATGTGTCCTAGAGCTCGACATAAAAAGATGGAGCACATTAATAGGAACAACAAATGATTAAGGAACACCCGTATCCCGAGGAAATGCCACCCGAAGACACAAAGGCAGACAAAAAGGCGTGTAAAGCGCTTCAAGAAGAATTAAAAAAGTGATACACTTGTTCAAAGTTCAACAAATCACAACAGATGTTCAAATTTCCGCCCATTAGCAGCGATATACGCCACGCACCGACATCGCGGGGATCCGCGAGACACTAGGTAGGACATGCTCGCCAATACATGGGACATCGGTGCGAGGTATTCAACGCTATCATCAACAAAAGTTGTTCTGGGAGTTTGTTTTCGCCGATGAGATGTGAGAATAAATTACATGATTTCACGGGGTTTCGAATCCTCACCATAGCGAACCAATAAGCGAACTCGTCCCAATGCTGAATTTGTCAACAGGAAACTTTGGAACAAACAAAATATTAATTTATGTTTTAAAAGTTTATCGATGTTACGTAAACGTTTAGTTGTCAGTGAAACTAACAATCAAACCTTTGTTTCCCAAAGGAAATAATCAGTCCTTCCCTATTGGTGTTTTAAACTTGAACCCATACTTTAAAAATGATAAAAAAATGTTACATTCTCAATAATTAATGAACGAAATGAAGAGAGAAAATACGCACGAAAAATGCAAATGACAAACATGACAAAATGAATTACACATTATAAATCACAATCAAACACACGTGATAAGCTTTAAATGTGATTTAAAAGATTACTTACAAAGTAAGTTTAATAATTATGTGGTTGATTGCTACATATGTAGATATTTGTTGAAAGAAAATAGTCGCGAAACATGTGCTGAGAGTAAACAAAAACTTGTAAAGGACACAAATTGTTACATTTCTTGCAAATCGTATGCGAGCAGTGAAAGCGGCGGCGTCTTTAATGAGAT
This sequence comes from Laupala kohalensis, assembly GCA_002313205.1. Taxonomy (NCBI): domain Eukaryota; kingdom Metazoa; phylum Arthropoda; class Insecta; order Orthoptera; family Trigonidiidae; genus Laupala; species Laupala kohalensis. The sequence goes on along the minus strand of NNCF01129902.1, from coordinate 104,748 downwards.
GGATAGATGGATGCTGAGATAGCGGTCGGCGGTGGCAAAAGGAGTAGGATTAATCGTTATCAGTTAAATGAAAGTTCCAGACGGCAGGGTATTTGTGAATAAGTAATGAAAGGAGAGATATAAATACGTTGGTAGGAATAAAGAAGGCTCTTGCAATAGCTGAATTCTGGGTTTAAGTAGAATTCCTCTTGACCGTGACATAATGAAACCTCAAGATGCACATTACACAGAGTGATATCTGATGGTATATAGAAGAAAAAAATTGAAATGACATAGTTGTGGTATTACTTTCCATGAAAGGTGATGTTATGAGTTCAGAAGATGTTATTTTGAGCATTAATACGATTTACTACAACAGTATATGGTATATTCAACCAAACTGAAATATACTGTGATGGGTTTTACCAGAATTATTTCAACGTATTGAAATACATCTTTTTTGCAGAATCCAACACCATAGTGAATTTTCAATCAAAACTTCTGTATGAAAATGAAGGAATATGTCAACATACTGCAGAAGTGAACAATTTACTCACATTTATTCTTACCATCACAATTCGATAATAAATAAAAATATCGCGCAAAATAAGCTTAAACAGAAAACGAGTAATCTTTCAAAAGTCTGTGAAATATTGATATGTGTTGGAAATTTGAGAATAAATACCGCTGCAATAGTGTCATTTTCCTCTTGAATCCAGTACTATAATAAATTTATTGTCAAAAACAGTACAAACTGCGTTTGACCATGTGGAGGACAATAAACTAATTTACTCTCCGGAAGCAAGCAAGGGACCATCACATCAATTCCGATCAAGGGCCCTAAGGCAGAGGTGGATTCAAAAGAAATTCAGCATAAGTTCCTGGATAAGACAAAAAGTTAGCTGCGTGTTAAAATACTAATAGAATGTCAATATGTTTGTAATTTTAAGCAAAAAATTACATGTAAGTTATTATCGAACTATAGATTATTCTGAGTATAGTGCTTAAAAATTGAAATAACACTAAATTCACGATTTATTGTTACAATAGACCCGCCCCTAGACAAAGCCTAGAGAACCTGTATGATAAATCCGCCTCTACCCGAAGGAAAACCGGAGAAAAACCCGGGCCAGGATGGGGCTACAGAATTTATGTACACAAACGTGCCAATGTTGAGTACACATAAAACTAAATTAATATGAGCCATAAGACAACACAATCATGCAAGAAAATAGTTTTTGAAATTGTTATAAGTTGTTTAAAAAGTACTACAGCAATGGCGTGATAAAGCACAAGACGAATTTAACTTTTGTTAAAATCAATAAATTCTTTTACAGTGTAGAAGCACTGGTGCAGGAGGTAGTTTTTAACCGCGGATTTGAAGATATTCAATTTCATAATATCTTTTATATTCTTGGGCAGGGAATTATATAGAACGATTCCCGAATGGTATGGTCCCTTTTGGCAAAGAGTGGTTGACACTCTAGGGCGATGAATATTACTACTATTGCGTGTATAGTGTTCGTGAACGAGACTGTTTCGTATAAAGCAAGGGTGGCACTTCAGTAATTCGGTCTTAACAAACACGACCGTTTCATAAATATAAATGCAGGGAAGTGTTAAGATATTTAATTCCTTGAATAAAGGTTTACAAGAGTTTCGGGGGTGAGATTTACAAATTATCCGAACTATCCTCTTCTGAATTCTGAAAGTTTGAATACTCTGACCGGAATTACCCCAGAATGTAATGCCATAACGTAAATGGGAGTAAACGTTTGCAAAATAAACGCAAAGGGATATACGTGGAGTAACTGCGTTAACTAAGATTCGGAATGCGTAACACAATTTGCTTAATTGGGAATTAAGATTGTCAATGTGACAATTCCATTTGAGGTTGTCTTGAATATGGAGACCTAAGAATTTTGTATTTGTAACAGTTTTTAATTGTGTTCCGTTTAAAGAAAGAGAAACCTGGGGTATAGATTTTGTATTACTATTGTGAAATGACATAGACACTGTTTTGTCAGTGTTTACAATGAGACGATTTGCATGGAACGAAGTCGAAAAGTTAGACAAAACGTTTTGATCTTTGGCGTGTTTACATAGTAATTTAGTGTCATCAGCAAAAAGAACCATTTTGCAATCTGATGTGGATGGTGACATGTCGTTCACATACAATAAAAAGAGTATATGGCCGAGAATTGATCCTTGTGGTACTCCGCCAGTAAGTGGCTTTGTTTCTGAAAGACAACGCTCAAGTATTTTATTTTTAGTATAGGATATTTCTACTTGTTGATATCTATCTTTTAAATAAGAAGTTAGCCATTGATGTGGAAGTCCACGAATGCCTAAAGAATGCAATTTGGTAAGGAGAATTCCGTGATCGATGACATCGAATGCTTTGGATAAGTCAAGAAAAACACCCTGAGGATTTTCTCCACGGTCAAGAGATGTGATAACATCGTTTAAGAAGGAAAATATGGCGCTTGTAGTGGAAAAGGATTTCCTAAAACCGTGTTGATCGTCAGAGAGAATGTTATTTTTTGATAAAAAATCTAGAAGACACTTATAGAATAATTTTTCTAGGATTTTTGTGAAAGTGGGTAGACGAGATATTGGTCGGTAATTTCCAATAGTAAGTTTGTTTCCTTTCTTATGTAAAGGTTTCACTTTAGCTCTCTTAAATATATTGGGAAACATCCCTTCCGATAAAGAACTATTAAAAATATTTATGAGTGGATTTAATATAGTGTGGGACGAAAATTTAACAATAAATAAAGAAATACTAAATACTAAAAATAAAGAAATGATATTAAATTATAACTTGAAGTTCTGCAACATAGCAGAGTAAAATTACCTCCAGAAGGAAAATAAATTACTTCCTCTTAGGTGCTTCGTAATGAAATGACAAAGTTTGTCTCGTGACACGCGATTCGCCTGTGTTCAGACAACAGTGAAGCGAATACGCTGGACATTGCCCCTAGACCAAGAATTCCCGACTGCTACTCTTCCTAGAAGTATATCAGAATAAGTAAATCGTGGATTCCTTAGATGCGAGATTTCCGACCTTTCGCGAAAAACTTACTCGGAACAAGAGCTCGCTCAGCGTATTAAGGCAGTGGTCTTTTAGTTCACCGGTATTTTTAATTCCGTTGATTAAGTCATTGCATTTTAAAATTTCATTACAACGGCCCCCAATCATTGTTTACTAATCAAGAACACTTTAATGAATATTTATTTCGAATAGGGAAGAGAGAAGAGCCGACCTGTGAGGAAGAGGTGAAGAAACAAATGAACACGTTTTATGATTTACGAGCTATATGGCGCAGAGGGCGAAATTCCGGGAAAAAAATGTTAGCATATGTTTTCAATATCAGAGTCAGCACAAAACTGATTAAAAATGAAAAGACTTATCATACGTTTGAAAATTAGAGGAAATACAGAAGGAAGAAGTTTTGAAAGTAATGTTATAAAATAACAAAATTGAAATGCAGCACAGAAATACTAAAGAGCGTAACCGAATATGATGATTGAAATGACTCGTAATGTCTACCAAGATGGAAACGGGACAACAAAAATTAAGACTGTGCAAATATAAATTGTTAACCTTGAGGTAATAGAAAAGTTGAGAATCGCAATGTCACGCCTTAGGCATAGGAAAAGGCTTAACGAAGCACACATATACAAGTACCCTTTTTACATACTAATTTCTGGGAGAGCGCTCGAGGTCGAGTTAGGTTGCTTCCCTACTCATCTATACCTACTAGTAAGAGCGGAAACAGAATTGCGGAAATAAATTCGAAACACAAGTCTTGTACCACAAGAGTTGACTCTGGGAGAGACCTGTAGGGTCTTACAACAAGTCACCTTTCGATACAATTTATGGACGATTTTGTTGAGGTTTCTTTCAATCCACCTTCTACTCTTCTTTGCGTGCTTCCGAGAAAATAATCATGTTGAACGTTGTATCTCTTTATTTAAAGGAACGGGAATCTGTCGACAATTCTCCCTACAAAGTCTTCTATTGAGTTTGACGTGCTCTTGAAACCATCCGTAAGCTTCCCATATACTTTTCTGAAGGATCTAAACATCTTTGGTTGTGGTAGGTCGACCGTCACTTCACATCTAACCGCCTTTCAAACACGCAAGACTCAACCAAATATTTGTGATCTCGTTCCTGTCCTAGATCAAACACCTTCTCGATTTGTGTTTGATTGTGATGGAAAATGTTTATCACATCAAGGAGTCCCAATTTAATAAACTCATTGTACAAAAATATTTAACGCTTTAAATGTTTCCAAATATCTATTCCCTCATTTTAAATACATTTTCCAATATTTATTTTCACGAGACAAGCAAATGGTTTTATGAGATAAGGTAAATATGAAGATTATGATATATTTTATTATTTTCCTATTAAACATATTCACATTCTTGGATGAAAAATTCCACGTTTGGATATGCAAAATATTTAACTCAAAAACTCCTCCTTCCGTTTAACACCTAATTTTCCATCTCTCGTCTCTAAAATGAATGCGAAAAAGAGAATAGGGTGTGCGAATTAGAGATTTTTTTGGATAATTGTTAATTAAGGGTGGGAAATCTACCATACCTAGCCAAATATTTTCAGAAAGAAATATTTTAAAATTACGAAAAAGCATAAAATACAAAACTACAGAAATATCTTTTCACACATCTTTATACATTCTTTACATTTGAAAAATAATAAAGTGGTTATTAAACTTAAAGGGCGGATTCGGATAAGGGATGTTTTGGTTCATTGGTGTCCGGATAGACGATGCTCTGTTGCAATGGCGTGGACTTCATACGGGTTGGAGGAGTTCGACTCCTCTCAATATCTCCGAAGGATTCTGATCCTCTGTAAAGTTCTTATGAGATGAGAATAATATCGTTATCGTTTAAGAGTAACGAAAATATTCCGTATTTTAATAATAACTTTAAAGCACTAGTATCATATATGTGTCGTAATTGCCGTATCGCGTAAGTAAATGAACATTGCAGCATATATTGTTAGCGAATAACGATTAACGTTGTACTTTACAAAACACACACACACACACACACA
>NNCF01129902.1:76964-99632 GCA_002313205.1 Laupala kohalensis | reverse complement strand
TATATATATAATGTGTGTGTGAGAGAGAAAATGTTCTTCACCCCCCTTCTCCAAAAAAATGTGACTATTTTGATTAACCCACCGGATAATTTTGGCACGTCGGCGCCCATGCTCTACTGCAGTGTATGTCCGGCTCTCGCAATGAGTTCTTCTATCAGAGTTTTTTCCTGCCCTCTGCGTCCTTGCGACAGTTCCAAAAAATCACGTTACTAAACCCGTACTTTTTGGTTTACTATTCTTTTATCATCGAAGGACCATCCAAAATACATCAAAAACCAGTATAGGATTTTAAGCTGAATGCAGGATGAAATTTACATTCAAATGCATAGCATCGTGCTGCTGTGTTATTACAGGAAGAGCTGACGTGGCCAATTTGCTCACCACTCTTACTTCGTCATAACTGTATTCTCTGTCAAGTCACTTCTGATTTTTTAAAAATCGATTTGGTATATGTGCTCAGGAGAGTCCAAAATGATTCAATTGAAAGAAAATTGTTCTTATTGTTTGGAGCGAAAATATGACTGGTATATCTCTATACTCGTACGATGTCTCAAAACCTCCCGTGTTTACTTCATACAATTTTGTGTACAATATGACTGATTTTTTTCAAATCTTTTAAAAAGAAACATGTTTTTGTCATTAAACTTTAAAGAATCAAACAAATGAAACAATTTTTTATTATCAAATGAGTTTTTAAGGTGAAAATAATTAATACTTGGGGTTTCAATGTTCTGCATCGAACATTTCACGCTGAGAGGCAATACGTGAACAATATTCTCAACTTCGAATTCCGATGTATTCCAGCGAGGTGGTACACTCGCCGTTGATCTGTTTACTCCGTTTCTAACTTTAGCTCTGGCATCGCCACTGCTATCGGCGCGCTGACTTAGCTTCGGGTGGACAGGAGAGGGGCGGTGCGATCGCCACCTGTCGTCTTCGCACGGACGCACACATGAAGACAGGTTAGGAAGCAGAGGGTTATACATTAAATAAAAAAGATCGGTGGTGAGGGCCACAGGAGCCTCTTAGAAGTAAAACAAAATTCTTCGCATGAATGTGAGATATCTCTGTTTTGAAGATGTCATATTTTTTCAACACTATTCGACATTTAAATACTTTTCAAATTAAATATTTTTATTGTTCTAAACAATCATATTTTACTCTGAACTTGTTAAAATACTTGGATTTTATGGTAAAAACGGTCTAGCTTGGAAGGACATGCCAAATGTGGGTGTTTTCGCTCTACCTCTTCGTTCGTATTTCATCTATGGGTCAATAAAATAATATTGCTCTGTATAATTTTAAACTAGTTTCTGCAATCCTTGTAATTCTCTGATCCCGGACTTTTTTCGGAATATTTTATTTATATATTGTTAGGAAGGTTCTGTAGTCTCTTTTGATCCTTTGTTGGATGCTCTGAGTTCCCATGACAAAAATTGTTGAAATAAACTAAGAGTACTTATGACATGAATTTGGATATATTTCATCCCACTATTCGCTCTGCATTACACTTACGTAGTTAAATTACGTGATAGTTCATTAGTGTTTTGAATACTTCTAGGTATAGAATTTCGAATAAAAGAAGTCACTTTATACAAAAGGAGAGTAAAAATGCAAATCATTAGATCTTTAGAATACATTTTATTCATCCACTGCTAAAAACTTCAATACAATTCCTTCCACATCCACATTTTAAGAATGTATGGAATATGCATTCTCTGGAATGACAACTCATTGGCATGAAGGCTGCATTGCCTAATCCAGAGAAAACCTTTTCGAGCGACGAAATGATTTTACGCTGGGAAGAGGTTGCGTCTTTGAATCAGTGAAGTTTCCACGAACGAAAAGTCATTTACATAAAACTCGTCGACTGCCAGTAATACATGCGCTCTCACGTATCCTTGCTATTGTGCACATGTCTTCACATTGAAGACTTTACTCCTTTTCCACTTGTTAAAATTAAAGAAAAAACACATAAACCAAATATCGGGATTAAAATAGACACCCTGAAATTTGTTCGAAATGGATTATTTTACTATGGATTTTGGTATAATTCATACTATATTGAATTACATTCGTGCATTGATTATTACTTCAAGTTATAGACCTCCTGGATGTACAGCTTTACAGGGTTTTTATTATGAGATTATTTCATGTTTCCGAAGTAACTGGCGGGAACTGCTCAAAGTGGTCAACAATACGAATATTCGAAGTCAGAAGGAGCTAGGAACTCCACTCCTTGCATTAGAGAATTCTTGTTTGAAGAAACAAGTTTGTAAACAAGTGATTCTATATTGACATGAGAGGGTCCGTATTTCAAGTGGCTATTTATCAACTATTGTACTACACACTTAATATCTTTATATAAAAGAGGAAGATTAATTTCTCGTTTCGTGAGGAAAGTATCAGTAAAAATAATAATAATAATGAGAAGTGTGTCGTGTAACCGACTCATGTTAAATTCATAGGGCACGATTTTATTTCCCCAGATATTCTTGTCCCAGGTCTTCCTGACTACCCATTTTTGATCTTGTATCTTTTGTTTCCACTGACACACGCCATTTTAGCAATTTTGCCACTATATTTATTTAATTTTCTCCATAAATTTTGAAAACACATTCCGGAAATGTTGTTCAGGGAAACTGTAGCAGCGATAGGTCTCCATTTAGTTCAACGCTTTAAGCCTGATGTTCAAATAGAGGCATCAAACAGATGAGATGTGACAACCGTGTCAGATCTCGAGACAAGTGACAGTCACACTTGAGAGAGAAAGAGGATTCATGGGTTCTCATGGCTATGGAGTTTCTTAAGGCTAATGTTACATTGCTTGACAACAGGACATGACGGGGTGTCAAAGGTGTAGAAAAGCACACGTATTAATAAGATTACATTATTTCACATCTTAAAATATATATTTAACATAGCTACGGAATGAAATCAATCAAATGAAATGAAGTTTGCATGTATGCGCGTCAAATCCCATCTAAATCTCTGGTGTTGAAGATTCTAATATTGTCTATTCAGACGATGAAGAAGAAATTTCACTACACTTTTTTGGTTTACATTAACATGAAAATTTTTTTCTAAGTAAGGAAATTCTTCATATTCAGTATTAGCAATATTAATGTATCCAAACTTAAAATACAAATTTTAAAATTAAAATTTTTGGCAAAAAATAATGAATTTTTAAAATTTAATTGGTAATTACGAAGAGACGTCTTTCTTTTTTCCGTGAATGAGGCAATGGAGTACAAAGGAGGCTGAATAGGTTTCGAGGTGCATGCATTCTTGTTAGAACATAGTTCAAGTATCACCACAATTTCCAACATAGTTACTTTGCATCTGTAGTTCAAGTTGTACCTTCTTATTTTTCCAAATCACAAAATAAAGAAAGAAAAAATATAACGTATTTCTGTTTGAATGGAACTCAGTAAAGAATTTCCTATTATAGGTCAGTAGTAACAAACAATAATTAAAATTTTAAAAACAAATAGAACGAAACATGCTGAGAAGCGAATTACATGGTCCAAAATTTTGTTTCGGATTTCTGAAACGAAATCTGTGAAAAAAATCTGGACATTTCCGGAAATGTAAAAACAAATAGCCGAGATGTTCATAAGAACTTCTGAAGTTCAAACCTTCTTGTACAATAGTTTAATACGCCGACACGCCATTTTAATATTATAGAGTTATTTATCTAAGAACTGGGGAATACTATTCATTTGGCCTGAATATTTTTTTGTACATGAATAAAAATATTAAAAAAATAAATGTGTAACTTCACGTGAAAATATGATTAAATACGAGAGCTTTCAAAATGCAGGGAGCGTGGGGGAAATCCTAAATTTGCTCCTGTACTTGCATTAACATTTGATTGTGATTGTGGAGTGGAGTATTGACAACTGGTCTGGAGTGCGTTGGAGGTTCGCTCCAGGCTCCTACCCTCTCCTTACTCCAACCTCCTTTCGCTTGCAAAAACGCACGTCCTTGAGCTGCAGTGGTAGAGGGGCGCGCAGCTTGTAGAGGTCGCTCAGTCACTCTGTGGTTCGTACCCGGTTCCCCGAGTCACCTTCATCTTCATGTGTAGCATGCTGAGAATGGAGAGAATACATCTCACGGGATTGTCTAAACCACAGTTGATCCTATACTATAGCGAGCAATAATTGTATCTATCTCTACACCGACGATTTTGATGAAATTTATTGAATATATGGATTTTAGGATAAAAAGCGATCTAGCATGATCTCATACCTGAGTGGGATAGTCTTAATGCTTTCTGACATTAGAAATGAATGTTACGTATTCCTGTACATGTAAATACATACGTCTTCCTATTAAAAAATCTAACTTAAATATACTCCAATTATGAAAAGTGGGGCAAAAAATATGAATTTTGGACAAGAGTAACCGTAAAACTTGCAATGCAAATAAGATTTGCAATGCACTCGGGTACAGAAATATTAGCTGTAGTATTGTTTTACTATTTATGGAAATAGCACTGACTAGGCAATGTGCAGATTCTCGGCGAACGAATACCCATCTGTCGTATTGTCATTTTCATGAGCATGCAATGAGATTTACTGTTGACCATGTTTAAGTTCTTTATTTTTTATCATGCGTGGTTTGATTCACATTTTTTTAGGAATTGGGTCAAAGAATAATTTTCTATAGGTATCAATGAGGATTCAAGAACAATTAATTACACGCAGTATTCAAGACGTGATACAAGTGATGTGGAACTGAGCTAGTAAATAATAATAATAATAATAATAATAATATCTTTTCTTCGATATATCACTTAATTATATCTGTCGCATTATTTCTGCGCCTTGCAAAAGAGATACCATATCCTCATTGTCTATACACGCATCTTCCCCCATTGTGCATTACATTCGCAAGCAGATGGCCGGAGTGCGTGCAAAAGGGGGATCGTGAGCGACAGATCACGGCAGCGTAACCCAGATCTGAATATACCCGCGAAAGCAGGACGCCGCCGCCGCGCGACGGTGGAGTCTGCCGAGGCGGTGCGGTGTGGCGCGGCGCGGCGCGGCGCGGCGGATGCCCTGGGCATCTGTCGCGTGCTCCATGTCGACAACTTAATGCAAACTCTCCGCTCATAAACACCTCTCGTCGGTGAACAACGACGTCGAGAATCTAAAGCACAACTTAAGGTAGTATGAGCGACCTGGCGAATGTTTTAGAATATCCTGATTTTTTTTAAATTTTTCATTATTATCTATCAACTCGTCCAATATAAGTTGGTCCTTGATTAATATTTGAGTCAATTTTTTTCGAAGTTGTTCGGGTTTTCGTGATGAAGCCACTGAGGGGACGGTTTTTAAATTAATTCACGTGTAATCTTTAATGGAATCGATTTTAAAAACTATCGCAAATGTATGACAGAATGTCGCGCAGGTCGAAAATTTAATAGAGAATAGATCAGTAAAAAATTATTCTACAGGGCAATTGTAAAAGTTATTCAATAGAAAATTAATGATTCGCAGTTTGTTATATTCTTTTATTAATGAATTACCATTATAATGCCTATTTTAATTTAAACAGAATAGACTATTGCAACTTTCATAAATGTTTATGTGCTTAACCAACGTCTAGCTCGCTCATACTACCTTAAAGAACTCGAAGGCATTTGCATTGGTTACAAATAACTCGATTACACACATAATAATACAGCGAAGTACACAAGAAGAAATGGAAAAATAGAAAAGAGAATAATAAAAAGAAAAGAGAAAACTCGTAAAAGCATGGTAAACAAGATTATCAAAGATATGAAAGGCTAAGAAACATTTCACGGCACAACACGTGGAATTTCTGGATGAAGCAAAATGGTTCCAAATAATTAATGTGTTTGAGTAATTTTTTCCTGGACATGAGAATTTAGAGAATATATAGAAAGGTTAGGAACTAAAGACGATGGAATATATTGTTGTGGGAAAGATTATCAAAACACATTTTATGGGATTGTCGAAAACATGGGGAAGAAAGAGGAAGTTTTATTTAAAAACAGTGCGAAAGACGAATTCATTATAGATGATGGGGAGAAACATTGGAAAATAAACCAAAGCTTGAGTTTTCATCAATACGAAATGGATCTTGTTATTATTAATGTTTTTACCACGCCGTCCCCGCCTTCTGTGATAGTAACTCGTCAGTGGGCGGTTGACGGACGAAAGGCCGATCACGATGCATAATGACATGAAAATATGTGTTCTATCTGCTCACGGAAATGTAGATTTAAGGTGCGAGTTTTTTCCCTTTGATGGATCTGGGGTGTGCATCCCTGTCTCCTTAATAGAACACTGGACACAGTAAGAGTAGCATGTTGCATTTATACGCCTGAGTGTATAACAGGTTGCCTTCACGTGGCAAATTTTTCTCAAATTATTGCACTTAGATTAATATAATGTTGAACATTGAACATAGAATAGTTGTCCTGAGAGAGATATGTGTAAATATCAAATACTGTCAACCATTTGGTGGATCGTGTGACACACACTTGCATTTTATGTTTCATAGAGTAGAACGCCAAGTGACGAGTCTTAGGCCAATAACTCTTAGAAGTCTTGAAATATTTATTTTGTTGTGCGACAAGAGAAAGGAGGCGAAGTTGGGGTATGATGTAATTAAAGTAAATTGCTTCAGTCCCATCTAATTTTAAATGTAGGCCCCACCTATATTGAATTAAAAAATAATACATCGAAAAATTTCATGTATGTAAGGAAAGAGTTGTAGAAAGAGTGTCTCTTTCACAAGATATATATTAAGTGATGATAAATAACCTTCAGTTCTGAAAGAAAAAACTTCCTGTGCTAAACATCGCATCCTGTGTGAAAGTCACTCGTCAAACAACTGCTGCTTTCTTGCAACAAACCCAATGGTAGACTAAGTACAGCAAAGTGCTAGAAGACAGGTTGCGAGTAACAAAGCTTCTCTTGGTTCTTTCCGAAAATGCATCGCTTTGGCGTAACATTTTTCAGCGTTATTTACGTTGATATATTCGGATATTATAGATATTAACGAGAAGTGATCAACTCTCGCACAATATAGGGGAGACTGGGTAAATTTGGATTAGCGAGGTAAAGTGGAATTATTATGTCATATTGTACACATGTGTGGCGTATTTATATCATATTACAAAAAAATAATCGCATAATTTGTCGAGACGACAATATTAAGTACAAAATATGTGAACTTATCAAATACCTCTTTAAGATAAATTTAATTAATTCATTTTCTACTTAAAAAATTCTGTATGCAAATTAATCAATAACTTCCCACTAACTTGTATAAAATTTTTTACTTAACCTTAAAAGAATTTTATGGTCAATGTTGAGCATAACAGAGCGCGATATTGTTAACCTCCGATTTCGTTCTTCTCCTCTACCTCCCTCACTCCGCCCCCCCCTCATTTTAAAGAAAAATGTTATTGCTATTCAGAAAACGTGATACCAGATTTTGATACACTAACTAAAATATTCGCTCGTTATTACTCGGTGCTCTCATTGAGCGGTTGAGTACGTAGAGTAAATTGAAAAACTTGAGGTCAAAAGCGCCCTACTAAACACACCCCATATAACTTGACTTCACGAAACTCCTAAGCCGACACCTCCCTACCCACCGTAATGCAGTGTAACGGTATCGGAAACCCCCCTCCCTCTTAGGAAGCGTTACGTAATTTATGGGCGGCGTCTTGGTGCCTCCAAATACATGGATATTCTTCCATACGTTAATCTGAGTTATCATTACACTGGCTAAATCATCAACTTAACGCGAAGAATGAATGTAGTGCGAAGGGAAACATCGTTGCTCACCTCAGTACTCAGCTACTATCACAAAATCCTTTCTCTGCTGGCGACCACCTACGGCAGAAATATATATTAAGAACAGAATGGTTGCTTCATATAAAATAGCTAACAATAATATTCATTAAACATTAGAATGTAATGTGCTTGTCTTCACTCAGACAGACCTAGCTAAGTTTTGATTGGAATATAATTATACTAGTTTCGTAAAATTTGAGTGGCTTGAATACCTGATAAGTGGTCGACGATGGTGTCAAACGAGTCTAGAAGAACTTTCAGTTCGGTTTAATTTCGTTATTCGATGATTTTAAGAGCTTTGGTTCGGCTGAACTGGGTGAGGGACGTATCTCTGTTCAGTACCTGAGATTCCACGGCAACCCAACATCTCTCCTTCCCAAAACCTTCGCGCAAATCGTGTAACTAGGTGGACGAGTCTGAACCGCCCCATATAAAGTAACGCACGGAATAATTTCTGGTGTTTTATATTTATTTATTTTCGTGCATTCTGGTGTTTTACATTTAATGCTGAGTAAAGAGTCACCGTCTCGGGAACTTGCTAGCTCACACCGCGTTCGTGGTGGGCAGCAAGGAACATGTCTTCGCAAAAACCGTCATGGAGTTAATCAGCGAATTGCGCAGCATGCTCTAACGAACCGTGGGCGGAAGAGGGCGAGCGGCCAGCGCTTAACGGTCACCAATGACCACGTGTGGCCACGAAGACTGTGTTATTAGGACAGACGAGACAACTGCACCAAAGCAATCCAGCCGAGGCAGATTGCCCATGACGTAGCAAGGGCGTTTGTAGCCTGGAGCAGTTCTGCATTTTGGCATTGATGATCTGTAACCATCGGTATAATTAGCTCTAAAGAAATGAAGAGAGAACAGGGAGTGTCTTAGGCAGTCCTTTTCCAGTCCTCTCGATTACGTGGCAACAGAACTCCTTACGGAGGTGACTACAAACCGCCGAAGTCTGGTGCAACCCTCTTTCTATTATAGGCTTTCTATCCTATATATCCCACATTTCCTTCTCATATCTTCTTTCCTTTTTGTATATTCTCTCTTCCTCATATTTTATCCTAAGTTTCTTACTACTACATCTAGATTCATCCTTTTATAGCTCATGTTATAAATACAGAGAGAGGCTTCACACGATTATGCCGTTTTAATTTGTAATTTTTTGGAATAATTTCTTATAAGACTGATAAGATAAACACAAAATTTGTTTTTGAATTTTGTTATTTCCTTCATTTTTTGAGATACTAAATTATTTATTTAATACTTCAATGTATAATACGGTTAACACACGATGAAACGCATACCGATTCTCGTGTTCATACATGAACACACTAAAATTTTACTGTTAACAGTTAAATTGTTCTTCGCTGAGAACTATTTTGGAAAGAAAAATTTTACTTGTGGATTTCATTTCGTCGGTTTGCTTAGTTTGTTAATGACCCTTTTTCTCATGCCGCCATTGAAAGAGATTCAAAATATTAATAGATGTCGTAGCATAAATTGCTTGTCACCTAATCTGAAGTACGAGAACATATTATTAGCGCGAGTTGCATACTTGCGTGTGGTATTGCCGCATTATTGCACACCTCCAAAATTTATGTGCATCAGCTAAATTTCATCAAATCAAAGCTTTGTCTTTGCTGTACTTCCGATATTTTTATCTTTTAAGTACAAAACAACTGTGGTCCAATAAAACTTACCGTTTCAGAATAGAGAAATGCTGACAGACACTCTTGTTTTTTATAGGATAGCCAAAACTCAATAATACTAGTTTAATATTAAAAAGACGTTGTACAGTTGTGTTTTGTCTGAGCTTCGATACCAAATCCTAAAATCCCAACATCTGTATTGGATTTGTCGATACACGTTCCCGTCGACACTTCTCCACGATGCTGTCAAAAGGTGTCTGCAGAGTCCACTCGGACGAGTGCATCGGGATGATCGGGAAGTGTATATGGGGCCGGGGCGGGACTGGGCGGGACTATTCAGCGAAGCACGACCCCCGCGCTTGCATTCCGACATGACGTCACACGCAAAAGTAATGCTGCGTGAGGTGTGACGTACCGGTATATGCGAGACACGCCACCTAACGTGTTTCGGAGGTTCATTCATCGGTGAGACATAGTAGAAATTCCGAGAAGTGTTAGTTGGTGAGACTATTCGCTTCCTGTAGCATAACACCCACCAGCCTCGTTTTCTGTGATCTAAATCATAAAGATGATTATTTGTTGGTATGGTTAAATACGTCCTTAATGTGAGTGTTCACAATCTTTATTGTGATATTTTCCTTTACCCAACGTATCAAATAGAAATTTTAAGTATAGTTTGTTTGTATGTTTATCTAATATGAAAATATATACTATTTAATGGAACTCTATATGAATGTATATTTGATGGAACTAATTAAATGGATTCATGTACGTATTTAATAAATAGTTTCTTTTGTAAATATTAAACCCGCCACTGCCAATTGAGGGGATGGTCCCTTGCTTATTTCGGGAGAGTAATATAGTTTTACTATTCCCACGGGGTCATACGCTGTTTGAACCTGCTTTTTGACAATGAAGTTTATTTATTTATTTATGAACATGACTTTGCGCAACTAAGTGAAATGATGTAGTCAAGACCGTATGCTATTTTAAATTTTTACCCGTAACTCACGAACAAAAATTAACACGTTTATTACAAGTCATGATTTTGTAATTAGTGAATCTCATTACTGCTTCTCTTTTTCTCCAAAACCATCACCAGCAATCGAAGATCGAAACTGTAAAGAATTATTAAGTTGTTTCACACGTGTGTACGCGTTCAACGAAAAATATGCAGATATATTTATCAGTATGTGAATGACTAGCTGAATTATTAGGTGCATTAGAGTATATATAGCTTAGTATGATTTCACAATTATCACTATTTCCTTATAAATACATTCATATAGTTCATTCCGTATGATTCCTGCTATTTTCATTTATTCTTCAGATTTTTTATCCCTTGAGTAAAAGTTGAAGTGTATCCCGCTCGATTTTTTAAATTGTTTTTACATGTGAAAATTTGTATAAAATTTAATTCCGGAAGATATATTTTACATTAATAGTTTCTCGAAATTACGCTCTCAGAGGTTCTTCAAAAATGAACGTGTAGAAACAGAATGAATTTGTAGAATCATCATGTATTCCTCATCATTTACTGGCGTAACCCAAAAGTGTTTGAAAAGCTTGTTTTATTGCCGTTCTTTACATTTCTCTTATCCTCGTCATCACAAAATCTCGTCTTTCATAATCATATATGTAATAGACAATCTGGAAAATGAGAGTTGAGATGCGAGTCACGGACGTAAACAGAACCGCTCTGAACCCCAACAGTTCCACGTGGTTGGGAGCGCGCGCCCTTGAGCCACAAAGAGTAACCCACTTCGACGACGCGACGGTGACGAACTTCCGGTGCACGCCTTCCGGCAGCGCCGGCCGTCTGTGCATCCGCTTTGTACGTGGCCCTACGGAAGCGTGAACGAACACCAATGCTCCCATGCTAAGTGAAATAGCTTCCTAATTGGTCTTGTCTCAACAATGCTAATAGTCATGCCCATGGCAATCCGTTTTAGAGGTAAAATTGACTTGGCATTGACATTTGAAAGCATAAAAGTTCATATTTATTATTATTTATAATTTGTACATGTAAATTTTTTGCGTTAAATTACAAACATATTGACATTCTATTAGTATTATAACTCGTAGCTAACTTTTCATCTTATCTAGGAAGTTTTGCTGACATTTTTGAATCCGCCTCTGTTTTAGGGCCCTTGATCGGAATTGATGGGATGGTCCCTTGCTTGCTTCCGGAAAGTAAATTAGTTTATTGTCCTCCACGTGGTCATACGCAGTTTGCACTGGTTTTTTGACAATAAATTTATTATTATTATTATTTGTTTTTCTGTTTCGTGGGGGCTTTTTATAAAACTTATTTAAAACACTTTTTGGTATTAGATTTCAATTGTTTAGGTACTCAAACTCAATTCATTATTTTTTTAGTTAATTGTGTTATATGTCTTTCTGTGCTTCCTGGGAAGTATCAACTAAATAAATAAAACTTCAGTCTTACAAGACTTTTAGAACAGATAGATACAAACCTTGAATAGTATTGTCAGCCAAATGGTTAGTAATGATATGGTATCTTTTTACTAACGTATGAATCTGCAACAACATTCATTGGGAATTCTCCTTTAAAGACATGAGAAATGTCGAGCAAAATTGAAATGATATAGCCATTAATACTCCCAATCATCGACATTGGACCCCATCTACAATTTAGTCACTCTTTGACATTAATCAGCCTCCGAAAACAGTCTTTATCTTTCTAATTTTTATTATTGATGTATGGAACCAGAATTTGGGAGAATATTTTTTTCACCCTCTTCCGAAACAAAAATTGATATTCGATTTTCTTGCATGCAATGAAACACGAAATTAGGCGGTTAAAGCGAGGAATGGTTGGTAGTACATTCCGTCACGCACTCACTATATACCAGTCTTGTCCGTGTCGAGTTTCCTAAGAGCGTATTTGTCAGTGCAATCACCCTGTACGGTAGGCGTTCGAAGTAATAGCTCCGTATTTTCGTGTCGCTGATTAAAGGTAGGAAAAGGTTCTGGAGTAAGGTCACATCTTTTTCAATATCATTTTTCAAATAAAACTCGTATTATTTTCTAAGTTTGCCTCTGTACCCGTCGAAGTGCAGAAAAACCGCTGTCTCTAGCTCTTGAGTGACTATAGACAAACATAATATCATGGTTCAGTAGTGAGATTCCCGATGAAAAAATTGGAGACAAGTTTCGATAATTATCTCCTATATCGTATTACTATGGTCATGATAGAAAATACCAAGTGGTTGGTAAGAACAACCAACGTGAGATAGAAATGAAATGAAGTCTGAATTACATTTCATTGAAGTCATTCATAGCACTAAAATTTAATTAAATGAATATATATTACCAACGTCTTTTCTTATACCACGGTATTTTATCAATTAAAAATAAATTGAAAATTTATGTGTATTTGTAGACAAAAATGATTCCAGTCGAGGTAATAAAACATTGTTTTTACAAGTATGCACTTTATTAAAGCGTTTTCAATTTCGACAGTCGCTTTGAGATAAATCCTATTAAATCTGTCTACAGGGAACACATTACCAACGATTTTAAATAGGACACCAAAGAACACCTTATGATCCAATGTTTCTGGAGTAAAATGGGGCGCAGAAATATTACTGCATTATTTATTGTACAAATAATTGTCTCATTTTTGAAACGAAACAAATAAAATCGAATCGCCATTTTATACCACAATATTTTCATCAACAATGCTCTCTTTTCTTTTGAATGTCATTACGCTAATTTCTTTCCCATGGTACTTAATAATTTAAGTGGTCCAAAACAATTATTTCATGACACGCAATTCTCGAACATAGACCCCTGAAGAGATTTTTCAATTTTCTCACGACGTCTGGAGTCGTTGATGTGCAGGGCTACTTAACTTCTGAGCTCTTCTCGCCGTTGATATACGTGTCCGAAATTTCCCATCTTGTCTGTCCCTAGAAGTCTGAATTCGCAGCCTGGCAAGCAATCTTTCACGGTGTTCACCGACAACCACTTTCGAAAGCTGGTGGGAGGAAGAGACGGAGGGTGATGAAGAGGAGAGGAGAGAGGAAATGGAGGAGGGCCGGAAAGGCGTGGTGTTGTGCGCTCGCTACATGTGTTTATGCAGATGAGTACCTTGGCGCGCTTCACCTC
Organism: Laupala kohalensis; assembly: GCA_002313205.1. Lineage (NCBI taxonomy): Eukaryota > Metazoa > Arthropoda > Insecta > Orthoptera > Trigonidiidae > Laupala > Laupala kohalensis. The sequence continues at coordinate 86,014 of NNCF01129902.1, read as the reverse complement.
TGGAGCACACGCGCCCAAACAGTGTGCAGATTTCTACATTGCAAGGAGATATTTTACATCGCTTTTATTTGTTAGCTTTGTTTAGAACTATTTTTCAAAGAGCATTCCTAATTTAACCCTCCGGTGGGCGCACATTTTACTGTCTTGCGAGAGTGAAAAATTCAAACCTATTCTGATTTCCTAAATTCAACGAAAGGTTTATAATATAAATGGTTGTATAACTGAAATTAACATATTATGTATATTGTATTCGAGTAACTTTCATCACGAATTTTGATGTTAAAAAATGTCAGGTGACACAGAATTGGGAAATAATTTTGAAAACGGACTGGGGAATATACAAAAATTAAACTATCAAATGTATAGGGACGATGAATAGTCAAAACATTATGAACATGTTACACGTAATGGTTTGTTCATTCCATTCACAATACAATTAAATTGATTGCGGACTTAGTAACCTAATTTAGCAAAAAAATAAAAAATCATCTTAGAAATGAGCTGAAAAGAAACAAAATTGTCTTGTCCATTATAAGTCAGTTCCAAAAATAATATTTTTCATAGCACTAAAATTTAATTAAATGAATATATATTACCAACGTCTTTTCTTATAACACGGTATTTTTTCAATTAAAAATAAATTGAAAATGTATGTGTATTTGTAGACTAAAAAAATAACTTTTATTGCTACAAATCTAAAAAAATATATNAAGTTGCGATATTAAGAACCATGGACTTAAATATAAATAGGCTTAGAGGTCTTTTGTACCGATTGCCTGAAGGGGAAAACGAAATTTGGTGTCTGTTGTCTCTCTCGCGCATCCACTTGGGTGGGGGAACTCGATTCATTAATATCATTAATCTGCAGGGGCGCACCCAGGATTTATTTATGGGAGGGGCTAGAGGAATGTGAACATAGGTTCGATAGGATATAAACAGAGATGCCCACCCCCTTAACCCTATGGCGCAAACCACATCCCATAAATTGGCGAGACTCTCACCCCCACCCCAAAAAAAATACCCCCCTTCGCTTTGACTCACTTTCAAGTCATATTCCAAAAATTTAGAAATATTTTACAACTTTGTCCCTCTTATTTACCTTCACATCATATTAAAACTTGTAGAACCAATGCACCCGATTTCTCATACACTTTTAAGGCTCTTATCTATATAGTACGCAAACTAACTTTACAAAGAAAACAGCAACAATTTTCATGCATCTTATACTGATGTTGACAACAGCCGTTGTTGTCAACAACAAGTTGATGTTGACATCTTCTGCATATAAAATAAAGGGAAAGTGATTGCTTGAAAATGGCTGTTTGGTACCATTGAAATTTTGCTCAGAATCCAAAATAAAACTATTTTTTTTTTGTATTTTACATGCACGGTATATAATAGTTAGCACTAAGAAATATCGAGTAAGCGAATCATTCCGATCGGGAAGGGTAAGGATGTTGGTTTGAGCGAAAGGTTGTGTATCTGGGAGAGCAACTCTGGGTCAAGACGCTTGGGAACGAAAAAGTGTCAGTGAGGGAGGAAGCCAGCCGCCTTCCGATATTTTACAGGCAATACGGTATTACGCACGTCGTATTAAAATCTCGCAATATTTTTCTTGGTTACAATGCTGTCTCTAGACCACGTATATGAGAAAGTAAAAAGATTGTTCATCACCTATATCCATTTTACTGATAAAGGATAAATTTAAATGAGATTACAATAATTAGGTTTTAATTTATATTTCAGCAACTAAAAATTATAGAGTAGAAGTATAGAGTTCGAATTTTCAAAGAACCATACTCAGATTCCATATATATTCAGATTCATTTGAGCTAAACTAAGTTTTCGAGGTTTCTTACGTTTCATCTAACGTATTTACTGGATAAGCACCTAAGATACATGTCCGCTATTTCACTTGTAAGATATATAAAGCAAGATGAGGCAATTAGCAGATGTCACTGGATTTTAAGAAACGTAGGCCATGAAAATACTGAAGAAATATGTTGCATAATTTGTAACTAGTATAGGTGTGTGTTACTGCAAATATTCGTGAACAAAATTAGTATTAAAGAAGCCAATACCAACGAACAATTCGAGAAACAACAGTTTTTTTTCATATCTCTTCTTGCCTTAAACCGCAAACAGTAACGCTTGACCAGCACTTGACACTTTATCAAACTATGGTTTAGAAGATCCACAGCCGTTGCACATCACTTAAGATATTTTGATTATTACATTAATTTTTAAATTTTAAATATTTTTTGGCAAAGTTCTATCCACTTGTCATATCTAAGAGTTTTAGACTCACAAGAGACGCAAAAACTATTGTCAACACTGTAAAATTGATTTATTCCTCACAAATCGGGTAAAGCACCAATACAAAAACACAGGCTCCCGAACGTTGGACATGGGAAAAAGAGTCGAGATACAAAATTCAGCTCCGAACTTGATCACGCACAGTAAAATTATACACTGGAGGCAAAACAATGAATCTTCAGAACCACAGTTTTCTAGATCGGGCGTCTGTTGAGTAATCTTACCATTGCAAGATAGAGAGGCTGATATCTGTTGTCACTTCTTCGTTTACGCGAAGGTGATGATTCTCTCGATATTTTGATAGACATGAGATGATCCCCCGACCCGTATCCCACGCTCTCATCTGCTTATTCAGCGGTCCAAATCTCTGCACAGCATGACTTTATACGATTTATTCATCAGTTTCGAAAATGAATTGAAATTATTTATCGTTTTAAAATGTCCGTAAAGTTTAAAAATTAATAAGATATTGTTATGATTTTTTTAAATATATGCTATTTTTTAAGTATATTTATTACTTAACTATTAAATATTCTAAACTTCCAAAAAACTCCATTTACAAAACCCCCTTTCCTCGATAGTGTTTTTTAATAGTTTTAAATATTTTCAGAGACAGTACTCAGGAATGGGGCGTCCTCGGTACTCTTTAATTACGTATCCTTATAGATTTTTTATCACGAATTTTGATCGGATTTTTCGCGTGAGTATATAACATAATATTTCATACTAACGCGCAAGAACTACTAATAATTGAATTAAGTATTTAGTTATATTTATCACAGAATGATAAACTGTCAGTAGAGCAGTATGGAAATATAAACTTATGAAAAACCTCTTCTAATAACCTTTTTTTGACAATAAATTTATATCATAGAAAATAGGGTTATGAATTATACATGCGAGAGAGTGACTTCCCGAGGGGAACCCCTCCAGACGGTACTGAAAATGTTATAATTTTTTTAGATGAATGAGAAATATTCTTGCTGTCGCCTCAAAGCGTAAAAGTTATGCAAACACGTCCGTATGAAGGAAGTGTTGACCCCCGTTGAGAAGGAGCTGAGTGTAAGCTGATCTTTCTGTTTACGTTGCGAGATTTACAGAGGCCCTAGTAGAGCGAGGAATTCGTGGCTGTAACCTGGGTTCGTCAAAAATTTCTGAGCTCAAATACTCAAAGTCGGAGAATTTGCATAATCTTCATATTTTGATCAAAAAATTATGCTCTATGTAGTTTCGATTGGTAAGTAATTTTTTGTTTGTTTTACAGAATANCCCCCCCCCCCCGTAGATGCGCCACTGTTTCAAAAGGTAATAGATAACTATTAATGAAAGGAAAAAAAATGGCTTATTTGACCTAACATAGCGGTAATATAGTGAACAAAGAATAATAATGGAAGAAGTCCACTAAGTTCTCAGAATCTTCCCAAAATCCTACGTTGAACACGTTTGCCGCACTCAGTGTGATACCGCGCCCATCGGAGGGTTAAGATACGTGAAATGTGTTGACTTCGGATTATCGAGTAATCCGGATAAAAGTGTTTCATTGACCTAAAAACTTGTATTTCCACGGTTCCTATGTCCGTTACTCCCTCCCAAGGGCAGAAACGTGGTTGTCTGTAGAATGTGAATATCATATTGCAACTTTGTTATATTGCAATTATACGTGAATTGTTCTTTAATATTAATGTTTTAGAGCTAATGTATTTTAATATATAGGATTAACTTATTGTCAAATTAATTTTTATTATAACTTTTCAAACATTTGAATTCATTAAATTCTTTATTTTTTAAACATTTTTTTTCCAGGGACCGCGAAATGTATTCGTCCCTGATACCCTTCATACTGTACAGAAGGCCCGAGTTGGACGTTTCATTCACGCAATATTTTAACAAAAAAACTTTCTCGTTTGGAGTATACCGTTGAATGATTTAACAAGTAAGCTGCAATTAAAGAATTGTATTTTTAAGAGGAAAATGAGAGCAGAAAATCGTTCCCTAATGTCGATTTTGAATCGGCTGCAGTGGGTGTGACGAGAATTTGTTCGTGCATTCCTCTCTAATTGCTTGAATCAACAAACAAAAAAGAGCCTTCTACTAAGCTTCAGATGAGATATAATTGGTCCGTTTCTTACGTACGTTTTATCTTAATTGGCGCCAGAATTTAAAGATGATGACTTTCCCAATGGACAAACTTATGGTTAATGATTGAATTCAACATTTTATAGAATTTGATAAGTATTATTCATTTCTAAATATGTCTCCGTTTGAATGTTATGAAAGTATACGTGTTACAGTGTTTTATAATTCTTACATAATCTTCGAAACTGCCCTTTTCTAAATATCTTAAAATTGGTTTCTTAGAAACAAGAAATACATCATTGAAAGCGCTAATATTTATATATTAGGTTTTTTTATTAACATACTATTGTTTAAGCTTATTCAAAGAGCTAAATATATGCAATGAATTTCTTATATACATATTAAATTATCAGTTGCGATCGTTTCGCTTAAACAAAATATTATATTTCATTCTAGTTTCATAGAATCTGCGAGAGACTTAATTCCTGTAACAAAATTTATTTTAGAGTCGGTGAATATTTTGGAAGAAGGTGGCTTCTTTTGAACTAATGATATGAAAATTTCGTGTTTTTTTTGTAGCAATCACACTCTTTTGATGATCTCGATGGATTAGTGGTTGTGTGAAACATTCTGATACTCGTACTGTTGATTAGATACTACATTGTTTTAGAATCGAATTATTTTAGGCTGGTCTGGAAGATAGGAGAAGATATGCCAGGAATATAGGGATCACCTGTCCCTTTCATTACAATTTGTAAATTCAGCGTTATTTGTAAAAATATTCGCTTGTTCAATCATTTTATATGGAATATTATTGAATGCGGAAAAATGTATAATTTTAACTTAAGGATGGTGACAAAGCCATACTAACTAAGAATTGCAAATGATCGATACTGCAAAGTGCACCAGAAAATCCTGAAACCTCAGAGCTCCGCCACGGGGTAGTCCAGGCTAGATTTTGGCATTTTAAGGGGACTTTTAAGTACCTCAATACTGAAATACGTGCGCAGAATCTTGAGACAAACTGTTTTGTGACAGAGGTTTTAGAGATCGTACAGCTCGCCAAAAATTACCTTCCGGCGTGGACTGACGACAGTAATTTGACAAGATGCTGGAATAGATGCGGTATCACTATACACATTTTATATTCAATCGGATATTTCGATAAAATATACGTCAGTTTCGCAAGTGTATTTGTTGACCACATGAATGAATAATCCCGGGAAATTTCATTGGTATTCATTATTTTTTTTTTTTTTTTTGAATTTATAAGGGGTTACGCGTTTAGAGCTCCTATATGGAAATGACGGGGAAACTCTAGAACAAATCGCACGATTTTAAACATGTTGTTCGAACGTGATCATCCAGTTTCACCAATCTTTATCAAATAGTTTAACGAAGGATAAATCACTAACGGTCATTAAAACGCTATTCTACTTTTCACCAACGCCATTTTATCCAAACGCTCGTCAAATTTTAAATCATTTTAGGGCTCGAATCTTCAAATGACATGAAATGTAAACTTAACTGAACTCATATCTTGGCTGCTGAGGTGTGTGAATAATACCAGAATAACACAAGTTTGTTGGCGTTACGAAGAAGACAATTGCAAATAAAAGAGTATTTTCTTGCATCCAATGAATTTCTTAGTGTTTGTTAATGCCAACCTCTTAGTAACCATCACAAACGCAATGTTATGTTATAACAGACCGCCATATTTATTGAACCGTTAAAAAAAGAAGGAACAGAAAGAACGAACCGTTAAAATAATTAAATGACAACGAGTTGTCAAAATGTTTACGTCGATCAAAGTGATGTTTGTCAAGCTCGATTAGACGAAGGTTGGAGAAATCTTGGATGACAGATCTCAAGATGACTCTCTTGATGGGAAGACAAGTTAAAACACACAGCTGCCTTCGTAATGGCAAAGGGATCCTCCGTAAATTATGTAACGAGCACAGGGATGGGGGTGGGGTATTAAATCGTTATACAGCGTAACTGCAGGGTAGAGGGGGTTTAGCCTTGGTGTAATGTAACGATAAGTTTTATAGGGTTCTTCTAAATCCTACTGTTCGCCACCACTCAACTGTTCAGTGAGAGCACAGAACAATGAGAAATAATTTCTTCAATCTATCGAAATTTGTTCCCACATTTTTCGAAAGGTAATGAAAACTTTTCTTAACGGGACCAGGTAGGGTGAACGCTTCGTAATTATAGCTGGGTGAGAGGTAGGTTATTGTAGTTATGGAGGGGAGAGGGGGGCTGTCACATAAATTGTAATTTATGCATGTTTCGTAATATATGAACGACCCCCCAATGGACCTGAAGACTCTTTTCATTAGCAGCCAATCGCTGAAAGGAGCAAAATCGTTCATTGGACTGCACATCTCGCCAAGAGCTTTCGGTCCATTGGAGTATCCTCTGCTCATCCGTCGCTAACCAGACGAACGTGAAGCGCAAAGAGTAAACACGGATCTCGACAGTCGCGCTCTGTTCTCTGCCGCGTGGTAAAATCGTTAGCGCTCTCTGAGGTCTGTAGCGGAATGAGGACGGTGGAATCAAGTCTTCATGAATTGCATGTACTGTTGGGATTTGCGATCTCATCTCGCAACTAAGCATGTTGAGCATTTGTGAAATGGTATGTACGCTCTGCCTCTTTAGTTGCATATTTTAATGCATTTCCCATGCGACAGCATCTAGGAGCGACAGTGTTATTCATTCTTGATATTATGAACATCGAATTTCGAGTGATTTTAACATTGACAATTAATTAGCGATGTTTTGGAAAACTTAGAAGAATTGGTAATATGAATATATTTTTTGAATGATTTTTCCATTATAACTATTCAAAATAAAAATTTGTAAATATTCTATAAGAAAATTTAATACTTCTATTTTGAGTTATTTCTCCAGTTCGTTGAGAGTTAAAACTAGGATAAAGTATGCACAGTCCACGGCGCATTTTAAGGGTTTCTATATGGCACTCACCCTAATTAAGGGTACATTTAAGGGTTTCTATATGAACTCACCCACATATTGTAAATATTTATGCGAAAATAAATTTTCTATAGATATTTAAGCAGCTAGCTGTTTTGTTATTTACGGAGACTCATATTATGATTGTTTTTTGAGGCGCAGAAATAGGTCCTACCTATAGGTCTAGTGATCAGAAATGATCGGAATTCCTGAGAATACATTAGTTTATTGTCATTCACGAGGTCATAAGCAGATTGTAAAATTTTTTTTCACGTTTGAAGTGTGTGGAAGGATGTCGAGGCAATCAACATCAGACAATAATAAAATTCTTCTCTATCAGAGTTCCCATTAAAGGGGGGAAGCCAGGGAATCGCATCCCCCCCCTGAGAAAAATAATTCCACCTCTCGTGATAGTCAGTAATACTCAAATCATGATCAAATTATGATCATGATCAAAGCATGATCAAATTGTTATCAAGTACATGATCATGGAAAGGCACGCTGGAGATCTTTATTATAAGAAACATAAATTAAAATATGTCTATTTAAATTTATAATAAGAGTATATTGTATATCCTAATTAAATACATAATAAAAACAATGAGATCTGTTTAAATAACCCCATGAATATGATGATATTTTCTTGACAATTGTATAACGTACTGTAGAGAAATATAAAACGACAAGCTTCAAAGCTTCCCTCCCTCCATTTTCCTTTAATTCCAACACTACTCCATATTGTCAACTTTACGCGATGCTTTTAAAAATGTTTTTCGCCTTTTTTTACAAGAACAATTTATCGAAATCTGTATATGACTGGTTGCAGTATGCTTCCTTGTGAAGAATTTCATGATTTCTAAATTAACTCTGTTAACAATGATAGGTAATTTAACCGTTGTTCTGTTTCAAAAACTAATTTTTATTATTATACATGTAAATTGCAATTGCACTCCGAAATTTTCCCTGACAGAAAGTAGTACTATAATTGAATCTTGACACTCAAGCACACAAAATATCTCGACTGAAATAAGTCTACTTTCTGAATTCTCCTTACATCACAGTTTTCCACGACGTTAGCCTCAGCAATTTGCATCCCATATGCATGGATCACTCACAGAAGCGCTGGAGTCCCACCCGACACAAAGCGAGATGGATGAAACACGAAGGTCCGACAAGGAACGCCCTTTGCGATGACTCACGAGTTGTCCTCTTGACGAGTCTTTGTGGGAACTGCCTCTCACCGGAAGGGGCGGATCTCGTTTACGCAGAAGCAACGACCACTTCTCGTCTCGCGGGTTTTCTAATTCAGTGTTTCCCTCAGAATAACTTGAACGTTAATTAGCAAATCCTTCCTCATAATAAATGTGTGAGGGTGCGCTTATTCATTTGTGAGGACAGACTGACAATTAATTTAAATATTGATGCTCGGATTAAAATTGAAACATACAAGGTCATCTGTAATAGCTATTACATATCATAGAGTATCATTGTGAATATATGCATATTTATTGAACTCTATACTCGGATTCGTACCACAGCCATTTAAAGTGACCGTGATCATACAGATTAGGAAGGTTCACCCCAAGAATTTGATTTATGTCTATAGCAATCTGTACATAATGTTTTATGAACTGCGAGAGTAAAAAGTAAGTCCTGATGTATCATTTTCAGCAAAATGTATT
>NNCF01129902.1:0-76846 GCA_002313205.1 Laupala kohalensis | reverse complement strand
TGGGCTGAGGACAGAAGGACGCTGTGTTGCAATCTACTTATTATATTGGTGTTGATTTTGAGTTTTTTAATGGAGTCGACCAGGGATTGAGGTACTAGTCCTAGGGTAGATAAAATGATAGGCACTATGATCACTTCTTGAACATTCCAGAGTTTTTTTACTTCAAAGGCTAGTTGTTGGTATTTTGATATTTTGTCGTTCTTTGTTTTTTCTAGATTGTTGTAATTTACGACAGCAATATCGATGAGATACACTTTTGATTCTTTTCTTTTCCAAACGATGACATCAGGTCTGTTGTGAATTGTTGTTAGGTCAGTGAGAATGCTTCTGTCCCAGTACAAAATATTTGCTTTCAAATCATCTTGCAGGACTGGTAGAGGTTTATACAGATGGTCTGGTGGTATGGGATTCTTAATGAAGTTCAGTGATTTTTTGCAATTTCCAGGTGAATTATTTTTCCCATGTTATCGTGTCTAGTTTTGTAATCATTTTGGACCAACAGTGTGCAACCACCAATGATATGCTCGAGAGTTTCTTTGGTTTGGTTACATCGGCGACATGAATCTGTAATTCCGATTTCTTTCAGGATTATTTTCCTGTAGTTTCTGATTGGTGTGACTCCGTCTTGCATCGATACTATGAAGCCTTCTGTTTCTGGGAATAATTTGCCGTTCATTAACCACTTAACTGATTCTACTTTATTTATTTTGCTCTTGGTCAGTTGGTTGGGTTGGTTCCCATGTATTGGTTTATCTTGCCAGGTTGTCATTCTATTTTTTTGTATTGGTTGGGGTAGAGGCTCATTCAGGTGACAGGGTGTATAGTTTTTATCACTGGTTGTAATTGCTTGGTGTAGTGATGAGTATACGCTTTGTTCCGGAAAAACTTATTGAGGATTTTTTTTTTTCATGGAGGTCTTTGATTGGTATGATGCCTCTTCTGCCCTGGTTACGTGAGATGAACATTCGTTCTAATGCTGATTTAGGATGGTGTTTGTTGTTGCTTGTCATCGTAGTTCTGATTTTCCTCTCTAAATTTTCCAGATCTGTAGTTGACCATTTTACTACCCCAAATGAGTAGGATAGTATGGGGATGACTAATGAGTTTATTGCTTTCGTCAGGTTACGTGAATTTAAATGAGTTTTTGTTGTTATTTCCATCCTTCTCATGAATTCTTTAGTGATGTGTTCTTTGACTATTGTGTGTTCTATTCTATTTGTTTGCATCACACCCAAGTATTTGTACAGTTCATTAGGTTCTAGTTGTTCTATATCTTGGTCTTTTACTGTAGTGTATGGTGTTATCTCTTTAACTTTACCACGAACGAGGTTTTGTAATTTACATTTATCTATTCCAAATTCCATTCTGATGTCGTTGCTGAATTGTTCAATAATTTTCAAGATCTTTTTCAGACTTTCTGCATTTCTTGCATAAATTTTGATGTCATCCATGTACATTAAATGTGTGACACAGCATTCGACTTTTCTATTTTTGATATTAAGTCCTAAACTCTTCCCTTGTTGTTTGAGGATAGTGGATAAAGGGTTTAGAGCTAAGCAAAAGAGTAATCCACTGATTGAATCCCCTTGAAATATTCCTCTGTTGATGCGTATTTTGTTTTCAGTTGTATTAGGGACCTTGCTGATGGTTTGGTTGCTTTCTCCGCTTCTACTTTTGTTGCTGGAAAGGATGAGTCTGGTGCTCCATTTTGTCATAGTGTTTTCGAAAAAATTTGTTACCACTGGGTGGATTTTGTATAGGTGTAATGTGTAAAGGAGCAAATTGTGAGGAATCATATCGTACGCCTTTCAGTAGTCTATGTATCCTGTAGCTATATTTCGTTGTTTCTGAATAGCAAGATTTATCACTTCATCTATTGAAAGTTGTTCTTTACATCCCATTGAGTTGGGTCGACTTCCTTTCTGCTCTTTTGCAATAATATTATTTTCCCAGTGTTGTAGTATTTTCTTGCTAATGCTGGCTGTGATGAGTTTGTAGTTGTTGAGACATGATTGGTCTGTATTTGACGGGATTCTCTGTATCACTATCTTTGGGTTTGAGGTAGGTGTTTCCTGTACATAATTCTTCTGGTAATATTTCTGGTTGTTGTATTATGGAATTGATTATTTTAAGTAATACTGGGTGTAGTGTCATAAACTTTTTTATCCATTAATTTTGGATTCTATCCGGTCCAGGACATTTCCAGTTGTGGGTCTTAGAGATTATTTCTCCAAGTTCATTCGCTGATAAAACTGGGTTTTCCATCTGTCAGTCTTTCTGCCTCCTTTTCTACCACACGTAGCCATGACGGATTTGGGTTATGAGTGGTCCTTGTTGACCATATATCTGACCAGAATTGTTCAACATTTTCTGTGTTTAGGGGTGCTCCTTCTATTGTGCATTTAGTCAGTAAGTTTTTGTAAAATCCTTTTTCGTTTTTATTAAACAGTGTGTTTTCCTTCTTCCTTGCCAAACTGGTTTTATACTTCTTTAACCGTTTTGCATATATATTCAGTCTTTGTTTGGCGGTGTTGATATGCTCTTCCATAGTTCGATTTAGTGAATCATAATTAGTGTGATGTTTATATCTAATTTTGCATTTCACTATGTTTTTCATTAATCTTTTTCCCCTGTTAAGTATTGATTCATCCTACCTAGATCTTGCCTAATGGTTTCTATTTTAGTTTCAAGCCTCATCATCCACTTGGGTTTTCTTGGGATTTGAATGTTGTTCCTATTGCTGTTTACTATGGATTTTCCTATACACATCTCGCTAGTTGTTAATGCTGTAATATATGTCACATGTTGCAAGTCTTTGAGATCTTCTATTTGGTTTGTATAGTCTGGTAGGACATCTTCATTCATTAATGTTGTTAGTTTGATGAGCTTTTTGGTTCTGAACAGTTTAGGGATTGCAGGTAGTGTGTCATTTTCACTGTGGTTGTATTTTATGAGATTTTCTTCTAACCTTTCACTGATTGCAGTGATATCTTTGTTAGCACCGTCTTCTAACTCTTCTTCTCTGCTAATTTGATGTGTAATTGGTATTCCTTCTAAATCATTTATTGAACTCATCTGAGTCCTTTCTTCTTGGCTTGTTTCAGATGTGGTTTCTGCGTATTGTAGGTCAACTTCGTGTTTGATCTGATCTATTATAGTTTGTGGCACGGGTCTTTGCTGTCTTTTTTCATTGAGAATGTAGTTTTTCCTATCAACAGTGTTTTGAGTTGTGATGTGGGTAAGGTTAAGGTAGTTCTGGATGAAACAAGTTCTAAGTGCTTCGGCGTAACCACTTGTGTTATGAATTTCTTTCATAACCCGGAAATAATTTCTGTCGATTATTATTATTACTGACTGGGTAATAAAATATATTAATATTCCCGACAGCAAAGGCGCAGATTCTCAGTTAGTTAATAACAATTTCAAAATAAAAAATAGTTAAAACTGCTCAGGGTAAATGTGGGTAGTGACTTTGACTTAGCTGATATTATTCGCAAACAGCACATACGGAATGCATCCCAAAACTTACAACGCGAAGTAAAGAATTCGTGAACAGTTCACACATTCAGGCTACATTCCTGACAACACTATATTCAAATATCAATTTCCGTTGTTTCGTGAATTGGTTCTCAATGTAGTAGGAACAAATCTTCTGGACTCAACTCTGTAATATCTATGTAGCAGTTTGTCCCACTATTTCAATACTTTGCCAGTAAAATGTTTTGGCATCTTCAAGCAGAGGGCAGAGGAGACGCCAATGGGATTTAGGGGTCCTGGGACAGATTTTGAATTGCCCCCCCCCCTTTCTCCCTACTCTTCTACTCCTCTTTCAGTAGTAGTCATATATAGTAAATAACCCAAAATATTTCAATACTTTTTGTCATACATATTTAGAAAACGTATCAAATGAAGCAGGTCGTAAAATCGTGGACGTCAAAATGTTTCATGAATAAGTGAGTATTTCAATGATTTATTTGTATTCCACAAAGAAATGTAAACTTTCCTCACTGTCAGTAATTTTATAACCTCAGAGTTCTGTGGGTCTCGCAAGTTGAATGGCAATGGTAGAAGAACGGGATGGCGTAGTTGGTTGCTGGTGAGTGCGCTTAGCTGAAGATCCTAGGTTCGAATCCCGGTCCCGTTTCCCATATTTATTCAACATAACATAATTAATTTCATTCATTATGTGAAAATAATCTTCTATATTGTTCCTCTTTCTGAAAGCGCGGGACAAACTGCCCCCGTCCACTTCTCTCTCCTTCACCATCTCGACGGCGCAATCATCAAGGAAGGTCGTGAGTTTCATGTGACATGGAGGTTCACATAGGAGCAGGACGCAGTGTGTGGAGGAACGGCGGCTGCTGCTGCAATGGCTGGGGACAGGTTTATGCCCTATGCGACACTCAGGTCGCTGTCATTCGCTCAGAGATAGTTGAGAAGTCACTCAGCGGCCACTCATCTCTGTGAAAGAATCTTCAACATACGAGTATGTTCAGACAGATCATATCAAGAGCGTATGATGAGATATACTTGCTGAACCCAAGCTAATAATTCACATACGTCGTACAGCAGTTAACTTTTTCTTATAATTATAATGTGTGGGTGCATATTCACGCAACAATAAAGTGTATTAAAAGAAACATCCTCGTTATCACCACTTCGATAAAACTACTCTAAATCTTTGAACGCGCGTATCTCTTTACGGCTTATTATATTTTGGTCGCGGGTTCTCTTCAAATTAACCTCCTTAATCAAAAATGTGTACAAAAATTTGGAAATTTACATACTTGAAACCAAAAGTACTCCCCTGGTATTTTACAGGCCGATAAGTATTTTTCTTGCTATTTTATAAAAAGTAGTGCTGGGTCTAGTGTTGGCAGATTGTTCATTACAAACATTGAAATATATGGTCACTCTGTCGTTCTCTATTGAGATATAAAATCCTTTCGGCAGCATGACGACAATCTGTAGTGATATTTGTATATAGAAGTGTATAGTGAAAGAAATGATGTGAGTTTTTTTGTTTAGTCTTTTATCAGTTGAAATATTTTCCTGAAGTGTTTGCTGCAACCCGTTGCACTAAAAGAAAGTACAGTTTAAATCAATTAGTTTTTTTAACAATTAACTTCCAGGCGTTCATAATTGTGTTAGTTGTACTTTACTTCAGTGGAATCTTTGAGTATTGTTTAAATGCTAGTTCATTTCATAAATGTCGGTCGTACAGTTCTCTATTTCACGCCGATTGGACGCAGTTCATTCGTTTTATGATTCTTCTTTATAGATTTAAAAAAACAAAACACTTTACTCTTGTGAGCTTCGTATGCCACAAGTATTGCCTGCAGATAAAACTCAACTGCAAAGTCTCTCAGAAGTATCAGATAAAGAAAGTGTAAAGTATAGGTTACTTTTAAAAAAATCACGCTCATTTGAATTTTAACTTTTCTTTTTATCGTTTTGTACAGTAGTAATTGGTTTTATTCTGACGACTTGAGTGAGTAATGGGTGACATGTTTTGGAGTTTGTTTTCTGCCCAAATGATGATAAAAATGTATAAAATGTATGATCTTTGGAATAAGCGAGTAAACGTAAACGTTTTAGCTTATATTCATTTTTATTTACAGCTATAAGGGGTTATTAAAACTAATAAAATGCATAATTAAGTCAATATAGTTGACAATTAGTTAAAATATTACATTTGATTCTCTCTGAAAACCATTAGAATAATAAGTCATCCGTATTACAGAAACGTTAAATCCTGAGTATCGACGAATTTTTTTCGACACATAAACCTTCGATCAAAAAGTGCGTTTTTACGAATATTGTCCGTGACGTATTGTTCTTTTACAATTATGATTTTAGAAAAATTGTTTACTCAGAGAATTTTTAAAATGATAAAATAACTTCCGGTGGTAATCAGGAAGTGAAAATAGGGCTATATAAATTGTTCCTTAGATATTTTTTTCAATGTCTTCTCAGTGGCATTTGCACTGAGAGACTATAATATCTCGGGAAGTGTTTAAAGGGGACATGCAATTATTCTTCCTCTACACGTGAAGCGAAACCAATCCGTATGTTGCCTGGGAACGAACATTCCATTTGTAAAGGCTGAATAGAATCGCAGGAAAAGATCCCAGTGATGCACTATGGCACAAGGATTTGCTACATGCACAAGCACAAATTATGCGTATGCAAACAAAGAGTGTGCAGCAGTGCCTTGAGCTGCTGGTCATCTTGCATAACGCTCTGGAACCGGCGTATTTCTTGTGTCTCTACTTGAAAACAGACTCAATCAAACCTCATCGTAACGGACTAGGAGTGAAAAATCGTCTTTTAAGGTTTATATCAGGGAGAAATGCAGCAGGGTTTTCATCAGTGAAAGAACTACAATGAGCTATGGAAATTGGCTCCAAGGTCCAAAACATAAATTTTAATTATGTTTTCCATAATCTATAGTTTGATAGTAATTCGTACTTGTGGAGTACAAATTTGTATTTGTAATTGAATAAATTAATAATATTAATAATAACAATAAAAAGTAAGGTATTAGGAAAAGTGCCTAGGTATTCATTTCATACTATGGGGATGTTGGCGCAACCAAGAGGTTAATTTTCTTTTGAATAGATGGACACCATTGGAGTGCCTCACGTCAGGTGGTAGTTTATTGCATTCATGGATTGTACTAACTGTAAATGACTTGTTGAATATGGCCGTTCTGTGTCGTGATACCACGAGAAGTGTATCATTTCTAGTTCTTTTTTTGTTTTAAATATTGAAAGTTTATAGCAGGTTGAGTTAAGTGTTTATTATTCAGAAACTTGAACATGATGAGGCTATGGAGAATGCGTAGTAATTTAATAGGGAATATTTCAGCTTTTAAATAATATTCTGATACGTGGTTTAATTTCGATGTTCGTCCGCTGAGATAAATTTGGAGATCGTCAGCGTACATATGGTATTTACTATATTTTAAAGATTTTCCTATATCATTTACATAAATGAGAAATGCTAGGGGTCCTAAAACTGTCCCTTGAGCAACACCTCTGTGTGTTTTAAGAGAGTTTGATTTATATTTACCGGATTGGACGAGTTGTTCGCCATCAATTAAATATTCACGGAACCATTTTAATGTTAGATTAGCAAAACCTATATTTTTTGATTTAGCTAAAAGAATTTCATGGTCGACGGAATCAAATGCTTTACTAAAGTCAAGGATTACTAATATGGTTACTTCACTGCGGTCCATATTTTTTCTAGTGTCCTCAGTGACTGTCAGTAGAGCCGTTCCTGTGTCTTTACCAGCTCGAAAACCTGACTGATTCTCGTCTAAAATGCTATTTTTCATTAAATAACTTTCTATATGACTTCAAGCCAATTTCTCAAGCACTTTTGAAATTGTTGGAAGTATAATAATCGGTCGATAATCGCTTGGAGAGGTGGGATGAGTTTTTTTTTGCAATGGGTGAACGAGAGTCGTTTTCCATGCAGTTGGATAGGAACCACTACAGAGAGAAAAGTTTATCATGTTGGTAATGGTTGGTATTGCTATATGAGCGCAAAGTTTTAAGAACCTAGCATTTATGCAATCAGATCCAGATGCGTTAGATTTGAGACTTTTAATTATGTTAAGTATTGTGCCAGAGTTTAAACAAGAGAAATAGAAAAGATCAGTTTGTTGTTTTTCAGGAACTTTTATTGATTCGAGAGTATTAGATTTTACATCACGAAGATTCGGAGCGGAATTCACAAAGTACTGGTAAGATCGTTTAGTGGAATATTAACATGTGATGTGGATTGACATTTCCCGACACCAAGACTTCGGAGAGTTTTCCACTGAGTTTTACTATCGCGACTTGCTCCGAGAAAATGATGAAAATAATTAGTTTTACCACTTTTAATTTTGTTAGTGACTAAATTTCTTAACTTTTTATAAATAGTTCAATTACTGTCACACTTTGTGCGTTGGAAAATGTTATGAACTACATTCCTTTCCTTCATTAAATTTCGTATTTCGTTAGTTATCCACGGAGTCGGGGGACGAGTTACGCGAGCCGTTTTCAATGGCAGATGCTTGTTTATGTGCTGATTAGGTAAATCCGAAAATATTTTGATTTTTTGATCCAAAGAGTTTTCATTATACACGAGTTCCCACGGAAGCATCGTTCCTTCCATTTGAAACGCTTTTAAATCAAAATTTTTGACGTACGTAACATATTTTAGTAAGCACAATATATATCGTAATCGTCCGTAAGAATGTCCTACGTTGTTATTTATTTCTTATGTAAGTATATTTCATTATTACTGTTATATTGGCATCTGTGTTTAGTAGGTCTATTTCTATTATTTAAAAAAAATACGGAAATAGTCACCGTTGTGTTCATTGCACAGTAAACAATAAATATTACTTTAAACAGTTCCATAACATATAGCTATGTGTTTTACAATAAAAGCGTTGTGTAGGTAGCGGGGAGTTGTATGTATGCTCTGTACAAGACCTGCGCGAAGCATGTCTGTTATCGTCCTGAAGTGACCTTATTCCTTCCACCCCTACTCACGTTCCCTGCCCGCTGACTCCCGCACCGCTAGGTGTCTTTGCACAAGCGGAGCGGAGAAAACGCAAATGTGTCTTTAGCCACAGATGTCCTCTAGTAAATAAATAAACGTCAATATCTCTCAAATCCGTGGAGATTTTAGGGGAGAGTAGGAGGAATTCAAAATATTCGTAATCACCTTCAACATTTCTGCCCGCCTCCCTCCCCGTTTCGGATCACAAGGTCATCTCGACAGTCCGTCCGTCACTCTGCGAGAGCCGATGAGAGCGTAGCGATGGTGACGAAGCCGAATCCGCAACCTCCACCATCCTGTTCGACATCGGCAGTGCGGCGTGCCCTAAAAGGCCTGCGCTACGACAAGCCCGTGCGATGCAACTTCTGGAAACGTCTCGAGCAGGCGAACTCAGCTGGTAAAAGCGTGAATGCTCATAAACACAATGGACATCCCTGTTGCCGCGAATCTTCGGAATTGTTCGGATTCGACTGATGATTAATTCATTTTTTGTCTCCTTTTATCTAGGACATTCATTAGTGGTATTTGGGAATGTAATAATTTGAACTGATAGAAAAGTTATTTCTTAATAATTTCTTCGATAATTTAATATTTTGTGTTAAATTCTTCGTTTAAAATTTTTAGAATTTAGGAAAGCTTTTTCCAGATACATGAAGAATGTATACTTCCTTTTCTCTTCATTAAAAAACATTAAAACCAATCCCTTGATATTTCAATACTTCATGAAAATTCAAGGTTGAATCTATCTTGTACACTTCTTATTTCATAGTATAGTTTTCCTTATTCCCTGGGCGCTCGCAGAGTTTGACTGCGTTAAAAATCCCATGTGGAAACTTTGATTATGACATTTTGAACATTTGTTATTTTTAATCGATACGAGTTCACTGTCTGATCAAATTGCGGCATTTCGGGGTGGCGGAATTATAATTACTATTATTATTATTAATTTTGTATGTGTGTTATTAATAGTTACGATTAATTGCAATGTTTTCATTCTTATAAATTGAGCATCGTTCGTAAATTAGAGAGCTGTACTATTATAATCCTTTATAAGGACAATTCATTTACGTGTTTGTTGATTTTACGCCCCATAACAAGTAGCGAACCGTTTTCGTTCATTTGAGAGAGGGAGAGGCATGTTATTTTGCCCTAGGGCTCATAAATATTAAATTTGACGATCTACCGGCTCTTCGCCCGGAATTATTGAGATGGTCCCTAGTTTGATTCCGGAGAGTTATTCATGTCCTCCGCGTGGTCATACGCAGCTTGTAGCTGCATTTTTACGATAAATTATTTGTTTATAACTACATTTCTTCCTTCCACTTTTTGTTTTTGTTTTTATGAAAAGAAATTTAATGAACTTTCAAGATCGCGATAATTCCCGGTGAATCCTTTTCCTTCGCTAATATAGCGTGCCCTGCAGTCCAGACATGAAGTTCCGTGACGGCATGGTATATAGTTGCACCTGGAATGCGCAACGTGCGCGCTGTCTAGTGGCGCCTGCCGACAACCGAACCGCTCAGCGGCCTCTTGAAGGTCGCTGCTCAGCTTCATAGCACGCGCTCAGCCTCAGTACAGCTGTTGTTCCAAGGCCATGAATTTTGTTTTTCCTCACTTCTCCCTATGCTCTGTTTGGAACTTCTAGTGAAAAATTCAGATCAGTAACAGTATCATTCAATCTTTTGATTAAAATAGAAATTATTAATCTACTAAATAGTTGAAGAAAGCACAGACGAGGGAGACAAAAAGAGAAGAGTCGTCACCCTATTTTCATTTAAAATTAAACTATTTCTCAGCCTCAACGTAAACTTTCCTCGTAGGTTTCAATATTTTTTTTATGATGAGTACATTAGTTTTATTTTTAATACGGCAAATAATTAAGTAATACAAATTTTATTTCCAATCGCCGTCCCCTTGACAATGACAGTAAAGCTAACTAAAATTGATTTTTTAATTTTTCTATAAAATTATAGCCCACGTCTGAGATACATATGAAAAAGAAAATATTAAATATCACTCTACTGAGGTATTTTCCCGTTTATAAACCAATAGGAACAATATATTATGATAACTGTACTGATTGCAATAATTTAGCATGTTTAATTTGTTTGAAGTCTACCATTGAACGGTTGGCTTCCATGATTTATGACATGACAGGAGAAGTCAAAGATCGATTCGTAAACTAAACCAAAGATATAGCATCCTGTTCCTTAAAAATATTAACCTGAATAACTTCTTCAAGCTCGTTAAAGGTCGTAAATGTAGCAATAAACGTGGAAAGAGTTTTTTAAGTCATCATGCCAATCCACACAAGATTCCCGAAAGCGTCTCTCGTATTTGGGCAAGCAGGTCAGACGCAAACAAACAGCGGTCGCCGTCCGCATAGTACCGCCTCCGCATGTCACCTCTCCTCTCCCCCTCCTACCACCCCCGCCACCTATCACAACCCCCTCACGTCGTCCACCCACCGTCGAATGGCCGGCTACGACGACTGCGGCGGTAGTGGGTACGGCGCGAAACCAGTTTGCAACCCACAGCTCCGTAGAAGCGGAGACGACGCAAGGCGGAAGGAATGTGTACTGAACTATCATGAATATGTACAATCTTCGCTCCCTACGGACAGCTGAGCGGAAGAGTATAGGTTCGATCCCTCACTCGGTCGATCTGGCAATTCCCTCATACACTCGAGACCAACGTAGTTTCGGTACCCGGTAACCCAACATCTCTTTCTCAATACCATTGCCAAAAACATGGGGATAGGTGTAAGAGCAGCCATAAAAATATCACATGAAAAAAATAAATCAATGTAGAGTTCCCAAAGGGGAGAGGTGTATCCTAAAGTCACATATCTCCTGTAGATGTTCTAGTTCTTACGGATATTAGACCTGGATGGAAATGGTGTAGTTGTGAATGGAGAATGTGGGATGTAATTGTGAGCATTTTCACTCTGCCAAATGAGCCAACTATGAGCACTGTGATGAACTAAGTGGAGTGTATCCCAGTAGAATTTTGATTTGGATATTTAAAAATCCATTCGGAAAAGTTACATATGTAGTGGCATGCGTAATTATATCATTTAAAAACGACTCGTATGTCGTTGGGAAAATAGTCTCATATGATTTTTGTTGGGAAACCATAACCGCAAACGGCTTACTCTCATTTAAATGACTTAAAAAAAAAAACTTTTTTGCGCGTATGCCACTAGTAATGTTGCACCCTTACGAGTGGAATACCGATGTTGCATATAATAGATCTCATTGTAAATCATCATAAATTATGAAGATATACGTTGTACTATTGTTTATAAAAAATTACAGGGATATTATTAACTATTAAAATAATATTTGGACCCATCGATTTGTGTACTTTCTATGCTAAAAAAGTCCCATTTTCAAAATTTTACTTTAATTAATTTATTTTATTTTACTTCACTTTTTTCTCATCTCATAGTTTTATTTTATATAATTGTATTTCTAAGGTTATTTTGCGTGTAATAATATTGTTGTTCGTTATTTAATAGTATAATTTACTAATTGTTCACTAATTTGCTAATTTAATAGTATAAATTACTAATATTGTTGTTCGTTATTGAATAGTTATAATTCATATAATTTACAATCACAAATTTTTTAAATAGTTATCAATCAAAAGAAATTGTAATATGTTTGGTTGAAAAGGGAGACGAAGGGAAAACTTTCGGTTAAACTGCCTTCTCGGTGAATTTCAAAATTTTAAATCTTATTTTGGTTCACTTATAATTTTTATTCTGAAACTTATTATCTTACTTCCCTGAAAGTCAAACTGACCATTCAAAGTAGTGAATATGCTCTTAATTAATGCCCGTTACACCAATCGCTGACAAGCAAATGTATGTTTGCAGGCAGCGATACCGAGAGTTCACTGAACTATTTCTCTTTTTTCTCTTTTCAAAATGGTTTGTGTTATACTATCACTCAAAAAAGTTTTTTTTACAAATGTAAAGATAATTTGAGCTTTTAGTTTCCCGCTATGTGTATGGTGACGGTATTCCATGATAATTTTTTCATTGATTTTCATTCATTTATGTTTGGCATACCTATATTCCATTAATGATGATCATAAATTAAAGATGAAAACCCAGAAGGATAAAGTTTACACAATAATTACATGATTTTCTACCATCCGGTGGTCTATATGCTGTGAAATAACATTGATTGCATTGACGGAACAAAGGAGCGCCTTATTACTCGAATTTAAATTGGAAGTCTTGCATGAGAAAAAAACAGAAATTTTCGGTTTTGGGTACTTTTAAAGAAAGATTGTAACAAAATATTCGTGTTACGTACTACCGTTGAATTTGTATACTCACTAAGTACTCACTAATACGTAAACTTAATGGACAGTACTAAGAAAGTTATTTGGAAAGTTTTCAATTGTTTGTTGAACTGACCCACACTCGGGTGCTCAATGTTTCCTTAACTTGTGGAAAATTGCTCCATCATATTTCGTACATTATCGAGCGCTTGTCCAAAAAGTCAAAGTTGAAATCGATTTTCATACTAGAATTACAAATGTGACGATAATACTTATTGATTGAAATACTATTCTCATAATTAAAAGATATATTCCTAATAAACAGATAGGTCATGGTTTATTGATCTCGACACAGCTGTTGGATCGCGCAATCTGTGAAATATTACGGCGTATTATCTTAAAAGTTCATGACCGCATCCGATAAGATATTACGCCAACTGCAAGAAAATAGTTTCTCAGAGCAATCATATGAAACACGCGGAGAATTCTTTATGATCTGACAGTGAGAATTTCTATATTTCACTAGCTAAACACGTGCGAATAATACGTTACTCACAGTTGCAGAATAAAAAGTACGCACAGTATTTATGGTAGTTTTACCGTCAGATAATTAAATCTGATAAAGGTCTGAAATGTGAACAAATGGATGCAATGATAATACTTTTATATCGATTTTAGTTTCTCTGAAACACCTAAGGGTCATCTCAGCAATATATACACCATTCAATATTGGGATAAAATACGTATGAGGAGAGAATACTTTCGGAACCTATGAAATAGATATTCCTTTAACGGTAGTCTAAGAGATTTTCATTTCCATTTCGACCATCTTACCTGCAAACGTACGAGTACTTATTGCGAGGTTATTACTTTCTTATTTCTCTCTTTTTATTGACTTTGTCTGCGGCATTTAGTCAGTCAACTTACGCTGGTGTTCCTGTCCCCGCATCTGCGCTAATATTGTGGGAAAGATACAATAGCTATAGTGCCTAGGGACGATTCACAAGTGGCCAATGGACATTGGGAAAGCGGAGAGAGACCTCTCCACGCTGGCGCAACTGCAACTTCGCACCGCCTCTTCATTTTCTGTTCTGGTGCTTCCCATCATTCGGTTCGGCGCGAGGGGGCGGGCCCACTCCAGCTACCCAACCACCTGGAAGCCTCACAGTCCTTTAATCCCTTCGGCAGAAGAAGGATAACCATGTGGCTGGGACGAGGAATTTCCTTTTGCGGAAAGAGTGGGATACGACCTTTAAACTGAGGGTTACGCTTTTGAGTTGGATTGACAATGCAGGGATGAGTGGCAGCTTGCATATCTTCCAAACAAATTGATCTTTGAAACTGTTAGATATATGACGCCAATTATTTAAATAACACGCAATGACGTTCTACCATACAGATACGATATCAACCGTTATTGGTAGAGATAAACGACTGCATTAAATAATGACAGTAAGAAAAAATTGTCAAATCAAATATCGTGGTAACGTTGATGATAGTTTAGCACAGAGGTCTCCATACTTTTTGGTTTCGTGGACCACTTGCCATGTTTTTTCGGTTTCTGGTAGACCCCCAGTTATCTAATATTGAATTTTTACAAATTCATCAACTTCAAATGTGTTTTTGACAGCTGGTATAGTGCTACATACTTTGAAAGATTTAAATTTCTAACCGTAGTTTGAAAAACAGAAAAAAACACGTTACTTTTTATACGTATATTAATTGAATTTAAATTAAAACCAACCAAATTAACATTTTGTATCTATTACATAAAATAACTAAGCAAAAATAATGCTTTTAATGGGAGGAATGAACCTGATGCTTTAATAACAAATTTTCAACACTTGGCATCAATTTATTTAGGTTTAATCTCAAATCTCCTCGGTCACTGATGTCCAGTCTGGTATTTTTTTTTGTTAGGAGATAGGCAACAGCACTGAAACCCCTTTCCACCAGGCATAAAGATTGAAAAGCAATTAAAACCTTTCTCGCGATATTCCATAATACGGGATAAGTAACAGGTATGATATACACATAACATACATACACTGTATGTGGATTATTCCATTCATCGAAAGTCAAAATTAAGGTGCTTAAATGAGATCCACTTTCATCGAACTCCATTTACATCTCATGGACCCCTTGCAGGTCGTAGTCGACCCCTGGGGGTCGATATAGACCACTTTGGGTATTAGTGGTTTACCGTGTGGGCGGAGTTGGCTTTGACGCACCATCACCGACACAACCAGCGCTTTAAACAACAATATCTTCCCTTTTCCCTTAGCTGCCAGTCTAGTGAAGTCTATTTCTCACCCTAAGGGTCGAAGTGTACATTCGACGTTTTTTCTCCGAGTGAATACTAAGACTCCACGTTGGTGGTGAGTTCCCATTAGTTATATCAGACGATAGATAAGCTCATCTGAGTAAGCAGGCAACGTCAGCTAGCGACCGCTGACGACGCGGCTCCTGCATCCAGCCTCCGGGTGCATTACTACGTCTTCATGTTCGCGGAACCAGTAGGCTAGTTGTTACCAGCGAAAGGCTTAAGTCTTCCACGCTTTTAGTCAGGCATGTCGAGCTCTCTGCACGCACCGGCGGCTCGCTAAACCATTCATACGCACATTTTGTCCCTAGGTTAACGAAATAGAAGTATACAGCAATAATTTTACTAAACATTTCTATATCGTGCAGCTACTTATTTATTAAGTGTTTCCAGGTTGCGTTACAAACGACCACTAGATCCAATGTTCGAAACGACTTGTGAAAATGTCATTAGTTTTCGTCGTAATGTTGTGATGCGTAATTTCTTTCGACATTACAACGGGTTTGAACGTTTTCCACTATTAATTAATAACCATGAGTTCACTGTTTTCAATATACATCATTAGCATCCGATCAAAACTAGGTCATTCAGATCATTTCTTTTTAAAGAGGTTAATTGGGATTGTTCTTATTATATTAATTTTGCATATATTATTTTCTGCTATATTTACTTAAGTAATCAAAAGGTTTTTATAAATATTAATCCTTTTTAGAGAGTATGACAATTTGATACATCCAAACATTCTTTAATATTTTTTATTGTTTAACTATGAGTGAATTATTAGCACTTCTGTGGCGACTTTTCATTAATCGCCGCGTGCTCTCGGGAGACCGTAAGTGCGACATGCCATCTTCAAGTCCATAGATGTCAAATAAATTATCAAGACACCTAACCTCATTTAATTGTAACAAACGACTGATTTTTAATTGTATCAGGGTGGTGTAATTGGCCTAACCTAACCATTGATGAAATTTATTCTAGTTTTCTTAAAGCATGAGGCACCATGCCTCTGGCAAAAATCATATGAATATTTGCGGGGCACTTCTCAGTTGTTTTTAACTGTAGATACCTGTGCCTAATTAGCCAGACAATATTTTCATTAGTTCCGTTCTCTTAAAGACTTCGCTGAATAAATTTTCATTTGCTATCAAGAGACGAATGAGAGGTCACACTCCCCATCACCTCAGTTGGTATCCCCGCCACGCCAAGCATGTCATGGACACAGCTGTCCATACTTATTTGCAGACAGTGATTCCTTCAAGGAATAGTAATTATATCTCAATTTTTTCATCTTGCGTCACAAAGAATTTGTGGCAAAATTTTTCTTAAAGAAACATCTTTGTGACTTAATTTGTGACATCTTTGTGATTTACGAGTATTTTGTAAAATAAAAAAAAGTTTCGTATTAACCTACTAGAATTTCGATGTAGTACGTACGAGTATGGCGAGTATATCAATGCATTGATATCTTTATTATGATTTTCGTCTCAGTTTAAGTAAAGAAATTAAATATCCTCTCACAACTGCTTTACATTTAACGAGCTTGTTTCATTTCGGAAGTAATTTTGTTTCTTTGCGTGTGTGGACTTTCCGCCGCTTATTTTTACAGCATTCCATCTTTACTAGTACCTTTTTTAGAATTCTTTCAACCAAGGATAAAAAAGGCAACCTGTCGAAAATGCCATCATAAATTCATCATTCTCAAGACCATATCAGGACATGACCTTTTGCAAATAAGTGGCCGTGAACTAATTATTTCAGACATCAGCAAAGTTCAAAACAACTCCATAACTGGTGAAGGTATCTCGTTGATTGGTTGCTGACATCTTATAGCCCTTCATCACTTTTCTATAAAGTGTTCGACTCTAATAAAGGATAGAAAAATCTACTGATAATCTTTCATTTTCGACATATTATCTCATTAATACACTTCGGAGCCATTGCGTGTAAATTGACTGGTCTGTAATTTTATAATGCTCAGTCCGACACTTATGCTAACATTCATCGGGGGTAAGAGGGCTCGAAACAGCTGTCCGTGTATAAACTTACACTTCTTGAATGCAGTATAGAATATAGCATATAGGGTTCAAATTTAATAGCACACTCTATTACTTTCAGTAATTGTCACGTTTTCGTTATTATTAATATATTATTCGTATTTGGAGTTTAAATATTTTTTGAAAGGAAGGGGTTGGAACACCCTGAGTTTCCCCTTGCGGATACCACGTGTGCAGCTGGTTAGGAGCTTTGACGTAGATAGAACCACGATTGATGACATTTGGAACTGTGTATTAGTTCGTTGGTTTCGTACTGGGGAGCAAGTCACGAGTCGAATTGCAAGTTCTTGAATGTGGTCATTTTAATAAATGATATAAAATGAAAGTTTCATAAAGTACTTCCATAATTTTTCTTTCGATATTGGATTTCAGTTCATTCAAGATAGTTACATATTTTCATACGTCAATGTTAACTGTCCGAGGAACGTCAAATATGAGTTATTGAACTCAATATTCTTCATTTTACATACATAGGATATGCGGGAGCACGGGGATGGGGAGAAGAAAGATACTTTTTGGAATTCTTTTAGAACTGATAAATGAACGAAGGTTGTCGTTATAACCTTCGTTCCTTATCTGACACTACCGTAATCTGCCAATACCACACGTACATCCTAGGCATAGTTTAAGTGAGTTCACAGCCTTACAAGAGTTGTTCTTCTGAAAAATATAAGTCCTAGTTGGACAGGATACAAACTCATAGACAATTCATGTTTCAGGTTCTTTCAGAAGTCCGTGACTGAAAATGTTTTGAAGATATCAAGTCTATATTTTTTCTTTAATTGAAAAAAAAAGAAAAGAAAGTATTTCAGTCGCATGAATACGGATAAACTGGATCAATCTCCCTTCCCCTATAACTCTCAAAATATCACATTCATCCTGTAACTGATATCTACAGACATATTTAACAACCAACTCTAATACTTGTAACTGTTACCTTAATATGATCACCTCTATAAGGTAAAGTGTTTAAGCTATTAATAGGCAATTAGCCGAGGAGGGCCCTCATTAATAAGGAACTGTGTTACCATGTTGCTAAAAGAACACGGCGAGAATCAGGTTGACGTTAAGAATTTTGGTAATGGCATTCGATTCAGAGAGAGAATGAAAGAGTAAAAATAGTTGTGATGAAGGACTTCCCCCATATAAGTCTCCATTCTCCAAATCCATGTAATAGCGGTAATTCCATTGCTTTCTAAGAACAACTGACCAATGGAGCTTGCACTCCCGGAGGCTGAAGGTCGTGGAGATGATGGTGGAGTGGTGGAGATTATGGCAGCGGAGGAGGAGGTGGTTTTCGTGGAGCGTAGTGCCACAAGCGCCGGCGCACGCGGTCAAAGGGGCTGGAGAGGGGAGGGGCAGAAAAGAGGTGGGGGAAGAGTTGTGTGGGCGTGGGCGGGCGAGTGGAGAAGGTTGTGACGTAGACACACTCACATGAGACTCCTTTCGCCGCCGCTGTATATGGGCACGACCAACGCACGCCATCGATAATGATGCTGCAACGGCAGTCTCCATTCACGCGACAACTCAACAGTTCATCACGGCATTATCAAATAAATAAATCTATTGTCGTTACACACTTCATTTACAAATAATAAAGCAATACCAAATTTCGAATGACCGCGTGGAGGACACTTTTCAAAACTTATTTACTCTCCGGAAGCAAGCAAAGGACTATCTTATCAATTCCGTCCAAGGGTCCTAAGGCAGTGGCGAGTTTATCATTTCTGCGCCCAGAGCAAAATCATGGTATGAGCCCCAAAAATAAGAATAAAAATAGTTAGCTAGCTGCTTGTAATAACATCTACAAAATATGAACAAATGTATTTAAATAGCATACAAAAGAACAGTTATTTAGAATAAAAGTATTATAGATTAAATCTGATAGTTATTCCGATAATATTGCTAATAAAAAGCAACAATATCTACGCACAAGGATTATGACATTATTACATACAAGAAAACAGTAACTGTCCTTTCTGTGTTTTTTAATTTCCGTTCTTACTTCCAACTCGAATGTATCAAGTTGAAAGTTGAAGCTCAATGACAATCTCCGACCAGAATAAATTACGATTCTTTCCATTCAGTACTTATTGCGATATACTTTGTCAACAAAACTTTTTGTTAAAGTCCTTGTCTAATAATAGCCCACGAAAAATAGACAGAAAAAAGGCGAAGTTTGACGAAAATTCGCGTAGAGATGAGATTTGGTGCACATCTTAAGGTCATCATTTCAAATCAAATATCAAAAATCCTCATCGATCCGACTTGTGCTAAAAATTTTATTCGAGGTCAAAAGTCACAGAAAACATTTTCAAGGATATCTCTTCATCGGTTCGTTTTATTATAAAATAAGTTATTATAGATTGTATAGATTATAAAATTGCCTACAAAAAAGTTCTTATTTGTTTTTTTCTTCCGAAGCATCATTTACGAGTTGGCGCGGTTTAAAACGATGAATACTGCGTTGCGCACAAGTGCAGGTATACCCATACGTAATACGCACTTTCCTTTCATAGATTTTACGGCCGCTCAAATTAGTTGTGACATTCCCGAAGAAGTCCACAATCAGTCTGTATAAACCCCAGCACCCTTAAGGATGGAAATGCCATGAAAGAATTATTGAACATGATGGATACCAGTGACGAGTCCACATTTTCGGCGTCAGAGTTGATAGTGAAATCCCGATATCGTGTAAGTCTCAATTCAACCCTCAAGAAAGAAAAGAGTTCACTAGCACTTCTTGGGGCGGGGGGTTAAAATAGGTTTATGGATAAAAATAATTGAAAACTTATTTTGAAACATAAGAAAATGGAAATTGCATCGGATCCATAGTGTTAGAGTTGAAAATAATTGTAAACTACGAATGTCATTTAGATCACATAGATATTTAGATCACATAGGGCATCCTCAGAGCTAGGGGTGGGTAGGGCGTGACGTAAAAAGACCGATATTGGGGTCGAGTCCATGGTGTTTGTGTATTCTGAGATGAACAACAACATTATGTGTCTTTCAGACATTATGAGATGGGCGACACCCCTAAAGGTGGGGTTTGGGAAGAGTGTGACACGAAGAATTTTCAGAAATGTCTACTAGGAAAGGATTTTACGAAAATTCACCCTTATGGGAGGAAAATTGATGTTTTCCAAAACCTTTTCTAAATTACATCAGTGAAAATAAGGGATTGAGGATACACGCCCATACTATTAATCCACAAACATTAATGGGTAACATTCTCACTGAATATCAATGGGAATGTGAGAAACAATACAGTTGCAGTTATATTACAAAATTCACATGAGTAAAATTGCGGGGAACACTATATTTCACTGGAAAACAACGAGGATCTGATATCTCTTCATTCATCAGGTGGGTTGTTAGTAGACGTACCGGCTTCTTCTGTATCTAATTATCTTACAGCTGCAGCAATACTTTTCTTACGAGTGAGCCATGTGTGACATTAAATATGAATAGTCACAGATTGTTTATTGTTCAAATATTGACTATGTCCATCACTTCTTTTATTTCTGGAAACTATCAGTCTTCATTCTTCGTTCAAGTACAACAATTTCACCTACTGACAAAGGTTACAGACAAATGAAGCAATCATGTGACATTTTAAAAACCAACATTGACGGCATAATCTCGGGACAAAGAATAATTGCAATAAACGTCTGCTCAGTAAACACCTCCGTTCACGGCAATGAATCGCTCAGAACTACCCACCCAAATTTAATTTTTAGATAATTAATGTTCCTTAGCTAGTGCACCAGGGCCTCAGTTGTCCACAACACATCGAAGTGGTGAAGAATATACTATTGTTCAAAAAAGCATATTAGGAGAGATCGCCTTCAATGATGTAAACAGCTCGTTCTTCAGAAGAAGAGACAGAAACGTGCTTCTTGAGATATTGAGAAACGTCTTCCGAGAATGATATGCAGACAGTCGTACAAGCTGGAACAGATATCCTTCACGATTTTTATTTTTTAGTTTATCTTCTTTGCAGTTAATGATTTGGAAATGTATTATAATCGCAAGATAATTAAGAAAAAAAGATGATGAAAATATGATTTTTCATATGGAATTTAGAACTGATTAATTTTAAAATATTTTAATGTAAATTAACAAAAACCAATATTTCTTTGATCGGAACAGCTCGAAGATTATGCCTTCAGGGGACACCACGATAAAAAAAATGCCCCGAGTACTCTACCTCCTAGGGGGCGTGGAAACACTATTGAATAATTTTAATGTTAATTTCACACCAGAACCAATACTTACCACACTCATGGGATGCAAATTACGCGACAGGTTGAAACATTGCCGTACTCGTTTCATTGTAAAACTCGGGTTATTTGCATAAATTAAAAAGTTCTGATTTGCAGATATTTATACAAATTTCTTAATATTTTTTTTACTTTGTTGTTCCTTTTTAAGCTTATTTTGTTTTGAAATCGTTTGTTTGGAAATGTATTATAAACACAATCATCAACTATATTCCTTTTTTATTAAAAGATATTTATCTATAAACATTCTTATGCAAATTCTAAAAATTAATAATCTTGATATTTACAATATAAGTACTATAAGTATGGACATAAATTAGAAAAGAAAAGAGTTATCCGAGTGTAAGTCGGTATGCGTGTATTCGCACTAGTGCGCATTGCGGGCGCAACGCAGTATTCATCGTTCTTTAATCCACGCTAGCTCGCAAAAGATGCTTCGGAGGAAAAACATATATGGACCTTTTTGTAGGTAATTTAATAATCTATATAATCCATAATAACTATTTTTACGATAAAACGCATCAATGAGAGATATTCTTGAAAAACCGTTTTTCGTGACCTTTGACCTCGAATAAAATTTTTAGCACAAGTCGGATAGATGAGGACTTTTGATATTTGATTTGAAATTATGACCTTAATATGTGTACCAAATTTCATCTCTATGCGAACTTTTGTTTTGTGGAATGTCTATTTTTCCTGGATTATAATTCATGGGCGACACCAAGAGAGGCTGATACG
The DNA here is from genome assembly GCA_002313205.1 of Laupala kohalensis. Lineage (NCBI taxonomy): Eukaryota > Metazoa > Arthropoda > Insecta > Orthoptera > Trigonidiidae > Laupala > Laupala kohalensis. Next base: position 54,587 of record NNCF01129902.1, on the reverse strand, counting down.
GTGGACTGCTTCTGTGAAAAAATCATCAAACAACTTTATTCGATTGTGGTTGGAAAATGTACCATTAACTGTTATTCTATTTATCCGGCTTGATGAAACGATTGGCAATAAAAATTTAAAATCTCAAACTACGTTTGGTGCGTTCATCTAGTGGTGCGTTATTTTTTTAAAACAAAATAATGGATCCATGAGCGCTGAATTTGCTGACAGGGTAAGCATGTTAATGACGAAATGTATAGCAATGAAAACATATAATTGGTATTGTTTAAAGTAATAGAAACGGTTGTTGTGCGAAACCTATTTTTTTAATTCTTCAGCAACATACTTTTTTTGATAACACTCGAAATCTTTATAAACACACCTACGGTTGATCTATTGAAGAATTGCCATATTATAATAAATTTATTGTCAAAAAACAGTACAAACTGCGTATGACCAAGTGGAGGACAACTAATTTACTCTCCGGAAGAAAGTAAGGGACCATCCCATCAATTCCGATCAAGGGCTCTAAGGCAGAGGCGGATTCAAAAATTTCAGCAAAAGTTCCTGGATAAGATAAAAAGTTAACTGCGAGTTATAATACATATATAATGTCAATATGTTTGTAATTTAACGCAAATATGTTTGTTAATTTACATGTACAAGTTATTATCGAACTATAGATTATTCTGAGTATAGTGTTTAAAAATCATAAGAGCTGAAAAAACACTAAAGTCACGATTTATTGTTACAAGAAACAGGCCCCTAGACAAAGCCTAGAGAACCTGTATAAGAAATCCGCCTCTACCCGAAGGAAAAACGGAGAAAAACCCGGGCCAGGATGGGGCTACAGAATTAATGTACACAACCGTGCCAAAGTTGAGTACACATAAAACTAAATTAATATGAGCCATACGGCAACACAATCATGCAAGAAAATAGTTTTTGAAATTGTTATAAGTTATTTAAAAAGTGCTACAGCAATGGCGTGATAAAGTACAAGATGGATTTAACTTTTATTAAAATCAATAAATTCTTTTACAGTGTAGAAGCACTGGTGCAGGAGGTAGTTATTAACCGCGGATTTGAAGATATTCAATTTCATTATTTAAAAAAATAAATCGTGGGCAGGTGTGTCAGTAGAAATTACCCGCTTCCGTGAACTTTCAAATTATTGACAAATCCAAAAAAGGTATTCTTTCAAATTTTCATATACAATTCCACTTTTTCCCTCCACATTACCACACCTTACTACAATTAAAATGTATGACTTCAGTAAACTTTGAGTCCCGATTTATTTCCTCAAGGTATGTGGGCCGGAGTAATTACCAACAATTATGGCAAATCTGCACATTAAATGACCAATATTACCATGCTTCCGCGGCGTCTGATTTTACAATAAGAAAATAACCTCAACGACGTTCAAAATATATCATATCAAGATTGCGTTCCGTTCTTCCGAAAAATATTCCTTTACGAAATTATTACCATCTCCGTAAACATTCATTTTGATCATTAGCTTGAACTAGCTTTCATTCTCTTCCCGCCAAATAATCATACAACATTATGAATTCTATTCCATCTTGCAACTCCTTTGCATAATACATGCTTTTAGTTTCTAGACTTCTTTCATAATCACGACTTGAAATCTGAAATTAATATTGTTCTTCAGCATTATTACATTCTTCTCAGTTACTGTCATGCATTGGCATGGCTCTACAAGTTATCAATCCAATATTTCTTCCGCGCATGTCTTTTCTTTTTATTATTTTTTTGGTAGTTAATTCCGTACTAGAAAGTAATAGTCCTTGCATAAGATTTTGGGAGAGATTATTATTATTTGTTTATTGATTATTTATATTTGTAAGTTTTTCTTAATATATTAAACCATACGTTTAATTATCCTCGAGGTATTAAGTGTTGAGTTTCGAATATTGTTTATTCATTCTATAACATATTAAAAATAACAAATGTTTCTTTGTTGAAAGTTCCCCTTATTTCTAAAATTTAATGTTCAATCCTTGTTTACGTATAATGCATTCTCATAATGCGAATCCTGAATTTTTATATTTTTGCTAAAAACACCCCCCTTGCGTTAACAAAAATATGAATTTTTTAATTCTGCCAAGTTAGATCATCGTTCGCCAACCTTATAGACCTCACACACCATTAAAATCATTGTTTTAAATTCCGCGGACAATATTTTAAAGAAGATGAGTAGGTTAGTTAGTTAATAGCCTCGGATATTTCAACTATTTAAAAAAAACATGAAATGGAACTATTTAATGTAAGAAAAATAAATGCAATTTAATTAGAACAAAGTTGAGAATACTTACTAAATATAGCATATTTATTCAATTTTTGCAACAAAATCTTAAAGAGTCGTAAGATGTTCACCATTTTCAAGATGAGACTTTTTCCAACAACTGATAGGACATCGCTTACATAAAAAATGTTCTTTTTTTACTATTATCTTTTTCTCAATTATGTTTCGAAAATTTTTAACAATGCAATATTTGTGCCAAAGCAAATTAGTTTTTTAATGAATATCAAAAAATGAAGGTTCAGATTTTTTCTGCCGACTACTATAATTTTCTCGCGAACAAAAAGTGGTCGGCGAACCACTGGTTGGCGTCCGCAGAGTTATACCTGTTGCTCAAGGAACCCTTGCCAAACGGATACCATGTCATCTCTTTAGCATGGAGAAGGTACAATAATTGCTCCAGAGCTGAGCTTGAAGCAGGTATGACGACGTATATGCCTGCAGGGTCTGGATATACCTCACTGAGTGACGTCACGACTGCAAGGCGCGTTGGGCGAGGCGATTGGTCGGCGACCGTGGGCGATTGTGGGCGAGCGTGGGTCTAAGCGAGGACACTCACAACATGTAGACGTGACAACTCTGCCTCTAACGTGCAAGGGTATTTAAACGTTTAAGGTCTCGATTCAGCTGTTTACGATTTGCCGCGTCGGGTGGCCATTAACATACTTCAGTGTTGCACCAATTCTCCCGTATTCCTGCAATATGTTAATACCAATAGCAAATCACCTTTATTCTTCATTATATAAAAACATGTAAACGTTTGTGCAAATCAACCAGAATGGTAGTAATTGTACATCTTATATGAATGGTTTTAAATTCTACTCACATGTTCAGCTAAAATGAACGTGATAATTATTTGACTTACAAGGTAAAACTTTTCATAATGTGTTTCTCTATATTCAGTCTTGACAATGAGTATAACCTTATTTGTCCCTCAATTTATCAGTTCTGTTTAAATTAACATTTTACTCTGTCATATGCTCCTCAATTACGTATTCAGAATAAAGAGGTCGTTCACGCCCAGCTCTTTACGAGTCTCTTAGCTCTAACGGAGAATGTAGGGCCATTGCTCTTTCTCTTGTCCATATTACATGACAAGGTTACCAATTTCATTTGGCAATAAACCAACAACACGTGAAGAAAATTGCCAACCGTTGAGTTGCGCGTTAACGATTCAGAGAGGCACTGACTCCTGAAAAGTTTAACTCCATTTTTTATTTTCCTTTCTTTTTACATTTCTTTTCTGTTCCTTCTCTTGCTCCGAAAGTACCTCTACTACAGATAATTTCCCTAGTATGAACCCTTGCGCTGCAGTTCAATGTATTACTGAATAATACGACGTAAATATAATACACTGCAAGTGTGAGCATGCACATGAAATTTCGCAGACTCAAACGAATTAGACTGTACATCTGTGAAAGTGATTTCATTCGTTCATTCAATACTATTGCCATTCATAAATCAGCATACGCACAACAAATTAGTTATTGCTCTAGAATGCTAGCTATGCTAATCCAATGTTATAAAAATCATTATATTACAACCGATCCCGTGTAAATACAAGAAGGTAAATAGGATAAATTAAATACCCCGCTCCCAAAACTACAATTTTTTCCCTTTAATTTCCCTGTATATTCCCCTCTCTTCATAGCTTTCTCCTGTTTGCCAGACTTAGCTTCTTCCCCGCTTCTTCGCACGCAATTCGCTCACTGCGCCGCCCGAGTTTCTTTTCTTTGCTGACGTGCCTTTTGTGACCCATCCGCACATTTCTCATTGCTTTGAATAGTTCTGATATCCTAGAAAATCTGTCCTGATCTTTACCTATGTCAGAAATGTTAGGTATAATGGATGTAATGCGAGAGAGAAGTAAATACTCTGTAATATTTTATTTTTAATTTTTCAGTATTTAAACTGTAAATAAGTAATTTAATACATTTTTCTGAAAATGCTATTGTGTGGATATTGTTTCTACAATCCCTTTGAAATCTTGAAAGGAACCTTCTTTTCGACTATACTTAATATATGTGTAGGGAATGAAAGTGAAGGGGACCGCGTAAAAAAGGAATTATCAATATCCCATTGATCTATAGTATTTTTAATTAAATATTTACGCTTTCGGTTTCATTCGTGTAAATGTATGTATAAAAATAATAGTTCACGAAATTTATAACATTACATTTACAATTCTTGTATTATCGTTGAGATGACCTCCAAAAATTTCAGCTTTTTAAGACCCCTTAATATTAATCCTTTCATTGATCATCCAGTCAGTCGTCTATTATCATCCCTTCGGTAGCAAATGGATTAGCATCCATGTCACTGATTGATGCGTACGCACACATGAAGATAATGTCTGCTAACGAGGGCTTTGGCGATCGTTAGATTTCCTAGTGTACATGGGTGGACGTCGTTGCCAGACACGTTTCGGGCATACTTCTCATTTAGTCACCATGCGCAAGTCGCGTGGAGTCTTACACACGTGTCTAATCAATTTGAATGGTAGCCAAAATCTAGATGGTTATCGGAGTCTATACAGGATTTAAGAAAACGATAGTCAATGACTTCAGTGTTACTGAGGTAAAGGGTGAAATGTTGTTGTATTTAGGTTATTTATTCGGAAGATAGCAGAGTCTGGCTACCTGTATACCGAGACAAGAAATTCCCGTCAAGAGTATTGTTAACATAAGAACCATGAGACAAAATTAAACAATAGTTGTATATTTGGTATACCTGTAGGGTAAAATGTACTCGTTTGACGTTGAAATGGAAGGGGATAAGAGGTAAGGATTTTGCGTGAGCTCTAGTGGAGACGAAACTTACTTAATATATGTGTTAATTATGTTATGATGAATGAAAATGGGAGACGGGGCCGAGATTCGAACTCGGGACTTTGAGCTGCGCTTTCCAACTGCGCCATCCTGTTCGCCTCCCGGCCCCGTCTTCCATTCTCATTCAACTTGCGAGACCCAAAGACCTCTGAGGTGGTCTCGTAGAGACTACGCTCCTCATATGAGACGACTCCCTTAGGAAGTACTTTGTTTTTTCAATTCTGGTTCACAAACACATAGAAATCTCCTAAATTGCGGTGAACCTCACCGCCAGGTAACAGATTAATTATGTTATGTTGAATGAATACGTGTTAATATATAATAAACTTACTTTCTGCCTTTACTCAATGAAGAGTACAAACAACACCGAAAGTAATTCTCAATAATTCTTCCACAAGAAACGATTCTATTTCGTGACAATCTTACTTTCAGAAAGTCTAACATATAACACCCTCTACCGTGCCATTAATGAGTGTATATTCCCTATGTGCTAGAAAACTCACCGACAGTGCCTCTACAACTTGATATTAAAAAAACTAATTTATTTGCTCTTGATTTCTAAAACAAATAACCTGTTTTATTGTATTTTTGGAAAAAATCGTCGAGAAATTCCGAGAAACGTGAGAAAACACTTAAAGAAGTTGATCGTAAAAAATTCAACACCGTCGCCTTTGACTACGAATACCTCATCCGTTCCCTTCCTTTTCAGAAGGAGAATAGCCCTTGAGCGAAGCAGGTCGTTTATGCAAATCGGGAGAAATGAGATTTTATGTAAATATTTTCTGGGTAAAATTACTTTTCTGTGTTTAGGAGACAGGAAATTCTTCAGAAGGTGATACTAAGCTCCTCCGAAAACATCACATTGGGGTGGGCAGTGAGAAATCGCCGGTTCAAAAGTCGATGAACGAATAAATGTACGAGCTATAAACACCTTTTCCTTCATCAATGTGATATAAGCAGCTGAAACCCACCTACTTCCCGGGAAATGTATTATGATATAAAATGTTCTTGTATTACTTAAAAATGTGTTTTGTGTTATACATTTCTTTTGCATTGAGTAGAATGAATATGTTCTTAAACACTCGTAAATTACTTCAAAATTGCATCATTTGGCACTAAACTTTCCAAACTTCTACAACCCTTGGAGATCTAAGCCCATCCTGCCTCCACCACTGCATGTAAGCACTCTAAGGAATGTTGATGGTAGCACATTTACATTTTTAACATATTTTATTGAAAATCGTCGTACATTTGGTCCAAGAAACTCAGGTTTAATAAATACGCAATTAATTCAACCTAAGTATCAAGATTGAAGAAAATCGTAGAAGAAATGCTTCGAAACGTTGCTATGACACACCTGTAAGCAATAGACATAATTTGGATCTCCGGGGGTTCTGAGGGTATGAAAAAATTTTAAAATTGGGAAAGTTTGGAACAAAATGATGCAATTTTTAGGGATTTCACGATTCTAATTGGACATACTTAACTACCCAATGCGAATATTAGGTCTACGTGACGAATATAATTTTATTATTACGTAATGCAAAGAAAAGTAATATTTTTGTCCTTTTCCTCGACTGCTAGTGTTACAACTTTATCGACATATACCAATTCTTGATACCCCAGTGGTCATGTAGGATAAGACAATGCTTGTGCCGAATTACAGCTAGTTTCTGGTGTCCACGTATTTAAATAATTTGAAATGAAGTGAAAAAAAAAAATTGTTAGAAATAAACCTAGTTTTTGATACGTTGAAATAAAGAACGTATACAAACGTCTGGCTTTAAAGAAGTACAAAGATTTGCATGTTTTAGGAAAAATTATTTTGTTATCCCACTCGTTACTAGAGGTTCTTGCGGCAGCTCTACAAACCTTTTATTCACACACCGTTCTCTGGATAGGGTCCAAGAACAGCTTCAATACAAATACACCACTGATGCAATGAAATGGATCGACTTTTGCACGAAATGTGATTTTATTATACCCAACATTTATTCATATTAGTACCTCTCAACTATATGGTACGACTTAAATCACTTAGTGTTTGGTTGATTCGACTCTTCGCTGGCCATATTTTCAGTAGGGGCTACCCTCCTCTTCTACCCAATAAATGTCAACTAGTTTTGTCCCAGTTCCCGGAATCGAGAGAAATCCTCATTACGTATTCTTCCTTCCAAATTGAGGGAGTGTGGAAATGAAGACTTCATGGTTCAATATTCGGCTCACGAGAAAATAATAATAATTAATAGAATGTACCAAGATGAATCAGACAAAAGATAGAACATTAATTCCTCATGAGTCATATTTTCTAATTCTGAATCAATTATTTGCATTTATAAGTATTTACGGATCTGAATCACTTCGTGTTGGTGAAAAACTCTTGATCGGGAAATCTGTGTTATTCAAAGTGGTCTTGTTGGAACGCAATGACACGCGTTTATTTCACAATCTGACACGTCATGGCAGGATTTATTTTTCTACCTTAAATCTCGGTTTGAGAATACTTTTACTTCTGGTCAATTTCTCAGGTAATTACAGTAATTGAGCTCTGACGTTGCGTGTGACGAGGACACAAACCAGATGGCATTCATTTTCCAGTGTCATTTCCTAACCGCTTTGATTTGCCAACGCCCTCCTTCTCTGGTCCTTACTTCATGTTTTGATAATCTTAATGGGAGACTTGGGTACTAAAGCGGGATATTTTCGTTCGATGATCTTTTATTGTTATTAATGTTTTTGTGGGATAATTTAAATGGATAGTAATTAGCCAAAAGAATACTTCGAACTAGGCTGCTGTAAATTTTTTATTAACCATAAAGTTTGTTTATTTTATCTTTTAGAAAGATTCAGTTCTATATCTGATAGACAACGTTCTCATAAACTTCAGAAGGTTTTTGTAAGTTAATTTTTTTACATGGTAAGAGTCGAATAGAATGCTTGCAGACCTGTAAAAATATAGGTTTTTATTATATTAATAATAATAATAATAACTTAATGGTAAGAAAGTTGTTACAAACTGCGTATGACCACGTTTAGGAGAATAAACTTAATGAAACTTAAAATATTCACTCTCCGGAAGCGAGCAAGGAACCATCCCGTCCTTTCCGATCCCATCAAGCTGGTGGATTTAACATTTCTGCGCCCCAATGTAAAAAATCCTGATATGTTCCCCCTCACGCTAACTCCAACAAAAAAAACTTTGTGAAGTACATATAAATGTATTCATTACACATACATAATCACTTGATTAAATTAAAATTTACATATTCACTATGGCTCTTGGAGAACTACGTTTGTGAATATGAGAATTTTAATCATCAGTGTTGTATCGTAAATTGATTCTCTTCAATACATTTGCACATAGAATATAATATAATAGATAAATAGACAATCAGAGTGTGAGTGACGTAAAATTTATATTGTGTTTATTATACAATCGAGTACATAAATGAGTGAAATTATATTGCGTTTTTTTCTGCGGAGACCAAATTCACAGAAAGGTAATGGATTTTTCACTAACTTGCGTTATTTCTATATTTAATTCTCGTGTTTAAAATATGAGACGCGTATATCGGTGCCGTTTACCGCCGATTCACAATTATGCGTTAGAAAGTACAGATAAGATCGTCAGATGTCTGTTAACTACGTTATTTTTTACCATTATCTTAACAAGACTTGACAACTATGTTGGCTGATACTTGACTCGATTCTTTGATATGTCATATTGGTATGGGTTAACAAGTTTAAGTAATGAGTAAGCTATTTACACACTGGTTCCACATCTCTTGAGGAAACAATGCTAGGATTATTAACCTGGATTACCTAATGGACCACAAAACTTGTGATAAACGAGAAATCAAAATTTGTTTCCCTCGACACATATTTTACATATTTACGAAATGGTTTCTCAAACCTATGAAATCATTTTGCGTCTAAACAGCAATAGATTTTTATATTTTTACAGACTCTGAAATCAGGGTCGGGTCTGGGATAAGTTTTCGAAGCGGGGCCATACCGGGATGCCCCCCCATTGCTCCCCAAACCTTTGGAGGATCTGGAAAATTTTGTAAATTTTGGAAAATACATTTTAATGCCAAAAAATAGACTTCAAACTTGAAAAAATTTCATAACTTTCTTACTTTTGTCAAGAATTGAAGTAATTCATGGTAAGACAATGCATATAAAAGTACGCATTTCAATCGCATAATTGTTACTACACGTGATGATATAGTAAGTGTTTATCTTTGTCTGCTTTGTACATCATAATAATATGCTTCACTATCTAAAACACCTAAACTCTAATCAAATACTCGAATGTTCGAATTGCGAATATTGATTTTTGCTTATCCGATAGATTAAACGAATTCAGTACTTTAGCTTCAGTCGCACATCAGCTTCATCGACATGGCCGTAATGTAGCTAACTCCCTAATTTTCCTGATGTTCTCGCAGAACTTTCAATCAAAATTTAAAAAACGATTACATTTTTATTCAGAAATAATTACTTTCTTCTGAGATTAAATTGTGGTGTATTTCGTCACATTAAACGATTAATGTTATCTAATTGTTTTTGCTTTGGAGGAGTCGTAAACTATTTTGCACAATACAGAAAAGTAAATGCACAAATTCAGAAGCTTTTCCATAAATATTAACGTGGTGATTCAGTTGTCTTTGCTTCAATACATAGACTACTTGAGTTCTCTTGCGATTCAAGGGGAAATTTATGATCTATAAGAAAATAAGTGAACGTTCATTGACTTAGACATATAAAAAGGGACCATTATTTCCAACAATGGATAATTGCCATACCCAATGCATTACTCTTGCCCTACGTCTCCATATACAGGAAGTCTCACAGGAACTCTCAAAGTTTCAAGTCTCACAAGAACTCGAAACTGCGGCAAGAAGTATTTGAAGACAAGACGTAAGTGGTATTTGAATTGAAAGATCAGAACTACATTGATTTAGTGCTTTTAGTTCAAGGACGCTTGACGATCCCAAGCAAACGGTGAATATTGTGTGGGACGATTAGCTGAGAATTCCGATGGAACTGAGCTTGATGCACAAGATGCACTTCATTTCTGCGATGACTCATCGATGCTCATACAACAATTGATAACTGGACCCCAAAAAATTCTAAGGAAAGCACTTTTATAATTTATTTATTATTCCTACAAGAGAATAGTCAATGTTATCCAATTGTGTTTCATGAAATTGTATTTTTTGATTTATTGTATATTGACTTAAGATTAAATATTGTCGTCGATAACATTTTCATTTGAAATGGTATAAATTTATTAAAAAACGTTTCCCCTCTTTATTGATCCTCAAGACAATTTGTTTCTTTTCTGTGACTGACAGCATGCAGTGTTTTTTAGGAAAAAAATTGCACACTTCACCCCACATAAGAACGTGAAAATCATTAAGTTCGCATGAATCCAGAAATCGTTGACAAATAATTATTTCTCACACCTTTTCAATGATGACATTAATATCGTTTTTATAAATTGTAATTTAGCGCAAACTGCGGTTATCTACTAAACTCGATGAGAAAATTACCAAATCGACATTATTTGCGAGGGCGTATAGTTTGACTAGGGTGATAGATAATTATATTTCGACACTTTATTACACTGTGATGACATTTGAGTGTTATGGACTAAAAGGATAATTTCAAACGCTGCGTCTGTTAACAATTTTGTGAATTTCCTTCCAAATTTGATTCTTTCTCACAAGTACATTCAACATAGAAACACAAACATTCAACAGTTGTTGAATATTCAAGCACATTGGCAACGATCCTTGAAGACAAATGAAAAGATTCAATTCAGTGTTGCCAATCAAGACAAATTACAAAAGCATTCGATGGTTAGTTACAAAAGTCGAACTAGCTGATCCATGATACTCACCTCTTGCCGATCTCTTGGCGCGGTTCGCTCCTAGTTGACACGAAATGGTCTATTGTCCCCTGTTTCTTTCTCACGCCAGCGCTCTTTTGTTGACGAACTCCGATGATCGTTCCTCGGTCGGAGCAGCGCGCGCACTGGCGGTTTACACTGCCGGTCGGTCTCTTGCTCACCCTGCTCCACCTCGCTTCTTAGCACCAGGTTGTTGCAGCGGCGGTTGCACACTGGGCCGAGCACGAGAATAGAGGACAAAAGAGAAAAGAACACGTGGTACAGGCTCATCATAAGAAAAAGTATTAGTCTTCGATCGTTAAATTCATTCTCTTTTCATGAAATTTCAAATTTAAAAAATCTTAATTTAATTTCGTTGTCACAATAGTAATATAAATAAATTTTTATTTTTTTCTCGGACATCTCCAGTCGTCACGCAGAGGGTTCTTGGAATTGATACAGATATTGTAAATGTAGCAACTTGGGCTCCATTGTACTAAGCCCTTCTCTATCTTTTTCTGGCCCCAGGGTTGTAAATGGAAAAGACATGAGACTCGACACTAGGATGAGTGTTACATTCTAAAATGAGGTGCGGGTGTTAGGGAATGTGATTTTACCCTTCATTTCACTGTGTCTAGTAATAATCTACATGAATCAAACTAAGGACAGACTCCACTCATTTCTTTCTCTCACGTAAATCATATTGTTCAGTTTATGAGATTTAAATTTTATTTACAATACCCAACACACTTAAAGTTGATCAATGTGCCAATATTAATTTGGATCTATATGAAAGAACAGTACGTTATTCTATATCTTGTATGGTTTCTCCACAACTATGATTATAACTAAAACTCGAAACAGGTTCTAAAAGAAAAAAAAGTTTAATTTTAAAAATTTGATTGGGTCAGAATATCAAGAAAGTCTGTTATTGTATACATTTTTCTCGGCGATACATCATGAACATATTAAGTCCATCCCCTCGAACTCACGGACTTTTTCTGATTATATTTACAAGCATGTTTAGTGGCAATTCATCCTCAAAAAAGTGTACAAATATTTATTTTCAGCGGGAAAGTTAATGGTAACTTAACTAATGTTCATTTTTTTTCTTATGAAGAGTTTTCTAATTTCTTGATATCACCGTTCCCTTGGGGATAATACTTCTTCCTCCACTAGTTCTTTTCTTCTTTCAAAGTATTTTATCCTGTTTCATTAACGAAAATCACTGCCGGATCCAGGTTTATTTTGGGGAGAGGCTTGGTACCTGGTATACAAAGTGTCTTGGCTCCGAGGTGTATGGTAGTAAGTGAAAGTAAGGTGTAAAATAGTGCAAAATTAAGGTTGTTAGAGTATAAAATTACTTCCCAATATGAATAATAGGTCCACGTTCCAAACAATGTATTTTTTACGAAATATGAGAAAAATTATATTATTTTCACTATTTTTGGCGGGGGGCTTGTATTACCACCCCCGTGTGATTCCACCGTTGACAAAAATGCAACATGATAATACATTTAAATTTATCAGCCGGTATCTTTTTTATTTTTATTGTTCCACATATATTAAACATAGTCAATAGTTTATGAAGAGATAAATAAGGGGACAATTTTTGGAGTAATCTCTCAGATGAAGTATCGATCAATCTCAGCCACATCAAAACGTTTGACATTACCACGCTTCTACACAGTTTAATTAGGATATATTCAAGTGTATATTTTCATTTTTCATTATATTTGGCAGTATCAATTTATTGAAATAATCCCTATTCTAAGGATTTTAATGAATTTCTTGATTCTGTTTTGGTTTAAGGAGGTTCTGTGAACCGAAAGGTCCTCTATGATTTGCGAAACGCGCTGTTTGGATCCACTCTGATTGGATGACAGGTTCCTCTTCAACACTACGAGAATTAATACTTGTTGTAGTAATTAGTCCATGTTTAGCCCTATCCTTCGTAAACCTAAAAACAGCAGTCCGAACACCGATGAACTTTTAAATTGAATGGAACGTGTAGTGACGGACAAATTTTGGGTAAAGGCATATTTTCGGAGATCCTTCCGTTTCCCCAGTCGTTCATCCCATCACATCACTCAATTTACGTTCTCCTTATTCGTCATCCGTCTCGGGGAGGAGTGGACATCAAAGGCACAGAAACTGGAGAGTGAGGGGTTAATTTCTCCCATAATTTTTCTGAAGGAGAAAATGACTTATCTTTCTATAAATTTTTAGAGAATTATAAGAAGCTTAATTTAATATTTTCTACAGTTTATTTGATACATCTTTGATTCGTATTTCATACAAGTCGTACACTAAAGAAGAATTCCAGAGTGCATGCTTATGTTATCAATACATCATGAATTGGCGTAAGTGTTGAGATGGAGAATTAAATCATCAGAACAAATGGTTTATCATAATTTGAATAAATTTATCATATGATATTCATCAAAGGCATAGTCGGTAGAGTCAAGTGGGGGAAAAAGCTGTACTTAATTGAACATTTAGTAAAACTGTCTATAACTGTGATGCAGAAAGCAAGAACCATCACCTCTGGTACTTTGCTCTCCCCCACGTAGCCCTTTGTTCCTCCACACCTGAATGGCATTGAACATCCTCGTAATCTAAGACACAAGAACGAATGAGGGCTAGGGAGAGCCTCATTAGCTTGAAGAATACTGCATTAATGTGGTCACGTTTTCCATAGTTTTTGACGAATTGTTAAAAAATTGAAATACTCTGAAATAATAATTCACTTATGATTTTTTTTTGTTTTCGAAAATTAATTACACTATTTCATGGAACAATAAAGTTGTCATTATTAAACTAACATTAATTGCTTTTAAAAATGTAATTATAGAGGAATTATTTGCTGAAGTGAAATTCAGCATGATCGATTATATTTGTTGTCTCTTTTGTGCGATGAATACGTTTAGGTTATTTGTATAGGTCTTCCACCGTATTGTGTTAGGGTAGATATATTGTTAAATCTGGTTGCTGATAAACATAATGTATTGATTAATTAATCTGGAAAATGTGGGAGAAAGCAAAACATTTTACGCAGTAGAAATTCCACTAAATGGCAGACTGCAATTAAAACTTCTGAAGCGAGTAAAAATTCCTCTTCCATTTTTTAATTATTTTGCGATATTTCATCCGCATTAAATGTTTACCGAACAATTATTAGGAGCATTATATGTTTGGGACTATAGCCACCATATACCTGAATTTCAAATAAATGCGACCTTGATATAGGCAACCGTGTATTAAATTACATAACGTTTTGACCTTAATTGATGTCTTCTATTGTACACACATCTGAAATACAAAATTGTCTTCACCAGTGGTCACCTATCACTGGTGCTCGCCAATAAAATGTTGGTGGTCCGCTGAAAAACCTGAGCATTAATTGCAATGTTGTTTGAGAAACTAGTAGTAAAAATAAACACTATTTCTCAAATGTAATTGTTGTCCAAACAGGTGTTGACCAAGATTCATGTCTGGACATAAACACTTACGAATATTTTGCATCAGTTGAAAAAATATGATTGGTTATAGAAGTATTTACCGTATTATTATAATTAAAAGGCAATTAAGTTTCGTTTTAGTAAATAGGTGCACAACATATTTAAATATATATATATATATATTTCTTAGACCTTTTCATCTTCAAAAACACAACTTAGTGGTCCGTAGAATTTAAAACTAATTAAAAACCTCACGTCCGTGGGGTGCGAATCTTTGGTGACTGTTGGTCTATTCCACTGTCGTAAATGTATGAAATCATTTAGGAAGAAGATATACATAAAGTAAACTAATGCCGTAATTTCGTCCCTTTTCCGGCCCAGTGTGCTGCGCCTGCCGATTCCGCCATCCGAGTGGTTCATGCTTTGCGCAAGCGGCATCCTCCGGTGACTCCACCTTGCCCACTCCATCGGTGCTTGGAGGAGCATGGGTAGAGGAGGGGAATCCGTCCAGTGTTGGAGGGGATGTTCGGCGGCGCGGCGCGTGTTTTGGTCTGCCGTTGCCAGGGCGACGTGACGCAGATGGAGAGGGAGACTCTGAGTAAAGGCATAGCAGCTGGCGGAGAATTTGCATTAGTGCACCATCCTCACTGTAAGCAAGGCCGTCCTTTTATATATTAGGAAAATATTAAGAAATATTTTTAAAATATTTAAAAAGCAATTGGTTTTATTTGTCTTTCCATGATACTTCCAACTTTGCCTTCTGGTTCTTCGCATGTTTTAATGAAATTAAAACGAAGTAAAATGCGCGAGACACTACACAGAAATATGTGAAATGGGTGTGNTATATATATATAAAAGTATTTATGATAGATGAGAAAGATATATAAATATTATCCTCGATGTAAATGGGGTGGACAGATAAAGTTGTCTTCGGGGACGGGCTATTATCTCATATAGAATTGCTACGTGGACCTTATCGAGTTAGTAAACTCAAAATCGGTCGTACCAAAACATCTGAAAGTGTGTTTTCTTTTCGCAAAACTTTTACACTCCGTGGGAAGACAAACGCGAAACGTCTGGCACGGATATCTCTTATTAAATGAGACATCTGAAGAAACATGGGGTCACTTTTCAAATTTTACATTCCCACATTTGAAGAAATAGACGTTATTGCGAGGCGAAGAAATTCGCTGAACTAATTTTGAGTCTTAATGGATTCAAAAATACATTATTTGCCTTATATGAATCTATAGAACAAATTAAACCACTTAATTTAATGATTTTAAATGATAAATCATCACTTATCAGAGAATAATCTAAGGATGTGTATTGAAGTATCTTACATAGTATTTGTAGTAGGGAAATAAAAAAAATTATCTCAAACTACATCAAGAAATAGGCTCATTCGTTTCAAAAAAGTCACAAAATTGTAAAATTTTGTTGTTTCTACGTTAACTCTGTTATAAAATAGATACGTGTAACTGATGTCATAATTATATTTCTGTACAGATGTAGTAGCCCGTAAACAAAAAAAAAACACTTTTTTTCTGAGCGTCGTTATCTGTAAATAAAGTCTAAATGTATAAATATGTGATGTAAAATTTTATATATAACCATTTTAAACACCATTAGGAACATTTAGTTAGAAAAAAGAATACAAACGAAATAACAAGAAATATTTTAAGGACTCTTAAGAAAATAAATTATGATTAGTCTTGGGACTTTGGCAAAAATATAAACAGCTGAGTTTTGTTAACAATTTTTTTTATTACAAAGATATTTTTGAAGATACCCTTTGATTTATAACAACAGTACTGAGCGCTGAACGTAGCCTTAGTTTATTAAACCTCATAAATATGTATTTACATCATACGATGGTGCAGGAAAGACTAAATTCATTTGTTGTACTAACCTCCGATGGGCGCACCTTCTAGTCAGTTCTTATTTGGCGCAACATAGTGGTAATAGTGAACTAAACATTAGTAGATGTATGGTTCTAGCATAGTTCTCATAGAGCTCTAGTCGAAGCAGTCTATGGTGGAATGAACACAAGTGCCCTTGTAGTGGGGAATTTAAATGCGTTTACAGATTTATTTAATTTGTTTGACTGTGTTGAATGAAGACAACATTTTCAGAGGGGCGACAGAATGTGATTTTCATGTACTTTTAAGACGTGTGAATCTGTGATTGCTAAAATGACGCGGATTGCTTTAAAAAGTATTGCGGTGAGGCCGGGGACAACTGGATACGTTTCTTATACCAATAACAATTTCTGAAATGTAATTGATTGCATTTTTGGTAGTCTTAAAATATTCTATTAATTTAAAAGTGTTATGTATACCTTATCTCTTAATTATCTTAGTTGATAATATACCTGACTATTCTTATTTACGAACAGATAATCGTATAAAAAATAAGCCAAAATAAAATACGATAGAAACTAATATTGAGAAGTGACAAGGGGGCGACGCACTCGCCTTGTACCTCAGGGGACGCGGATTCAAACCCGGTCCGATCCAAGTAGAATTCGAGGTGGTGGACGAAGCGGTGTTCGCGGCAGGTTTTCTCATGGTTCTCCCGTTTCCCTTGCGTATCATTCCACCACAACATTCACTCATCATCATTCACCCCATGTCATTCATGAATCACCCGCCTCCGGCATCCGGCACTCTAGAAATTCCCCCGCCAAATCAAAATAAGAGGCATCATATCATCCCCATCTCCGACCCCTAAGGATTAGGGAAAAGGAGCTAAGGCTCCAATTCCTAAGGAATAGGGAACATAAGTTAAGGTAAAGACGAAGATTGAGAGAAGTGACAAGAGGCTGTCCTGAGGGTAACCATACGGCCTAATACACTGGAATCCAATATTAAACACATTTCGATGAATATGGGCAGCAAGGATGCTGATATTGTTGCATACGCAGACAATGTAATTCTTGTAACAGGGGAAGATAGTGGAAGAAAACTAGAGGAAAAGAGTGATTCCATTTTAACATATTTGTCTACTGAGGTGGAGTAAATGTTATCGTACGGCATTGGAAGTGATACTTGGGATTATGTCAGCAGATTTCAGTATTCAATTTTGTTGTGGGACTTTAGGGCTCGCCAACGTCAAGATCATTAGAGCCCTTTGAGTGTTCAAAGAATGGCATATCGGTATAAGATAGGAAAAACAAATAGAAATCTCCTAAATTGCTGTGAGGTTCACAGCAATTCAGGAGATTTCTATGTGTTTGTGAACCAGAATTGAAAAAACAAAGTACTTCCTAAGGGAGTCGTCTCATATGAGGAGCGTAGTCTCTACGAGACCACCTCAGAGGTCTTTGGGTCTCGCAAGTTGAATGAGAATGGAAGACAGGGCCGGGAGGCGAACGGGATGGCGCAGTTGGAAAACGCAGGAGCGCGCAAAGCTCAAGGTCTCGAGTTCGAATCTCGGTCCCGTCTCCCGTTTTCATTCAACATAACATAATTAAGGAATAGCAGAATTGTTAAATATTTATGGTGTACTGCTTGGTACTGATGTAAAAGGATGGAGGACGATATTGACGAAAACGCTACTGCTATGTTGGCAAGTTAGGTGGGAAAGGACAAATATCGGGAGAGATATTTTTCGCTTCATTCATGATGTGACATTCTCATCTGAATAGGCGTTGGTTTGAACCAAATGTATTTGAACCAAAATATGTACGATAAATTACTCACAGGACACAAGGACTTCAATATATATCTTTTTAGAATGAAGTTACCTGATGGTATGGTGATTGTGTTTGTGATGAGGGTACAGAAACAGTATCACGTATACTTTATGATTGTGAGTACAATAGTGAAGAGAGGACGAGGCTGATCTACCTATTGAAGAAAAATACTGTGACTAAGAAAATTGGAATAAATTTTTGACAAGATAGGACATTTTTGAAGACTTACAAGAAATGTTTGCAGTGATAACGACGATGCACATGGAGATTAAGACAACTGATTGATAAGATGTAGAAAGGGATGAATAAATAGACTAAAGAAAGTGAAATTAAAATTATGAAAGTAATACAAAGATGTACACCCGGGGAATGACGATGTGTTTAGGTACCGGGTTTATGACTTTACTAGCTGATTACCCGGCGTTGCCCGGAATCTTTTTTACTCGTTATACCAACGAATCCACTCACCAGAAACCTCGCAGGTCGAAGTTTTACTTCCGTTACGAGATACAAATGCGGCAGCGCTGTTGCTCCATTTCATTAAAACGCTGATAAAATCTAAGTCTTTCATCCAAACTTTACGATTCAAAGATGTTTTTTAAATCTTTGTTAAAGGCACAAAACAAAGAACCCATTAAATTTGATTCCTTTTTTTCCTTCTTAAATTGAAGTATTTCAACACTTCTAATTTTCATAATTTTTTCCCATAATTTAAATTAACCTTAGTGTATAGACATATGCTGTCGCGGACTTTTTGTAGAACTCTTCAAGGCGAATAGTATTACCACTCATAGCTGTCATCTAGTTCTCACCGTTTAGGCAGCGTAAGTGAATATTGCCAATTTTTTGCCCCCATTTTCATCGACATTTATCTTCAACTAATTTTTTTCTTTCATTCATTTAAAAAATAAAAGTTAGTCTATGTTCATACTGGACATCTTTACTATCCTTGCTAAATGTCATCACAATCGATTCTGTGGTTTAATCGTGATTAAGTAACAAACAGACAGACAAGCTATCGCATTACGCTTTTATATATTAGTATGGAGTATAGATAAAATAAAATAAACCGTAAACATGTGAAATCTTCGGTGAACTCTACTGGATAACGAATCATTGGCAAGAGAACGAAGCCAATCCCCCACTAGAACAACAGGCGGCTCACAAAGAAATAAATGGACAACTGTTCAGCATAAAGAAATTATGTGGTGCTATTTTATGCTGGTTTTATCAAGGTAAGCAATAGTAACGTCAAAGATACGTACAAGATATGGAGAGAGAAATCCTAATATATTCCCAAACTTCAGTGACAATACTCTAGAAAACTAAAGAAGTTTTATTGAGCGAAAAGCGAAGCTCAATGAGGAGCAACTTGATATTATTAAGAAAAATGCCTTCAGAACAGCTAGAGGAGCATTAAACTACATGCAAGAAATAGCGCAAACGCCTAATCGTGGTGAAAGTATGGATGCGACGTTTGAAGATAAAGTAATGGAAAAGTAAGTCTAAATGTTCAAGAAAGAGTTCAAAGGAGTACACTAGAGGAGAAAATTACAAATTATACGTATGAAACATCTTATCTTAAATCTTATGAAACATCAAGTCCTTTCTGATGAACAAAAGGTATGTACGAAGAAATCCAGACTATTAGGATGAATTGTTGGTCAGCAAAATGGTAGTGGTTAAGGAACAACGTAAAAACCTTGGTATGGCACGAATTGACTATAAGAAAACGTTTGACAGTGTCCCTCACTCCTGGATTAAGGAATTTTTGAACATCTATCGTGTGTAACCAACAATCATTTTCATTAGAAAGAGCTATCAAGAATGGACAACTGAATTGTGTTTGCAACGTCAACAGCCAGGTGAAAATTGCGACGGACCGGGACTCAGGACTTTCTGCTCTGGCCACAGGTGTACTATCCACTGCACCACCCGCCTCGACTCCCAAGTCCGTATGCAACTTCCACCTGACCTGATCCTGTGAACCTGGGTCACATCCTTCTCAAGGGATGAGTGACCTCAGGTGGCTCCAATGCTGGTAGCTCTTATAAATAAATAATAATAAATAAATAAATTTATTGTCAAAAAACAGTACAAACTGCGTATGACCACGTGGAGGAAAAAAAAAACTAATTTACTCTCCGGAAGCAAGCAAGGGACCATCCCATCAATTCCGATCAAGGGCCCTAAGGCAGAGGCGGATTCAAAAAATTCAGCAAAAATTCCTAGATAAGATAAAAAGTTAGCTGCGAGTTATAATACTAATAGAATGTCAATATGTTTGTAATTTTAAGCAAAAAATTACATGTAAGTTATTATCGAACTATAGATTATTCTGAGTATAGTGCTTAAAAATTGAAATAACACTAAATTCACGATTTATTGTTACAATAGACCCGCCCCTAGACAAAGCCTAGAGAACCTGTATGATAAATCCGCCTCTACCCGAAGGAAAACCGGAGAAAAACCCGGGCCAGGATGGGGCTACAGAATTTATGTACACAAACGTGCCAATGTTGAGTACACATAAAACTAAATTAATATGAGCCATAAGACAACACAATCATGCAAGAAAATAGTTTTTGAAATTGTTATAAGTTGTTTAAAAAGTACTACAGCAATGGCGTGATAAAGCACAAGACGAATTTAACTTTTGTTAAAATCAATAAATTCTTTTACAGTGTAGAAGCACTGGTGCAGGAGGTAGTTTTTAACCGCGGATTTGAAGATATTCAATTTCATAATATCTTTTATATTCTTGGGCAGGGAATTATATAGAACGATTCCCGAATGGTATGGTCCCTTTTGGCAAAGAGTGGTTGACACTCTAGGGCGATGAATATTACTACTATTGCGTGTATAGTGTTCGTGAACGAGACTGTTTCGTATAAAGCAAGGGTGGCACTTCAGTAATTCGGACTTAACAAACACGACTGTTTCATAAATATAAATGCAGGGAAGTGTTAATATATTTAATTCCTTGAATAAAGGTTTACAAGAGTTTCGGGGGTGAGATTTACAAATTATCCGAACTATCCTCTTCTGAATTCTGAAAGTTTGAATACTCTGACCGGAATTACCCCAGAAGGTAATGCCGTAACGTAAATGGGAGTAAACGTTTGCAAAATATACGCAACGGGAAATACGTGGACTAACTGCGTTAACTAAGATTCGGAATGCGTAACACAATTTGCTTAATTGGGAATTAAGATTGTCAATGTGACAATTCCATTTGAGGTTGTCTTGAATATGGAGACCTAAGAATTTTGTATTTGTAACAGTTTTTAATTGTGTTCCGTTTAAAGAAAGAGAAACCTGGGGTAAAGATTTTGTGATACTATTGTGAAATGACATAGACACTGTTTTGTCAGTGTTTACAATGAGACGATTTGCATGGAACCAAGTCGAAAGGTTAGACAAAACTTTTTGAGCATTGGCGTGTTTACATAGTAAATTAGTGTCATCAGCAAAAAGAACCATTTTGCAATCTGATGTGGATGATGACATGTCGTTCACATACAATAAAAAGAGTATAGGGCCGAGAATTGATCCTTGGGGTACTCCGCAAGTAAGTGGCTTTGTTTCTGAAAGACAACGCTCAAGTATTTTATTTTTAGTATAGGATATTTCTACTTGTTGATATCTATCTTTTAAATAAGAAGTTAGCCATTGATGTGGAAGTCCACGAATGCCTAAAGAATGCAATTTGGTAAGGAGAATTCCGTGATCGATGACATCGAATGCTTTGGATAAGTCAAGAAAAACACCCTGAGGATTTTCTCCACTGTCTAGAGATGTGGTAACATCGTTTAAGAAGGAAAATATGGCGCTTGTAGTGGAAAAGGATTTCCTAAAACCGTGTTGATCGTCAGAGAGAATGTTATATTTTGATAAAAAATCTAGAAGACGCTTATAGAACAATTTTTCTAGGATTTTTGAGAAAGTGGGTAGTAGAGATATTGGTCGGTAATTTCCAATATTAAGTTTGTTTCCTTTCTTGTGTAAAGGTTTCACTTTAGCTCTCTTAAATATATTGGGAAACACCCCTTCCGATAAAGAACTATTAAAAATATTTACGAGTGGATTTAATATAGCGTGGGACGAAGATTTAACAATAAACTCAGGTATATCATCTATGCCTCGTGAAAATTTGTTTTTTAAGGAGCTGATGATTCCCATGACTTCACTGGCGTTAGTTTCGGAAGTGAACATAGAATTGGGTATGTGGGTGGTAATAATTGGAGGACATTGATTTGGATATATTGAGTTCGTTATTTTACCAACTTCTGAGAAGTGAGAATTAAACAAACTTGCGATGTCCTGAGGATTTGACACGATCTTGCCATCGTTTAGTAAAGAAACATTTTCTTCGCGATTTTCAGAAGTTGACGTGTAATTGTTAACAATATTCCACATGGCTTTCATCCGGTTGTTCGATTTTAGTATATGCCTGTCGTTTTCCATAACTTTAGCTGCATAGACTACTTTTCGGAGAATAGTCTTATATTTACGAAAATAATTATGGAATTCGGGTGGCTGGTTATAGCGTTTTGAAAGATAATATAAACGGCGTTTGTTTTTTGAAGAAATTCTTATCCCTAGGGTGATCCATCTATTGTATTTTTTTGTGTTAATTAACTTGCGTTTTATGGGAAAACTAGAGTTGTAATGTTTTAGGAATGTTGAGATAAATACATTGAATTTGTCGTCGGTGTTTTGGCAATTGTAAACATCTTTCCATGTTTCTTCACGCAAATAATTTACGAATATGGATTTATTTATGTCATTAAACTCTCTTGTAAATTTGTAAAGGATTTTAAGCGGTTTTAGTGTATTATTAATAGTCAATACTTGAGCAAGGTGATCACTGTATCCGGCGATAAACACTTCAGAGAGATACGAGATTCCATTGTTGACTATAATTTGATCTAGCAATGTTTGAGATGAGCCGGAGAGGCGAGTGGGGTCATTTATCGTAGTAATAAGGTTGAAGGAGTCGATAAGATTCTTGAATCGATTAACTGGTGAATGTGCAGAGTCGGATGTACTCAAGAAATCGATATTGAAATCACCACATATAACGATAGATTTAGTAGATTTATGTGCGATATGTTCTAAAACATTTTCGAAGTTCCGAAAAAATATGTCAAGATCTGATTGAGGAGGTCTATAAATACACAAAACAACAATACCGGTGTCGGTCAGTTCAACTGCAGAAATTTCGAACACACTATCTACGCAGAAGTTCTCATAGCCTGTCAGTGGAGAAGATAAAATACCATTACGAACGTAGATACACGTACCTCCGTGGGGATTTTTGCCTTTAAAATTTTGCCGACAGTAAGAACTTGCTAAATAAGTCCGGTTTTTTATTTTTTGTTTACCTACGCGTCGGATGCATATTTTAACTCACAACTTCCGAGTTAACAACCGTGCAAAGAAAAATGAATTATGCCGAAGTGAAAATATAAGGAAAAGGGGGGGACCCAAGAGAAAATTTTATCGAGGGCCCACATGACAGCCAGTCCGGCACTGAAAAGTAGCTTAAAAATCTAGAAATATGTATGTTAATACCATTCATTTGCAATTCGAGGCTTTGCGCTAGAACAATACCAATCTATGGTAATGTGGCTTATATTACCTGTCAAAACCTACAAACATTTGAAGAGTTATTTGAATCGACACCGCGTTCATATACGGCGGGATATGTTGCTTTCTGATAGATCTCGCGCATTGTGGCAGCTGGTGGCAGCAGTGTTTAATTATGGTTGCAGCATGTTGCAGCCCTGAGCATGCCGCTTATCCCGATGTTTCTAAACGAGTGGCTACTCCTGGGCTAATTCGGGAATTTTTATTTTACATATTTGTCAAGTATTTATGGTTTCGTGATGCTGAGACATTCATTTTGGGGCCGGACGAATCAATTTTTCAATTACAACCATCTTGCGCTTTCGAAATAACCCGAACACAATCGTAATATTTTTTTCAAAGGTGTGTATGACAATTTAATTTGATGATTAGTATTTAACATGCCATTTTTCATTAATGCATCCTTTACAGGTCATCTCTGAAGAGATTCACCCTGAGATAGCTGATCCGCCTAACTTCACTAACCAACGCGCGTTTCATGCTGAAGAACGCAATACATAATAATTAAACAGAATGACTCCGAAGTTACTACTCAACCTCGGAAGAAGATTCTATTATTGTCAACACGCAATCCGACTCTGCAGTTCTACCACATTACCTGCAAGTGGATTAGTTGAAACTTCAATTTCTCCTATTCTTAAGCGAGATTTGTTATTCCCTACCAAGTATGAATCTCCTAGGGAAGCTTGGGTGGAGAATATGGATTCAGTGCAGGAAAAGAAACTAGGATTGATCCACCTACATCCTACGATCTTTGGTGGGAAACCACGTATTGATGTACTGCATACCAATGTGAGATGGCAAAGGATGTATCGTTTTGTTAGTTATGCTCACACCAAGACCCGTGCTGAGGTCAGAGGTGGTGGAAAGAAACCATGGCCCCAGAAAGGACTGGGTAGAGCTCGTCATGGTAGCATTCGTTCCCCTCTATTCAGGGGAGGTGGTGTAATTCATGGACCTCGATCTCCAACAACTCATTTTTACATGCTTAGTTTCTATTCGAGAGTTCTTGGCTTGATTACTGCTTTGTCTGTGAAGTTAGCCCAAGATGACTTGCATGTTGTAAATTCTTTGGATGTTCCATCAGCAAGCCCGTTGTTTCTCGAAGATTTAATAGCAAGTAGAAATTGGGGGCCTTCGGTATTGATGATAAATGACAAGGACATAATGCCAGAGAACATAACTTTGGCTTCAGATCAATTGGGTCATGTTAATCTTATGCCAGTTTACGGATTGAATGTGTACAGCATGCTTAAACATAATACTTTAGTGCTTACTGTTGATGCAGTCAATTTAATTGAAGAAAAATTATTGTATCATCTGAACAGAATTGATGGAAGAGAAGCTTGTAAAAAATTCAAAATGCTGTAATTCTCTCTGCATTCAATAATATGAGAATGAAAAATGGAATTTTTAATGGTCTTGAAATAAAGGATTGTTGGATGCTGGAAAAATGTTCATTCATGAATGTACTCAGTACAGAAAAAATAAAACAAACATTTATTGTAGTCACAATGGAAATAAAGATAACTTAAAATACATTGAAGTATATTTATGTAACTGAGTCACTATAACGTTAAATTGTCCACAAAATGAATTTTGTAACAAAAAATTCTTTAAACTCTTATCCCTTAACAGTAAGTTGTTATAGATTATTCTTAGGAATACCAGCGACAACACTTTCTTCAATGCCACATTGATTCTTCCCACGCAAAATCTTGAAGAAGCCTTTATTGCCCCAATCATAATTCCACGAGTTTGCAACCAACCAATATGGAACATCATTTTCAACTCCCCAACCTAAGATCTTCACAGCATGGCCACCAAGCTGTGATCCTGAAGTGTACTGGTAAACCCCTGGAAATAAAAATCAAGGTATTTAGCAAACATGGACATAACATGATCAATGTATTAGCAATGTGGAGGTTATAAAATATTCCAGTCATTTTCAATTGTTAAAATTGACATGGAGCCAAGTTGTCTCTTGTATAATATGCAAAAGTTATTGTAAATTGCCTGTTGATCTGAGCATAGGGTTGAAACTTCACACAATATGCAGAAACATGTCCTTTTTTTGTTTAATATACTGTGAGTGAGTAACAACTGGTAGTTTGCTTTTGTTATTTAATGGGAAAAATTATTAATAATTAACTTCCATAAATTCCTGATTGTGAAGAAACTCAGTTTCATGTCTTGGACTTGATTATACAATATGACAAGTCTTTTTGGCCAACAGTGGTGGACATGTTGACGATAAATACCAGCCTTATTGTATGTATGATTTCTTTGGCGTGAAAATTTCCTGTATTACGAGATTGTAATCATAAACAAGAAAGTTTCTCATAAAGAAGGATGGCATTTTGTAACAGGCTTAACCAACGGTTTCATTAATGTCAATGGAAAGACGTGTTATGTAATTTCATTCCCTAAACTAAGATCTACACTAATATTTGGTGGCACAAGATTGACTAATTAGTAGACTTATTCTTTTTTTTTCTGATGAAAGTTTGGATGTCTCGTAAGAGATGCCATATATTTTAAACAAGAGTAAACATCACACTGTGGGAAATACTAGGATTGGAATGCGTAAGACATTTAAGACAACCTTCGTCTTTATTATGAAGGCCTAAGAATTTTTGAAGGGCGGGCCCCATTTAAAGAATAAGACACCTGGGGCAGCGATTTTGACAAACTACAGTGAAATGATGTAAATACTGTTCGTTCTGAGTTTACGAGTGTTTACACAAAACAGATGTGATGTTGGATACAACAAGTTTGTCATGTAAAACTGTCATTTAAAAGTGCCATTTTCCATATACATGGGAAGAGAATAGGGTCAAAAATTTAAAATTAATAAATTTCATAACCAGCTTCTCATATGTGTACATGTGTATATATCGGTGAGTACCCTCAATCCCTTCACCAATTGAAAATAAAGTTTTTACACAACACATTTCTTCCTTAGGGGTGAATTTTTGTAAAATCCTTTCTTAGTGGATATTTTTTAATACATTTTTGTCACTTTTCCCAACCTCCACCTGTAACGGCATCGTGCTCTTCATGTGGTCTGAAGGGTACATAATATAATTGGCAATGTGATAATTCATCTCTGCCCCAACTCTAAGAATACAATTCTCCCATGTCATCTCATCTTTAACATAACGGCATTGATCGTTGAAACATCTCGTCAATCCTAAAACATGTATCTGATGCATATTTAATTTTTTTAATATTTCAATATTAGTTTTCAATTATTTTTAGCCATAAACCCATTTCCACCCTCCCACTCCCCACCCAAGGGGTACTAATGGTGCGTTTGTTTCATGAGGGCTGAGTTCAGACTTGTACAGTATCAGAATTTCACTATTTACTCAGCGATGTCGAAAATTATGGACTTTTTTCACTTTTTGATATTTTTCTCACGGCATCCCTTTCCCTTGCGATGCTGGAGTTTATACAGGCTTATTGTAAACTTCGATGTATTCGAGAATGTTGCTACTAATTTCAGCTGCCCCAAAAACAAAGAATACTAATATCAGTCACTTTCAATTATTGTAACATTTCACTCCTTCTGACCCCCCCAACATAAAGGGTGTTTATTCCTTAAAGGGGGTGATTGTGTACTTATCTGGCAATGAGAGTGTCACTTCACTTGAGGTCCCAGTATCAGTTGTTTCTTATTATGCCTACTTGTCCTTCATTCCCGCCCCTGCTCTAGAAATGCTAGGGGTATATTATCTACAATGTGGACTGATTGGTAACTTAGAAAGCATCTGGGATGTCCTTATCCACCCCAACGCCACCGAAAACTATGGTTTCAAATGTAACAATGGATTTTTCCATTATTTTTACATCATACCATTCTCACCCCTCCCGAGGGGTGCAAGGGATGTCTTATCCCCATAGTTTTTGTTGTCATATAGTCAATCTTCTGTGTATCATGTTTGGTTGAAATTGCTCCAGGCACTCGTAAGTTACGGTGGAATACATACAAAAAAAATTCCCCCCCCATATCACCCTGTTAGGGGTGGATTATCATAAAATCATTTCTTAGCAGATGTCTACTCAATTTCAAGTTTGCAGGCTTTTTAGTTTCTGAGATTTCGTATCCAAGATGAAAAATATTTCTAGAATATGAAAAACCAAGCAGTGAGTCAGAAGAACATGTCTATTACCTGATTTATATTGAAGAAAATCTTCATAAACAGTAAATACTGCTTCCACAGGTCCATTTTTCATTATTTCCATTTGAATTTCTTGTACATCTTGCTCCAGAGTGTATGAAGTATTCCCTGTAAAGAAATATGGTAGAGTTAAATTATGCTATTACAAGTTAACTGACATTACTATTGAATCTATGAGAAATTTTCTGTCACCATGATAAAGATCATCTTCATACTGCCTCTTGTATCCATCTTCACACTGAGCATGACAAGCTGGTGTAGGGTCTTCATGGCAGGGACCACGGGATCCATTGACATGATGTTCACAAGGTTCAATCTCATAAGGTTGGCAGCCCTAAAGTTATATCAAAGAATTCTATTCAGTTTTAAATTTGCCTCACAAATAATACATGTGCACACCCACTTGGAAAATAAAAACCACTGGTTCCACATTCTACAGAATTAATATTTACAACTAATAGTTTTCTACATAAAGTTTAATCAAGGACAAAATTTTGGAGTAAAGAAGTGCAGACAAGACATTTATCAAACTCAGTCATACAGATTTCTTTAATGATTGTATGTTTTAGTGCTATGTCTCCTTAAACATGACAAAAAAGGAATTTTCTAGGCAAGCCATATCTCTGAGCTAAAGCTTCACAAAACAAGACAGATCAAAATTAAAACAGCACAATTTGAATTAATATTGGTTTTCACCTGTCAAAGACTTAAATCTATAAGTTGAAATGTAGTGCATTAAAAAACACAATAAATATTCATTGTGAACATCCAAAAAAATTTGTAAGTTTGAATAAATAAATTTTAATTGCACAGTTGGCTCATGTATCTCCCGAACCAATGGTAGGCAAACTGATTAAGGAAGAAGTAAAGCAAAAAAATTGACAGGTGAAGTAGGCAGGTCACACCTGACCTGTAGGCCTACTTCGTCCATCACTGTCTTAACTATGTTTAGAAAATTCCTTCCACTAAGATGACCCTACCATCATGCCTAACATGAACACTCTTTGTAAATAGATTACTCTAATGAACAAGTAAATAATCATTTGTTAATATATATTTTCAAATACTTTAAATGTAATCATAAAATACTCCTTTGCTTTTTCAATGAAACTTGCTATAGAAATATAAAAAAATTCCAGCTATTCAAACATTATGTGCAAAAATGATATGAAGGTCTTGCTTTCAAAATTGTGATATATAATCTTGTCAATGCACTATTTCTTTTGTTACTTTTCCCTGCAGCCCATGTTTTTACCAGTGAGTTGTTGATGATTAGTTAGAATCTGCGAGTTCTGAACTACTAGATAAATGTATGTGGCACGTTAAATTTATTTCTTCAAAACATGTTAAATATAGGCCACATTGTGGTCGAGGACTGAAATAAAAGAGATAATTGTGTTGGCAGTGCATGTAAAAGGTATGAAAATTCAGACAAAAACCAAGTGATGTAGGTGTATGTGTTTCTTTAAAACAAAATGTAGATAAACTTTGAAACAGATTATCCTAATTGTACTTATATACTCTAAATCATTGGTCTTTTTTTTTTGTGGGGCTTTAAGGACTCGTCAACAGCAAAGTCATTAGAGACCATCATTTGGTCGTCACAATTTTTTTAATACTATTTTTTACAGTTCTGTGTAAGTCATAGAACAAGCATTTTTAGGCACAGTGAAATAAATAAATGACTTCAGATGTGAATTTCACTTCACGATGATCAAAATCCAAAACAAAGAACCTGAAAAAAATTGTTACCTGATTTGAATCATAGGGACCTCCACTAACTATTCCTGTTTGCACCCAATATTCCCAAGCAGCTCCAGGAAATCCTCCATTGCATCCAAAGCCACAAGATGAGCAACATGATAAAAGATTTTCAGATGAGAAACGGAAATTAACTTTGCCTTCAGAATGTACACATACTCTATCAGACATAGCTTCAACTGCAGCAAAGGCCTATAACAAGAAAATAAATAAATAAATTAAACATACTTTCCTCTTAAAATTAGCTGTTGTACTGAAATTTCAATGTTTACCCAGCATGATCCACAAGACCCTTGGTCTCGAATTTCTCTCAACGTTGGGCAATAAGACCACTGTTTTCTAGAGTCGAATTCTTCAGGGATTGGTTCCTTAGGATGAAGAGGTTTCACAGGCAACCTGTACATAACAGCTTGAGGGTGAACACCCATTAGACGGCGAATGTATGTTATGGGCACATCTTCCATGAAGTTACGTCCCGCCTTAAAGCAAAGAAGAATGTTTGACGCAGATTAGGTTAAAATAACTTTTTTTCACTTTCATTTAAATAAAGTGACAGTGAAGATAATTACTTTCCACGTCTGGGCTTTAGAATTCAAAAAATGTATGAATTCATCAGAGAGAAAATGAGGTTGTAATTCTGTAGAAACAGCAGAACTCAGAATACATAACACCAAGGCGCATATTCCAAACATTAATACACTACCCCTCATGATTGATACTCAGATACTGACGATTTAAAAAAAGTTCTTAATCGAGAAATTAACGAATACCAGGTTTCAACTCTAGCACTGTTTCCGCGTCTTGTTTCAACTACGCAACCCCACAACCACAGACACTAGAAACACGAATTCTCATCACCAAGAACATGGGAAATGATCAGCTGACGCTGACTCATAAAAGTTGACGTCTCTGTTCCTTTGTTCGTCCCGGTCTGGTCTCTGTACAAGAAAGGAGTGCGTTCAGCAAGCTCTTTAGAGTGGTTAATTTCCAGGAAGCTCCATTCTCAATAATAAAAACCGTGAGATATCTTTGTTTTTGCTATTTAAATTATTTTTTATGAAATATTTTCCTAATTGATCCAGTCCGACTAAGTTTATATTACTATTTTGGCAGTGTTTGAACAAATAATTAATTTATATAATTTTATTTGTTTCGAAGAACCGGAAAAATGCGAGAAATAGTGTATTCAATGGGAACTGGAATTTTCGGAATTTTTTTATTGTTCGGAGGCGGCAGGGTTGAGGACAACAAACAATAACATTGCAAGATTTACTTAATAAATATTTTAACGTATCAATGCATTCAACATTCAACTGTGTCCAAGAACAAAATAGTTCGTAGTGTATCTGAATATGGTATAGCATTGGAGGTCATTCCATATTTTGTTGAAATATTTCCTTCGATAAGTATTACTAAATATCTTTGAAATTTTAGATTCTGGAACGCGCATCAAAGACTGAACAAATCCTTTGAAGGAAGATGGCGGAAATTTCAAAAAGGTAACGAAATCTTCACTGTTTTTTAATTCATACTAATTTGTTTAAAATATTGTCCTGTTGAAGTGCCTACAACAAGTGCTTAAGTATCTGTGCTTTACGTTTAAAATCTTGACGAGTATGTAGGGAACCCTCAAAATCCAATATTGCTTCCGAACATTCCTCTGTAAGAACGCCTCAATGCGCGGTCGCTAGGTTCACTTTATTGATCAACTTGGGGATATATAAGCATAGTTGTGCAGTTCACGTTGCGCCTCGATGGCCAATACGAGAGACATTGAGTGTTCTTGGTGGCCAATTGATAACCGAAAGTGTCATCTTGAAGCTTACATTATGGCATTAAAGCATTGATAAAGGGGGTGTCCTAGCAATATAAGTGATAAATGGCTGTTACATTATTTGTAAGTTTCCTTTTCCCAAATTATCAAACAGCTGTTGCTGGAAACTAAAGAGGAGATATGAGTATTTTATTGCTATAAGCAAAGTATTGATCGAAGTATAATAGTTTGTTTGATTTTATTTTCAGGATTCCTCCTTTGGATGTGTCAGTTTCACCTTGCCGAGGTTTTAAATTAAAGAAAAGGGTTAGTTTAATTTGTCTGTTGGAAACATATCTTAAATGTTTAAATATACATAGTTTAAACTGTATCTTTTGAACAGTAGTGATTGTAGTAACTCATAGGTTGCATGAATTTTTGTATATCCTTTTTATCCTTGATTATTAATTTGTTTTATCCAGAACTTTGCAGCATGGAACTGTAAACGCCCCAACCTAGGGATTTTTAAACCAGGAAAATGTAGTTCTCCAAGTTATCCCTCTCCTCTTGATAGAATTCGGTAGGTACAATACTTGTCAAATCACAAGGATCGTGGTATGATGATTAGTAAACTTATTATTTTATAATTCAGGAGTGGTAAACAGGAGCGAGCACTAGCTCTTGGTTGGACTGGATGGAAAGATTCATCATTTGAGGGCAATCAGAGCTTTCCTCGCATTTCTCGCCCAAAATTGAGGAAAGACGAGATTCTTCCTGAATCTTTTAGAAAAGTCAGGATGGATAGGATTAGAGGTCAGCAGACTTCCATTTGTTTTAATTTAGTTTCTCAGTATATTTTCTTGATTGATGTGAGAAATAGTCTAAATATTTTAATACTTTTTATCCTTTCATTCTCTATATTTATAAAGTCTGTTTTTTGTAGTGTAGGTATTTTCTTTTCTCTCTTTATTTTCATGCTAAGCATTTATTAGCTTCTTAATTAGTATATGAGGAAAAGAGTTGTTCTTGTTTGCAGAAGGTTTTCCAATGAAGGTGTAAGAAGAGGGAAAATGAAATAGGTATGACTTCAGCTATGAATGTGTGTGGCTATTGCCTAGTTTTGACTCCTATGTATGCTTGACTCAGGAGAACAATTTCTGTACTTCCTTCTCTCCCTCTATGTAAAAGCATGTTAACGTAGTTTTGAATGAGCTTGT
This sequence comes from Laupala kohalensis, assembly GCA_002313205.1. NCBI lineage: Eukaryota > Metazoa > Arthropoda > Insecta > Orthoptera > Trigonidiidae > Laupala > Laupala kohalensis. The sequence goes on along the minus strand of NNCF01129902.1, from coordinate 21,836 downwards.
GGAAACAATGAAATATTTCTGTCATTCTTAATTGGTGTAAGAAATTATTCTATTGTAATTTTTATCAATATTTAAAATTTTACTTTTTTGATTTTATTTTTCTCATAAAATTAACTAACTTTTCTAAGGGTGTTTGTTTTTTGTCAGATTGATTAAAAAAACAAATGTTTTCATCATTTCCAAGAAAAAAAAATTAAAAGAACTGTTTGCTCCACCAGTTTTGATTTGTTGTACCATTGCTTTGATATGACATTTTTGCCTAATTCTTTTTGTGTGTATCAATTGAAAATAATTTTTTGTCTACTACTTCTTTATGTAAAATCTTATATTTATTGTATTAATGTATTTTTTTGGCTTTGGAAAAATATTAAGATGTTTCTTTTTGACAACACATTGTACCTAAAATGTTTTTTCTTTTTCTTTCTTAAATGAGTTGAATATTTGAAATAGGTACAACTTTTCTTTTGGTACTCCAGTAAAGTAATAATTTTTTTCAGTTTTCATTTTTTTTACTCTGTTCAGTATTTGTTTTGTAGATTATTAATTTTTGTTTTCTTTCATTATTTTTGGTAAAATTCTTGTTGTATATTGATTTCTTACCTGATGTGACACTGGTAAATTATGCGCATAGGTAATTTACGACCATTGTGCTGGTTGGAATCACCAGTAATGTTACTACCCTTGATCTAGATAGAAGGTGCTTGCCTTTTGGGAATCATGTGTTCCTTTGCATGCTGATAAATATAAAAAGTTTGCTTGAGTGACAAAAATTATGAAAAATTGAATGTTTAGTTGAATTAGAACTGTATTAGATGATGTTCTTAAAGTAGGTCTAGTTAGTATGTAGTGTGATTATACTGTAAGGAAATAATTTTATTTTTAAAGGTCAAGTTATGTTAGTTTTATTCTTCAGTAAATTAAGGTTTATTTCTTCTTAAGGATGGTTAATTCTAGTATTATCAGAATAAACTGTATTAATACAAAATCTATTTTTTAATTGGTTCAGTTATTTTTCCTGTTTTTTTGTTGATTTTTATTAACATTTATTGATTTTATTAAATTGATTTTTTCAATTTACTATTAGTTAGTAAAGAATAAAATAATGATGTCTTTCTTTTTTTCTCTTTTGTATGTGTGTATGTGTATGTGTGTGTGTGGGTGTGGGCAAACCTGAGAAATAATGTGGTTTATTTCCGTATTGTTGGAAGATGGTAGTATACAAGAATGAGAAGTGTGAGTGTTGTTCTACTTAAAAATTTTGGATTTTCACTTGTAACTTAAAATAAAAGTTTTTATAAAGTTGATTTTGAATTTATTAAAGAAACAATATTTTATTGATTTTTAATTATCTAATACTAGAGAATACTTGATATTAAAGCTTGCTTTTATATGCAGTTAGGTTTTAACTAATAGCAATTTTATCAGCAGTTGTTAATTATATTTTGTGTCAATTTGATTCAAATAAAGGTTATTTAAGTTTACAGAGTCTGTTCACAATGAAACTCTTTAGTAGTTTAATTCAGTGTTTCGTGAAAGGGGATTGTGTATGAAGTTCCTTTTATTACTATTTATTTTCAATTGAATGTGACATGTCTTGATGTGTTAATTGTTTTTTGTAAGCTTTACTTTATGTTCTCTGGCAACCCAACATCTCTCTCATACTTCTGTGGTTATGTGAAAGTACATTTGAAAGTTGCTTTGCGAGTTTATAAGACCAAGTATTTTATGTTAAAATTGAAATGACCCATGTTTAACAGGTACTGAATGTTTTATTATGTGAAGTAGATTTACATTAATTGTAAGTTTCGATCGTTGTGATTGGTCTTCTTCAGGAAAACAAACTAATTAAAACTATTGTATGAACTTTTGTATAATTGATGTCAATCTACTTTACATAGTGAAAAATGGGTCTTTTATTTTCATTTATGATATTTAGGAGGAGAAAAACAAGATCTATTTCAAGTATTGTTTATATTTAAAATTTTTTTATTGACTTAAATATATTATTTGAGCTGGTATTGAAGATCTTTACAGTCTTTTGTTGTTTACTTTTCTGAGATGTATTGAGCAATAAGAAATGAGTGGTTAGAGCTAATTGTTTTTCTCATATGTTTTGTATAGTAAAAAGGAAACTGCTGTGACCTGTGAGTTTAGCAAACATTTGTAACTGTGTACATAGAAAGTAGAAATCAAGGAGAATCCAGGATAGACTTTATATAATTGTGTATGTACTTTATTCATTGATAAATTGTTAATTTTCACTTGACTTCACTGGAAATGTGTTCAGGGGATGGAATGAACAGCTGCAGCTTCTCAGCGGGACAAACGAGGGGATCATTATCGTCCAGTCGCCGTGGTTCTCGTCTTTCACAGGCAGCAGGTGATCTCGGTTCCAACATCAAGTCATTGAAAGGAATTGGTGACTCGGCATGGTCATTCAGCAACAGCTTTGTTAGTGCTCTTGGCACTGCTAGCTGCAGTTACCCAAACATTGCTATGAATCCCAACAAAGCTATCTTCACAATTGACAACAAGACTTCTCAGGTTAATTTGCTGTTAGTTTTATAATTACAATTTTTTTGTGATAGTTTGATGTATGAAATGTTTGTGCATAAATTTTATTTTATTTCACCATATTTTGGGAATTATTTTTGAGAAAAGGAATTCAGTGCTATTATTTGAAATTTCCACTCAACCTGCTCATAAAGTCACGTAAATTGCTGAAACTTAAAATAGAAGCCAACTTTTTTTTGTTGTAACACTGACAATTGCTATTACATTCTTAATTCATATTTTTTTGTTTAGATATTGGTTGTGAATCGTATGGCTAGTGGTCTACTGGGTTTTTCATCTGAGGATTTATGCACCATGAGAATTGACCAACTTTTCAATGAACGACTTAAAACTCAAATCACTGCTTTAGCAGAAGAACAGCTAGATACTAAAGAAGGAAGCACAATTGTTCTGTGTGGAAAAGTTGTAAGTTAATATTGCTGGATTTTTTGAAAGAATTATTTTGTCTGTCATTGTTTGATATTGTTGTTTGCGAGCATATAAGAGTTGGATTTGATTCAACAATAGTGCATGTAGGTGTTTTTCCCCTCTACACTGTGACCTGTACAAACTTTGGAAAATACCGTTGGTTTATGTTGTACCCTTTTTAATGACCTTAAATGATTAAAAGTGTTTGATAGTGAATATAATAAGTGTATTCTACTTGAAAGTGTGCTTCATAATTTTTGTCAATATACCCTAGAAGATAGATGATATCTGGGTATATAATAGATGAAAATCTGGGACTAAATACTTAGTTTTCTTTGTTTGCCTGCTATATCATGACTCTTCCATAATAATCCTAATACCTTAATGAACTTAAATATTTGGGGGCTGAAGCCTTGGCTCCTTCATGGGCTCAGCAGGTTGATTCCTTAGAGTGATAGTTGATGTACTCTACTCTTTCCTACAATTTTTGCAGAATCTGCGAATAGTCATTGATAATGCTCATGATTTTAAGACAATACTTTGTAGGGTAGAGACCTGGATAAAATAATTAGGGCTCTAATGACCTTGCTTTTGATGAGCCCCAAAGCCACACAGAAAAATAAAATAATTCCAGCCAACAGCCAGTGGCTCTGTGATTCTTTAAGAAGAGATGTTTATTACTTTTAAGATTATATATTTGCTTATTTGATGCCTTTAATTTTATATTGTCTTGGTTTCCTCATCAAAGTAAGTTAGTTGTGGAGTGCCTGTTTTGTTATTTATGCCTTTCCAAATTGACCGGAAAGTATGTGACTTAAGAGCCTTTAATGGTGCTTGACTGTCAGATAAACCTCTTCACTCTTTTTTAAGTTTTATATAGGTGCAAGTAGAAAGTGTTTACACTTGTTGTCCTCCAGATGATAGTATATAGTTTTTAAAGGACTAGAAAACATCTGTGCAGCAAAAATGGTCTGTATGTTTCAATCGTTTTAATACAATTTTTTTTACAACAATGCTTTTTTGCTTTGACATTCACATTGGCATTTGTAAATTACATAAACTTGTAGCAGAAAACATTAAAAACCTTTTATTCACAAAAAAAGTAATCGGTAGATGAAATCACTGAAAATAAAATTATCACAAATGCACTTAATTTGACATTGTACATTATATCAACACATTAAACAATATACTTCAAACACTTCACTTATTGCCACGATGTAACAAACAAACGACTTCTCAACTTACGTTGTTATTGCAGTTATTTATTCACCTTGCTCTTTTAGTTAACATAACTGCGCTAATTGGTAAATTTTTGTGACAAACAGTCTCCACAATATTGACACCCATTTTCCTTAATCTACATTTCAGGTGCATTGAAACATCAACACTGTCATGATAAATTTCAAATATTGGGTGCAATATTGGAGCACTAAGTGTATCATGTGAAACAAGCTTTGTATTGGTGCTATTTAGTCCTATGGTAGAAGTATGAAATACTTGATGCATATTATGGTGGTAATAGGAAAAAACAAACACTGAAGCATTGAAAGTGTCTTCATTGTTTGATTTAAGACTTAAAAGAAAAGAAAATACATTGAAAAATTGTCACATATTTTTAATATATTCCCTTATTTTCATTTATCAGTTTTAGATGGATGGAAAGATTGTTTTATGTGATGTCTTATGTCATTATATACCAACTGATTACAAAGCACCTTCTACTATACAAAAAATGTTGTTTTTTTATCTTCACCTGATTTGGACTCTCTGGAGATGTTAGGGTGAAAGAATGAACACTCCGATGATGGATTTTCTGTTGTAACTTCAAATTTGGATCCAAATAATCTTATTGACAAATTAGACACATTCATTTTTCTGGTGTTTTATTGTTATTATTTTAATGCTTGTCTAACTCAATTTGTCTCTTCATTTCATTTTCTAGTGTATTGATTATAATTTTGTTGGGTATGTGTTAAAAGTATTTTGTACTTGACATGATGTTTTATATTGTGTATCAATACAGCTTATTTTAGTAAGTAATGTTATTGAAAATAGTTGAAATGTTCTGAATCTGAAAAGAATGGTGTTTTTCTTGGCGCAGGTTGAAATGTTGACCAAAGATGGAAAAGTGATGCCAGTGTCGTTATGGCTACAGAAGTTAGAAGCAGAGAACCGATGTTTGGTTGCTGCTGAACCTGTGGAAAGAAGAGTTGCTAGGGTCAGTACTTCTTTTTATTTTATAAAATAATTTAGTTGTATGTGATTGTATGTTGTATTTCACTGATGTTTCTTATATCAAATTGGGTATATTTTTTTATTCTAAAAGTTGCCTGTGTTGAAAAAACCACTGTACAATTCTGTTATTTGCTCAGAAATAAATCATAATATATTCATCCACTTTCTTAGTGACTGGAGGTAACTGAAGATTTAATTTACGTTTTTAAATTTATCTATTCTTATACATTTGCAGTTGGTTATGGATAGGGCTGGTTGTATCATGTCTGCTGATGCTGAGACTGCTCTTATCTTTCAATATGAAGAAGATGAATTGGAAGGAGCTGACATTGCTACTCTTATTCCTGCTATTAAACTTCCTGGTCATGATGGAGTTTTAACGAAGGTATTGTTTAAATTTTATTACTATTAATTTTGTATTTCATACATAGATTTATGCAAGTGACATGTTTCAATTTTAATCTGTAAGGCAAATTTTCTCCTCTAATGTGGTATCATAATTGAGGAGAGAAACATATTTTTGTTGAACTAAACTTAATAGTGTGAGATTTATTTTATTTATTTACAGTGATTTGCAATTATCCTGGCCTTATTTCTCAACTCAAGATCCTGCATAATGAGAACATTGTTTCTTTCTTGAAAATCTCCATGGAAAACTTGAATGTATTTCTGTGAATTTTTCATATTAGCCAAGCCGTTCTGAAAACTATCTTGCTGTTGATTGTCAAAATTCCATATAAAATTCTTCTCTTTGCTTTTAAAAATTTAACCATCTTAGTTTAAAATTTTGAAAATATATATTCTTATCCTGATGTTTAATTTTAGTATTTTTGTCAATTGGTCTTCATAATTTTGCCTCGTTCTGCAGCAAAGGTGCTGCTATTTTGCCACTTATTTTGTGTAAATTGCAGATCTGATTTTGAAAGTTTCCCTTGTAGAAGAAGTTTCAAAATGCAGAGTTATGATTGTTAATTGTAATTTTTTTTGCATGTAGTAATTCTACAACGTTAATGCTTATAAATAGTCAGCATACTTCCTCTCAGCGATGCATTTTTTAAGATCCTCTTTGCAATGTTTCTTTAGCATTTTGGTGTTTCTTTCCAGGATGTTAAAAAACAGAAAGCTACTGGTCGAACACGTGAAGGTGGCACTTTTCCGTTATGTTTACGGATGTCTGAAGAACCTCTTGAAGACAAAGATATGGACAACAATGCTAATCCTCTTGTGTATTCTGTTGTAATATGGGTATGTATAGCGTGTATTTTGTTATTAGTTCTTTTTGGACTTGTATAATTTAATTGTCTTTAAAATGTGACTATGTATTAGCAATATCTGATTTTCGGAATGTCAGGTCTTCGCCAACATGAGTGGTTTGGTGGTTTTATCAGATGATGGCAGTATTGAAAGTTGTAATCATCACTTTACTCATATGATGTTCGGTTATCCTCAATCAGAACTCCTTGGACAGGTATGTCTTCTTGTAAAATAATTAATTTTATTTGTCTATTGTGTGTATATTAAATAGTATTATGAATGCTATTCACAGAAAGTTACCACAATTATTCCGAATTTCTGTGAAGATATGGAATACTTGGGAGATAGCAGTAGTGCTTTACCTCATTTTGATTTAAATAAACCTGAAGATGATGACAATAGTAATTATGATTCGGCTGTGGAAAATATGGATCCTGACAAATCGCGAAGTAGCAGTGTTGTTGTAGATTCCGAGTATTCTACCCCTGGCTCGAGGGAATGTTCTAGGTGGAGTCGACCAGATGCAGATGCTATTGAAATTTTAAAAATTGGAGATGTTCCTCACAGTGGGAGTAAGAAGGATAAAGAGAATGGAAATGATAACATCACGAGTGTGGATGAAATAGTTGGATCTTTGAATCGATTCAACTTAGGCATTAGCTTTGAAACTTCTAGGCAAGTTTTTATTTATACTTATTATATATATTTAATAAATTTTTTTAGTTACACTATCGGAGATTCATTGACTTTTGCATAGGTGTGTGGACTTCAATTTTTACCTTTTGATTGGTTGGAATTATTAGTATTGTTTTTATCGAAGGAATTTTCCTCTTTGTCAAGTAGCCTGACATAATGGTTCGGGGGATAGGTGATATTTTTTGTCTCAAGCCATTGTGCTGACATTGAGTCTGTACCATATGCATACTAAATTTTTATTTTTAAACTTTTTAAATTTTAGTTTTACATGTTACCCCCTTTATTCAACTGAATCTTTCCAAAGATTTTGACTCTTTCTCTGCTTCTGTTTTCTTTTGTCTAGATTAAACCAACTACTGCTTTTCTGAATCATTGCCCACCCATACCACAATTGGGCTATTTACTTCAGCAAGCTAATTTTTGAACAATATTCCTAAAAATTTCACACATTTTCTGTTCCTCTTGTAGTGTCTGGTTAGTGTGTACCATGGGAGATAAGTCATCTGGCAATCAGGAAAGGTCTATTATTCATTTGATTTTTATTTTTTTGCACTTTTACCCTGATATGCTTAAGGGTCACCCAGAATGAAACTGATGCCCCCGGATGTCATGCCTGTTATATGATTTTCTAGGAGATACATGTGAATATCCACGAGCCAAATTTCTCATTGATACATAGATTTCTCATTTACACTTAAAGTACAAATGCTCTGCTAATTTTATATTATAGAGGTAAAGGAAATGTACATCTAATTTTGAGTGGCAGAATAGGAATACAGGTTTCACTTTCTCATGTTTGTAGTGTACAGAAAGTAGTGTAATTGTAAGTTCTCTGATTGTGAAAAAGTGTTTTTTAGATTTGTGACCGTCCATCAGTGAACCATTCTGACCACAGATGTTTGAATTTCATTTGTCTTGTATTTAGAGCAGTATCTGCTCCTTATTGATGCACATTCTAAAAAAAATTTATGACTTAAATCTAAAAGGTAGATTAAAATAAATTTTTGAAAATTAAAAAAAATAATTACCTTTTTTCTGCTGATTGTGGTTGTTAGTTTCTCTTCTGTTAAGTAAAATGTTCTAAAATGTAAATATAAATACTGTGAAGTGTTTTTCCACTATTGATTTATCTGAGTAATTTTCTGAATGGGGCATATTGAAATTGAATTCTTAAGTGGGAAGTGGCAAGCGAAAGTCAACCCAGTATGGCACCCTCTACTCTATCTCCAAAAACTACCCCACGGTTTTAATCTCCCCTGCAGAACCTGGGTCCAACTAAATAGAGTCTGAACAGGCCATGGTAGGTGTGGATCTAAGCTTCATAAGCGGGGATTGATACAGGAGCTCAGGTGTGATTGTGGTGCCGCCCTCCAAACTCTGCGGCTTATAACTTACGAGTGTCCATGAAGAGCGTTCCCTGGCAGCAAAGACAACCTCTTGATAGCCTCAGTGAGTGCTGTTCAATGGCCGAATTCATTTGACCTGGTGTTGTGATTAGTGTTTTAGCCAAGTGATAATGTATGACCTTTTATGATAATATAGTTTCCTTTCATATGACCCTTTCTCTCTTGTGTATCTAATATATTTATTTTGTTGATGTATTTTTATGAAAATACCAAGTGTATGACAAATGCCATAAGCTAAATAACTAATAATAGTGGGAAATTGAAATCATTAGTTTTGGATTAGTTTTGCATAGAAAGAATTTTTTACTGGAAAGTTTTTTGTTGAAGTTAATTTTTTATACAAAGTAGAACTAATATGCAATTACCTCCACATTTATTATAAATTTTTAATATAATTTTGTAATTCTCAATTTTGAATCTGGTTTCAGTGAGCATATTCCATTTGTAACATCACCGAAACAGCGTTCCAAGATGACTATTTCTATTCCCTCATCCGTGACTCTAGAAGGAAGAGCTGCACCTCCTATAACCTTAGATTTACCCTCTGGAGACTCTGTGACTGCTGTGCTAGGAGAGGATGATAACGGTGAATTGACCCCTGTAATTTCTCCTCATATCAATTTTATTGAAGAAGATGACCAGTTTGAAACTGCTTCTGATGATGAGGACAGTATTGAAGTCTTAGCAAGTGACCAAGGAGTGTTTGTGGATGATGACAAAGTGGATTTAGATCTTGAGCTTGTGACTCCAATCCCTGGTATTGACACACCAGAACTTACGCGGCAGTTGGAGGAGTGTGTTGGTCGGTCACCAAGTGTACATAGTGTAAATGGTATTGATAGTGCTGAGAACAGTTTACATTCTAGTGAGAAAGTTAGTAGTGCTAGTGTTGAAGCATATGACAGAGTGAGTTCTTTATCTGAGAGTGCTGCTCTGAAATCGGAAGACCTATTTGTGGAGCACCTTCCTATTGACGATGATTTCTTGAGTAAGCCCCTTACTTCAACACCTGCTGCTGGCAAACGACTTTTATCTAGAGTTTTGTCGAGAGAAGTAGACAGTAAAACAGAGGGTGCTGAGATGCATTATCCTGATGGGAGCTTCATTGGTTTTGGTCGACACAAGGATGGATCTAATCTTGGTAAGTGTTTTGAAGAAGTTTGAACTTCTATAATATTTTTGGAATTCTCATTGTATGATGATCGGATTGAATTGATCTTTTTTTAAAGTTATAGATGAACCAATCCTTATTTTTTAAACACAGAAAAACTTTTTATATGATAAAATTATTTATACTCTCTTTTCTTAAGTTTCTGGCAATAACAACATAAATGTAGGTTTACTCCACCAATACTTGTTTATTAGCCTATGTGTTAATTATTTAAAATTGAAAATGTACACCCTTTTAAAAACATTTTGAGTTTTATTAATACTTTTGTTTTATTAATATCAAGTTTTTACTGCACAAATACCTACAATTTACTTTGGAATAATAAATAAATAACTACGTATTTATTAAATAATTTATTTTATAAATATTAAATCCACCACTGCCCGTGGGCCCTTGATTGGAATTGATGGGATGGTCCCATTGCTTATTTCCTGATAGTAACTTAGTTTATTGCCACCAGTTTGCAACTTCTTTTTTGACAATAATGTTTATAGTACAATAAATCTAGATATAAACTGTATTTGTAGAAACAATTCTTAGTTATTTTACACATATACATGAAATATAATTTATTAATAATAACATAACACACTATTTTATGTTAACATGACAACCGTTTCATCTGAAAAATTTTGCCATGATATTTGTCTTTTGAAGGATAGGAACAGAAAAACTTGAATAACTAGGGACTTGATAGTTTCTAGTAATAAAAAGCTGAAGTTTTGTAAAATGTGGTTACAAGTCTTTTATAATCAAGTCAAAGAACAAAATTATATATGATACATGAAGCAAATTTAAAAGAGATACTTAATATTATCCCATTCATATGTGAAAATGAATGATTAACATAATGATATTAAATTATTCAAGAAAGAAATTGAACATTAAAATATAATTAACCATTATTTTAATAAAGGTAAATAATGTAATTATTAACAATAAAGCATAATACTTTGTCATTTTAATGAGCTGCTTTGCTGATTTGGACACTGTGGTAAATAGTATCTCCACTTTATGCAGAGTTCTATGTGCATTTATGTAACAGATACTAATGAAATGTTAAGAACAAGAGATTGTGTAAAAAATGAAGTAGGGATCATTGTGTGTATTTATTCAAGCAGCATGAAACATAGTTTCTTTAAATTACATTTATAGTGAAATTAATATTACAAAAAAATTACATTATATTTCATAGTAGTGCAAATATTGGTAGCTTAATAATAGTATCCTAAGTAAAATAACATCACAAATGGCTATACAACATAACTCTTTGGTGTTGTCCACTGCACTTTCTCTGGACGCTTTTAGCAATCTGTTGCCACCTCTCAGTTAGCCACCAACATTCTAAACAGTAGTGCCAACTTTCTTAATTTTATTGGACTGAATGTCATTGTATGATTTTTTTTGGTAAAGTTTCATTTTTTGATCTAGATAGAAGGGGAAAGATTTTTGTATGTTTCTTTCTTTTTTATTTGAGAAATGATTATTAAGACATTTGCATTATTCCAGATATTGTGTACCGAGTCCAAGGTGTTGTATTATCTTGTGGTCGGGTGGTGTACTGTGTGTGGGTGTCTCGGGATCCTGAAGAAGTGGCAGAAGGTAGTAAAGCTGGAGGGGGTAATCTCACCTTGACGTCCAGTTTCAACAGTACCATTGACAATTCTCTGGGTCAGGTATGTGAAGTCTTTGCTGTAATAATATTCTCTTTTTGTTTCAAAGGTTAAATAACTTTATTGTAATAGCTGAGTGTATGATTGGGCTGATGTTTTACGGTACTAGAACATAAAAGATATAAAGTTTTGCTGATCTCAGTTTAGTGGAGCTTGTTGCAATTAGTTTCATGACTTCTCCATGAAAATAACCATATGTTTAGTTTGCTTTTATTTGTTCATAAGTTACTCAAGGTATGTCATTTAATTTGGATTTTAGTAATTTCATCTTTAGTGTAATTGATACAAAAGAAATTAGCTTATTATTATGTAGAAGCATTTTTGTATACTTTTTCATTTCCATTGTTGGTCTTTTGATTGTTCTGTTAATTGCTATTTTGCTGTCAACAATCAGATTTATTGATTCTGTACTTTGTTGCAATAATGTTGTGGTTTCTGGGGTAAAGCATAGGTAAATATTTTTTTTCTTTTGAGTCTTCATATTTAAAATTCACAAGTGCAATTTAATAAAATTTTCAAGTTATTGCCTCGAACCATGTACTCAAAGAGAACACATTGCTCTTTATCTGTGGGAAGTTTACTGTTCGATTATCCCTCCCTGTCTGTATCAGATTGTGAACATTGGTTGCAGGCAATTCGCTCTTGTGCCCAGAGCAACGTACCTGCAAGTGTAGGAAACCGATCTGGTTCTGTATCTGTCTTAAGCCAGTGTGAAGATGAACAGACAAGTGGCGAGTATGGGGAACATTATTCCACTCTTCAGCAAATCGGCAAGGGAGCATTTGGTTATGTCAAAATGGCTTTCCGAAATGAAGACGGTCTTTTGGTAACTTATTATTTTTCTAAATGTGTTACATTTTAGTTTTGTTTGGAGTTTAGGAGAATATTTTAAGTTTGAGGTCAATTTCATTATTTGTAGTTTCAAAATATTATTTGTATTTAGTTCAGTCTCTTATGTTTTTACACAATACTTACTAAATTGTGAATTGCTGCAAACTGTAAATTGTAAAAAAGTCTTGGTCTTGAGAACTGAGCATTTAATCCTTAAGTTAATAAAATACTTTAAAAGTTTGACCTAGTTTCAGTATGAGAACAGTCTTGTCATTGTAAGAAAAGGATACTGTGATATTTATACCAAAGAAAAAAATATTTTGAAAAATTTGAACTCTGTAGTTTTTTTATTTCTATCTTTGTAAGATATGTTGTTCTATAAATACTGTTCTGTTGTTCAGGTTATCACCAAATTCATCCAGAAGCAGAAAGTACACCAACAATCTTGGGTTGACGATCCCACCCTAGGAAGAAAAGTACCTCTTGAGATAAGCTTGCTTACTACTTTGAAACATCCAAATATTGTGAGAAATATTGTTTTATTTCTAGCTTTTATTTTTGTTAATCATCAGATTTTTTAAAGAATTTGTGTTTCAGGTTCAAGTTTTAGATGTGTTTGAAAATGCCAAGTTTTTCCAGTTAGTTATGGAAAAACATGGAGCTGGCATGGATTTGTTTGAATTTATTGACAGGAAACCATACTTAGATGAATCCTTAAACAGTTACATATTTAGACAGGTATTCATTATTTAGTACTTCCTTTTTTCTAGTTTCAGCAATACTTACTGGAAACATTTTTTCTAATAACATTTCTGAATTTTCATAAATACAGATAGTCTCAGCTGTAGATTACCTTCATTCTTTGAACATCTTGCATCGAGATATAAAGGATGAAAATGTGATTATTAATGAAAGGTTTCATGCAAAATTGATTGACTTTGGTTCTGCTACATTTATGAGTGAGGGTCGATTATTTTCCACATTCTATGGTACTGTTGAGTATTGCAGTCCTGAAGTATTAGCTGGCAATAAGTAAGTATTCATGTTTTCTTATTATAACTATCCAGTTTTACATATGATTAACTAATCTTTTCTAACATTTCTCATGATTATTTTTATTTTCAGGTATGAAGGTCCTGAACTAGAAATGTGGTCTTTGGGAGTTACTCTGTATGTGATGACTTTTGGTGAAAATCCATTCTTTGATATTGATGAAATAATGAAAGCTGAATTACATCCCCCTGGAAAAGTTTCTGAAGGTGAAGGAACTTTCAAATCTCCTATTTACATTTTCCTTTGGTTTTAGTCTTTTCTTTAAATTTTACTATTTTTTTTTACTTATTTCATGCTTTATTTATGATGTAGGGAGGTTAAGGCCAACAGGCCTGTTCTTCTTACCTCTCATAATTTCTTGTGAATTGGGGAGGGGAGATGTTGGGTTGCCGAATGGTATAAGGTTCCAAACTGCTATTGACCTGCAATAAGTGAGGAAAACCACTGCTGCTAACTTTACCCAGTCCGGGATCAAACAATATGCTGTGAATAAAGACTGTACCGATATTGGTAATCAGTTATCAGTTTATCTGCTTTTAACTTCCCTGACATTTTGAAGTGTTGCATGAGCAAAACTATATTTATTTGCTTTATTTTGCATTTCCTTTAGTCTCTTAACATTCTTGTATCCGATCAATTATCCAGAATACATACATTCTTTTGATATTTTATTTTACTTGAAATGAAAATTCTTAATGTGACTATTGAAGTATATCCATGTATTTCAAGGTGTGAAATATTTTATTATAGCTTTTTCATAAATTTGAATTAAGTCATGAATGAGAAGAAAGAAACATCTGTTCGTTTGTGACTTGCACAAAATATCTTAACCCTTTCTTCCAACAATATTACTCCAATGTAAGATATTTCCTTTGCCACCAAGGTTATGCTACAAGTGAAGTGTTGTCAAATACTTTGATGAAAGACCTACCATATTGAACTGTGTTAGTTACCATTAGTTTGTTATTCTGTATTTACATTTTTGTCCTAAGGTTGAGAATACTTTCCTTTTATGTGATGAAAGTAACATAAACCATGAAAAAAATTGCATAACATAGCATGTCAGTTTTTAGAATGAAAATAAAATTTCTTAAACCCTTCTAAACTATAGGTAAACAATAGTTGTGTAGTAGACAAATGGACTTCTCTTGAAAAGAAGAATGTTGCTTACAATGTCAAATATTTTGAACAGAGTTAACAAGATTGCTTCATTGGATGTTGGCAAAGGATCCTAAGGAACGATGTCGAGTTCCACAGTTGGTGGCTCATCCATGGTTGAATCAAGAAGTTGACATGTCAGGATACAACTTTCAAGATGTTGTATCATGTCGTGAGTATATATTTCATGTGTTACTTCATGAAAAACCTGTCCCCCAACTCCTATTCTTGTATATCCTGTCCTGTTTTGTGAATCGCTATACCTATTCCTTCTTCCAGCCAACGCTTGGTGTGAAGTTACTCCTATGCATGTAAGACTCGAACCAGAGCCATTTCAAGTTGATGGTAAGACTTGTAAGTTAAAGATCACTTCTTTCTGTCGCTAACATCACTTCATTTCCATGAATCACACTATTTTTGACAGTGGATTGTGAAGTTATGCCTTGTCAACTTAGTGACAATAGCAAACAAACAATAAAAGATTTAGTCACTCTGTCATTACTTATTATGGCATACAGTCTTTTTGGCTGAATGGGGGCCATCTCCAGTGCTGGGTTCTGTTGTGAACAGTGCCTGAAAGACTGATTCTTTTATTGCTTGTGATGAACAACCTATACCAGACCTATATCTACAATATAAGTGACAATAAGTCATTAATATTTTCAGTAGGCTGTATTTATGATACCATAGATTCAGTTTTGGAATGTTGCCGATGAACAGTTTCTTTTATGTATTTTGTGTATTTGTAATCATTGCTTTTTCGATCTTTGTAACAATACTTGTTATTGTATGTGTTGTTTTGTGTGTAAAATTTTATGGAATTTGCCTTCTAGATCCTCAGGAAGCACACCCACCTGTGTACTATGCAGACTATCGATGTGATTCTGCCAACGACTCTCTCTCAAATCAATTCCCTATCACCGAATCTTCATCTGCTTTACTTTCGAACAATGATGATACTAATGACAGAACAGTGGGGAGTTCAAATTCTCTGGGTAGTCTCACTACTGTGGAAAATTTTGAGACAGAAGATGAATTACATGCAGGATCTTTAGGTAGGCACGAAGTAGCAATATTTGAAGTTTTTACGAATTTATCTGAACCTTTTTCTTTCAGATTTTGTGAGGCTTTTTAAATTATTTTAGCACTGCTAAAATTTTTGTTCATTCTGAAGTATTGAATGGAAGATTATCATTTCCAGTATGGTAACCTTTGCTTTTGTTAAGGTTTCCTCAGTTGAATGTTTGTTCATGACATCCCATGTTTGTTTCATATGCATGTAGTTCAGATGTACTGAAATATTTATAATTCTTTTTGTACAGTTTTTCATTTTGTTTGTTGAATAATTTAAATAGGACTAAGAATTTTTTTGAAAATAAATTTTCTGTTATTTTGATATATTTTTTTTCTATTTGGCCGTAATCTTTTATTTTAGAAATGAAACAAAGTAATCCTGAAGAGCTGAATGGTGAAAGTCACTTCAAAATGAATGTGGGGAAAGTAACACACTCCCTTGAAGAAGTGGATGATCTGGTGGATTTAGCTAGTGGGCTTACTCTAGAAAACGAAAGTTCAACTGCTGTTGAGGAAGATGATGATTGGGATCCTGACGAGTACTTTTATGAACAAGATAGTTTCTCATGAGTATATTACCTCTGGATTAGTTAATATTTTTGTCGCAGTTTATGTAGTCACATTTTATTGGTGGAAATTTGAATGATTCCATTTGGAATGTGATTCCAGTTACATTTATAATATGTATTGCCTGTTGAAGTTTAAAGTTATGATTTGGGAGTCTGAGGAATGTTTCATAATTGAAAGAAAGCTCACATGAAAAATGGTAACACAATTCTCTTCTCTTATTTCATGTTTGGCACATGAATACATTAGCATCATCGAAGATGTCATTTTAGGCTGTTTCCTATTCAGATTCTAAATAATACTTTATTTATAACTATAGCTTAGGAGGAAGGGGTAAATTGCTATGTTCAGATCCAAAGAGATTATCAATTTCATGCTCGATTCTATGTGCTAGAGGCAGTTACTAAAGTACTGTCAGTTTGTTTGTATTCCCATTGGGTCAAGATGACATTGACCTTTTATATGTACATATATCAAAATTGTGTTACCATTGAATATATATTTTTATTATTACTTTGCACCTGATTCAATACTGATGACGTTTTATATTTTCCTTTTGTACTTTTTTATAAATTTCATTACTGCAGTGTGCTAAGTAGCATTTTGAATTTTCTGTTTTTATAGTTATTTTTCTGTTTTGATATCTCATGGTTTTGAATGTTAGTTAATGCATTAAAATACATTGTTTGATTGAGAAGACTATTTGAGACAATTAATGGTCTATAATCAGTATTACAAGCTTCGACTACAAGTGTGTTAGTGGCTCTTTCAGGACAATATTAACGGAAAGATGACAGAAGAAATATTCCAGATGTCGATTTAAAAAAATCTAGAATATTCTATCAAGACTTGGGTTTTAAGAAGGGCTATTTTCTAAATTCTTGTTGCTGCTCAAAGATGTAAATACTGCTTTCATATTTAAAAAATTCAAACTGGTTACATTCAAGTGCCATGCATGGTAGTGATAATATTTCTAATTAGTACCTGTATGACATTTCAGTAATGGTTGACCATTGTTCTAAGAAATAGTGCCAAAAAAAGAAAGAAACATTCTACATTGCTACTTGCGAGCTGCAGTGAAGAAATA
This sequence comes from Laupala kohalensis, assembly GCA_002313205.1. NCBI lineage: Eukaryota > Metazoa > Arthropoda > Insecta > Orthoptera > Trigonidiidae > Laupala > Laupala kohalensis. Next base: position 4,646 of record NNCF01129902.1, on the reverse strand, counting down.
TTTATTGTGTGACTTTGTTTTTACCAACTCTTGATGCACCTTAAAGCCACTGGCAGTTGGTGTTACTGTGATAGGAAATGTATATTTCATATAACTTACTTAATGGTATTTATTGGACCAAATATACTTGTTTCCTCACTTTTCTTTAATTCTTGACTTTTTTTTTTTGTATATATACCAAATGATTACCTGTTCCTTATTACCTACTGAACCCAAAAACATTGATTTTTCTTCTGAAACATCAAATGTTGGCATTTCATCTTCTGTATAATTATATGTATTTTTGTATAACTTGGAAACTGTAATAGAAATAACTAATAATGAGACTAGGCTTATGACAAATACATGTTTATTTTCTCTCAAATTTTTAATAATTTTTTGCTGCAAAGTATTGAATTAAAACAAATCAATCTTTTGCTGTTCTGCTTTTAGATGCATTTAATGTTCAGTGTTTTAGGCACAGTAAATTAACCTATTGGTTGGTAAAAATTAAATACTTCACTTTTTAAATGTAGCTTTTTAAATTATAGAATCAGGAGTGAGAGAAAATCTGTTAAAATTTTTTTTTTTTGGTGAAAATGTTATGAAAGAATGTATTAGGGAGTGAAGTTGGTTAGAAGACTGACATGCTGAAATGTTAATAAATTGTTATGGTGTATTTTGCAAGCACGGGTGTGCTCTACAGAGCCCAAGTTGTAGGAGTTTGGGAGTATAGTGTGTCTTAGAAAACATATCTCAGGAAAATCATTGCACAAATGCAATGTCAGATCAGTTTCAAATAAATTTGTTGTTATATTATGAATGTTATTCTTTCTTGAAAATTTGTGAATAATTTGCATTTAAAAAAATCGAGTTGGGAGCATTTAACCTGATTTAATTTCCAGAAGATGCATTTGAATTATGTGACAAAACATACAAGTAGTTGTTTGTGGTTAATGTTCTGCAAATAGTGATACATTGACAATAGATGATGTTTCTTTGGATGTTGCATTAGAGGTTGCTAGTTGAACTATTGAAGCAGCATTAACTGAATAAGAAAAGTTGGTATGATTGTTAAGGAATTTCTGAGAATATGTGGAATTATACCCTGGAGCATGTTGAGAAACTGGTATTTGAAAAAATTTAATTACTATAATTTACAAATTCTGAGTTGATATTTGGCAAAGTGAGTAAAATAAATTTTCTTGTTCCTCTGAGGGCAGGGGCGGGATTTCAACAACTTTTTGGTCTATATTAGTCACCTTTGCAGAAACTAAAATCATATTAAAGCATAAAAAGGATTTTTTGTAGAAAAAAGTTTTTAGAAAGATTTTAGAAGAAAAAAAGTAAGAAGATGGAATTATATGTGTAAAGTTTATCTTATGATCAATATTAGATATTCTCAACACAATTGTGGAACATGTGGTAATATCCCCATGTATATTTGTGAAGGTAGTTTTTAATTTAAAAGCAATAAGTAGGAAGTAATCATATACTTCCTAAACCAAGAAACCTTCAGTAATAACTTAACTTCAGGGAACACTTTCCTGTCTAACATTTTATAAGAATATGCAAAGTCAACAATTAAAAATCTTGTTATAAAATTCTTGAGAAATTTTCAAGTTAAATTCTTTATATCTGAATGAATAAAAATATTTGGTTTAAATTTATTTTTGGGGGAAACTACCCACCTCAAATCCCGCCTGTGCTTAAGGGTGTATTATTAGCTAATGTCTGACTTATGTTTGTCAGATGCTTTTAAGTTGGTTGACTTCTGCAAAAATAGCTTGACTATCATTATTCACACTTTCTGAAATTATTAGTATGTACTTAGTACAAGCTTTTTACTTTAGGTGTTGAGTACACCAGAATCTGAACTTATTAATGTCAGTTTTTGTTCCATTGAAGGGAAATAACTGTTAGATTTTTCTGAAACAAAAATACATTTTCTCTGTCAAGCTTTGTAGAATTGTTGGAGGATGTATTGGTGATATTCTATTTTTGAGTAGGTTGCAATTCTATACTGAAATGGTTGAAACTATTGTATGTTCTATGCATCTACTTAATTTTTTTATCTCTTCCTTTTCATTAATATATACTTATCTTGAATATGTAATACATGTACCTACATTTGTAACAATTTGAAATATTTTCCCTAAAAGGCTCTAATTTAATAAACTACTGAACATATTTTGTGATTTTAATTTTTTATCATAATCAGGTAATCTCGTTTAGTCTTTTGTTTATATTTATCTCAGTTTTAAAAACTTTACATGGAAAATTATTTGTTTCCTTCTCCCTGTATGCTGGAGTTTGCCATTGGAAGTCCAAAAGTATTTTCAACCAAGGTATAAAGGAGAGCAATTGTAGTAATTGCAAAGTGAAAGCAATTTCTGTTTAAAGAACCCAGAATTCTTTTCCAGGCACAACTATTTAGTAGCACTGCATCAGCGAGACCGGTTAATAAACAACTCGTATTTTTCCTTGCTGAGAAAGAGAGATTATTAGTAAATCGTATAATAGCTTTTGTTAATTGAACAATCAACTTTAAATGAACTCTGTAAACATAGGATTTACAAAAATCTCAAGAAGGATTTTTTGTGAATTTGATCTAAGAAACTGAAGAGCAAGTTGGAAATAACTGAAGAACAAGAATGCAAAATGCAATATATCCAATTATCTCCATTAAAGCAATTTTCCAGAACAAGAATAATCCTATTTTGGAAATTTGGAATATACTTCTTATAATATGAGCTGAGAGCAGTTCTTACTGGAAACAACATATTTTGAAAAAATAAATCGATGTAAAGTATTAAACACTTTAAATTATTTATGTGATTTTTCCCGTAAAGCAAACTACCTAATACAATGTCAGCACATGTTATATAAAATGTTTAAAATGTGTAAAAATGGAAATAACACATTTTTCATTTTGGCTGGAGGATCTATTTTGATGGAAGGAAGCAAGCGACCATTTAACTGGTACCAAGTGGGGGCGGTACCTGCTCTCTCTCTCTCCCCACAAACACCTAGAATACTAAAAAATATTAAATGAAAGGAGAAAATAACTGTCAAAATGAAATTTCTTTGCAAATTAGAAATTTTTGTCAAGTGATAATAATGGTATACGAGAAAGTAATAAAGCATAATACAAAGCTTTTTTCATAGGTTTTGGATGTTATTTTAAAATCACTTCTTTGGAATCAGGGAACTTCAAAGGGATATTTTTGCCAAATTCTCATGATCTTACCTTAATAAAAACCAAAACTTATTTTATTTGTTTTATTACATGGATTTAATAAAAAATTGTTTTTAAAAATGTTTTTTTAAAGATGACTATGATTTAGGTGGCTTTGACTCTATACTTGATCATGAGTAGTCCTGGAGCTTGAAGCTGAAAATAGGCTTTATCTGCCAAACATTTTTGAATTTTGGTGTGTTTTTATGTGGAGACTTTGACACCCTTTGGCATGACACAAGTTTTGTACCACTAGGTCCTTAAGAACTGGCACCATTTTGAAAATCAACTGAGAAACAATACTTTATTCCTGTTTGATTTTACTTGCGTCTGGATGGGTATAATTCCGTAAATGATCAAGTCTGAGTTTTCTATAATGCGTTCTTGTGGTTAATTTCATTTCAGTAGTATAGGATCCCTACCTGTAGTTTTAGAGAGAATTTTGGGGACAAATTAATCGATTAATTTTAACTAAAAAAAACCGTACTTCAGCCATTTTAAAGAAATAATTGTAATAATTATTGATGATAGAGAACATTACATATCATGGTGAAATACTTATTTGAAAGAAACTGATATTCAATTAATTTCAAATTTGCTGAAAGTTAAGTTTACTTGGTAGAAAAGTTTCCGTAACTTTCAGGAGCAAAATAAGTCTTTCATATGTCTCCGGACCTTTCAGAAATATATTTTACTTAACTTCTTTATGCACTAGACAGTTGTGGCACATGTTTCAATCAGTTTTTTGTTGTGTTCTGTGTTTCTATTGCGATTATACATCAACTAGAGAAAAAAATTTGTCTGCTTACCGTGGTTGCATCTACCGATATTTAACTTTCACCGCTGCGCGTATCATGAATCACGAAGCAGTCGGACTAGGCCACCATACTTTTCTTTATCATGCGCCTTCCAATTCCCTGGAGAAAATTTTCACAGAAAGTGAGAGAATCGTGAACAAAGCATGGCATTACGGTGTAACTGGTGTAACTGGTGTACGGTGTAACTGGTGTACATTGAAACATCGAATTGGGAGTACGTACAGAAAGTGTGAAAGTACACTCTCCCATTTCGCTCATTTCGATGTTTCAATTTACACTCCAGGACCCATGATTTCACACGTCGTTCACTTTTCTCTCACTTTCTGTAAATTTTTTTCCAGTACTAACTCAAGCGGGTTCTAAAATAATACTCATTTTTTAACCGATAAAAAAATTAGTGTGTGTTTTGGAGGGGGGTGGGGAAGGGCGGGAGGTGAGCACTATTAAAGAATTTTTACTCGAAAATGCACAGAGCTCTTTTCTAGTTTCGTCCAGCAAAAATATTGATAAAAAGGTACGAAATTTCGCAGTTTTGGAAAGTCTGCAACGCATGGAGTTTCGAAGAAGGGAAATTACCTGGAAGCCGTGACAGGTGGAGTTTATGGCGTGTG
>NNCF01129901.1:0-10355 GCA_002313205.1 Laupala kohalensis | reverse complement strand
ACTCTTTTTACTCTCGTGCTTATACCTGTTATAAGGCGGACTTATATGACGGCCTACGAGCACACGGTGGAGTCGCTATACAGTACTCCTTAACACGGGCCATTCCACCCATTTCAGTACAGCTTCCCGATCTTTCTCGGTGCTGGATTTAGCCATTTAGCGTGAGGCCATGATTATTCACTTCCGAAGGATGGAAAAGATTGTTCGAATCCGTCGCACCTTCTACCGATTTCTCTGACTAGCAGCATTTGCAAATTGTTAATTAGAATGATAAATCTTCGCCTTGTTTGGTATCTGGAATTGCAAAATCTTCTGACCAATATCCAATGTAGCTTCAGAAAACAGCGGTCAACGCTTGACCACCTTGTTGCGTTTTTATCTACGTTTGTATTAAGGAAACACCTTGTGGCCATCTTTTTTTACTTGGACAAAGCCTATGACGCAACCTGGAGGTACGGAATTCTATGCACAATACACTCGTGGGGATTCTGAGGCTTTCCTATTCTGTTCCTGGAGAGCTTCCTATCTCAATGCTCTTTCCGCGTTCGCCTCGGTATTTATTTATCATCGAACCCTCCTTTGGAAAACGGTGTTCCACAGGATTCAATCTTAATCGTCACTCTTCTTGCCATAGCCATAAATAGCATTGCGTCAGTGGTTCGAGAACCGGTACATGTGTCTCTCTTCGTTGACGCCTTCACCGTCTATTGTTCGTCTCGCAGCATCTCTGTCATCGAGAGGCAACTTCAATTGGTTTTACAAGCGTTTACACGATTAGAGCATGTCTACCGGGTTTAGTTTTTCTGTACCCAAGTCATGCTGTATGCATTTCTCTCGGATATACCATCTCCATAATGATCCAGATCTTTTTCCTGGGGGCCAACGTCTTCCTTTCGTTGACTCCGCCAAATTCCTGGGTCTCACATTCGACCGCACACTAACGTGGCGATCACATCCGAAAATTATGTTTTAATTCTTACCTAAACCTCCTTCGCTACTTAAGCGCAACATGGGGTCGCAGACCGCACTTGCCTTCTTCGTCAGTATAGAAGTCTCGTTCGGTCGTATTAGATTATGGCAGTATTGTATACGCCTTTGCATCACCGTCGGCACTAAGAACACTTAACTGCATCCATCATGCAGGAGTCCGCATTGCAACAGGTGTTCTCCGCTCTAGTCGAATAGAATGTTTACTAGTAGACGCTGGGGAAACATCTCTAAACAAGATACGTGATATTCTACTTGGTTCTTACGAAGTGAAACTGATGGGGGTTTCAAATCACCCCACTCGGCAACACATACATTCTCCGAAATTTATTTTATCTTACGCTGCAAGACCTTCGTTACCCCGCCCAGAGGGTGTCCGTTTTAAACAACTGTAAGAGGAAAATGTCATTACACTACCTCCAGTGAAATACGCACACTCTCATACCATCTTGGTCCTTCATGCAACCAACCATTGATTTTCGACTGTCTAAATTTTCAAAGCAAGGCACTCCAGCTGCTGTGTACCAATAGCACTTCGGAGAACTAAAAAACCTCTGTTTTGATCATATGTTTATATATCCTGATGGCTCAGCAATGAATAATTCCGTTGGTTCTGGTTTCCACTGTCATAGTGTCACTCGTTTTTTTCGCCTGCATTCCTTTTGCAGCGTGTACACTGCGGGAAAATATGCAATCCTTGAGGCGCTGGAGTTCATTCAGCTCTCTTTAATACGGCGTGTGGTTTTTTACAGTGACTCTACTTGTGCTCTGTGGTCAGTGTTTTCACTGCACTCTTCTGATATCCTTACTCTGACAATTAAGAATCTAATAAACCATCTTATCGTTCAAAATTTTGAAATAGTTTTTTTGGGTTACTGGGCACGTGGGTATTATAAGTAATGAAGAAGTTGATGAGTCAGAGAAACGGGGAACACAGAGGGCTGTCCTTGATCTTTCATCTGTTCCTACGTCAGATTCAAATGTTGCCATAAGGTCGTCTCTTCTTGGGACATGGCAAGCCGAATGGCAATCTCGCGCCTTCAAGCTGAGGAAGGTAAAAAACTCCGTTAAGACCTGGGTGTCATCAGCCCGTGCAAACTGACGTGAAAAAGTAATCCTTACACGTCTTCGTATTGGCCACTGCTACCTTACTCATTGTCATCTTTTAGATGGTGAACAACCGCCCATCTGTGATACAACACACCACCTACCGCGGAACACTTTCTTCTGGAGTGTCTAAAATATAATACCAGCCGACGGCGACACAATCTACCCAACAGTTTATACATTATGCTTACACATAATTAACCGATTTTGATACGTCTTTTCAGATTCCTTCAGGAATGTGGTCTATGGAACAGTATACGATCTTTTTTGTACGTAATTGCTCAAATCCATACACGAAACGGGGCTCCTCCCACAAGTTCTCGGGAGGATTTGTATTTAAACGTTTTTTTCCTTTACTTTGAATTAACATTTCTCTCTCTCTCTCAAAATTTAATTTTCCCCTTTGTTTCCGGTTTAAATAAAAAAATATTATTATATTTGGATAAACTCTACTTCAGGAGGGTTGTTAGTGGGTATGATCGAGTCGTTCGGCGAGTCACACACGCGGTGAGAGAAATGTGGACTCTCTTTAGTGCGTAACTGCTTTTTCCCTGCTTGTAAAAAAAATATCTCCCAAAATTTACTTTTTTCCTTGTTTTCGGTTTTTATAATGTTTTTAGGATATTTCTCATTTTCTAAAAATGTTTTTATATATTCAAACTCAGGAGGGTTTTAGTGTGTATGGTTGAGTCATTCAGCGAGTCCCACACGCGGGGAGTGTCATGTTGGCTCTTTTTACTGCGTAATTGCATATTTCCCACCTGTACAAAATGTTAGGGCTTAGCACTCTAATAACCTCGATGTCGGCGAGACGTAAAACCCCACAAAAAAGTGGATAAGATGAAAAATAAACAAAAATTACCTATATTAGTATTGAGATCATAGTTTTCGAGACCTCAGAAACTAGTGGTGAGATTCTCAGCACTTCAGAAGGGAAAGCAATGTAAAAATTATCGAAAATGACATTAAATGCGAGTTTGCGTCATCGTTTAGCTGATATAGTGATATCCAGATAACGTGTATGAAAATTCAGTTCCCATTGGTTACATGGTTCGCTTAGCACATCTTGGGTAGGGGTAAGTAAGGATTTGGCAACTAGAAAAAGCGAAAACAACCAAAATAGTAATTGATACATCATTGTTAGTGTTGGTGAATACAGTGTTATCCTCAACGCCACTTACATGCACGACCTCCGTACACAACTAGCACCTCTATGGAAGGGAATGGCATGTAAAGATCGTTTAAAGTAATATATTCGTTTTGATACCATAGTTTCTGGGCTCATAAAATAATAACTGACACTCCTGATGCTGCTTAAATTCATGAATAGCACCATGAACACCATAATATCTGGAAGAAGACAACATGTAAGAATTAACGGACATGATATGCTTGACAAACATTCACCGTATTCTGTGTCGCTGTTATGGTGTCATCTCTGACTGTTTGTGTAAGGACGCACTAACATTAAGAATGAATTCCTGACCAGAAGTTGCTCACAAGAACATAGAAGACATGTAAGCGACGCGTGTTGTGTCGCATCTAATAATGAAATCTGCTCCACCCGCGCGAACCCACAGCACGTTCCCCATCCCCAGTAGTCCCTTTTTTAGCCAATAGGTTGTGCCTTCCCACCAGTCAATCGAACGGAACTCCTACCACCCTTCTTCCCGAGCGGTCCCGGGCTGAACTGAATATAAATTTATATTAACTTTTTAGCGCGAAAGCAGAACATCCCAGATTCTTCACCACGGCGACTGCGCATATCGATTTGACTCGAATTGCCAGATTCGCTGTCACCTGCACGATACCTGAGGTGGGTTCTCAAATTAACGTCGTTTCTTTGATACTGATATCATTTAGGAATAAATTTAGCCCCCATGGAGGAAAAAAATGGGATGGAAAAGATTTTAAAAAAATGAACAGAAAATAATTAAAAATAAAATATTTTTATCGGATTCATGATGTTAAGGTGTCTGAGAAGCATTTTTCTGCCACCAATGACCTTAAATACATGTTCAAATCTCAACGGCGCACGGTATTTCTATAGCTAGGAGTTGTAAGAGCAAGACAAAAAAAGCCCATTCCGACCTATGTTAGGGACCAATCTTATCAGTTAAAAGTTTTGTTTCATTTCAGCCTATACCATCAGGTTAATTGTATTAATTTCCTCCGCGGGAACAGTGAGGGTAGATTGTGCTGCAAACAACATACTAGCCTTATAAGATTTAAATAATTCGTGCAAATTTTACAAATTAAGGGCAGCATTTGTCTTTGTGAAATACATAACACAAAGAATCATGTCTGTAAAATTTCAGCTCTGTAGAAAACGAGAGTCTAATGATGTATGTGGAGAATGGGCACTAGAAATTCCTAATAGTAAATTGTAGGATAGGAAAAATTCTTTTTATTTACAACGATATAAACAAATTTTAATTCTAAAAAGGTATTTTTAAAAACGAACACAAAAACTTTCAAAAAAATCTTTTACATAAAAAGTACTGTACTAAAAAGTAAAACATAATTTTCATTAAAACTAAAAATAAAATTTACATAAAAAGTCCATTCCTTAATCACTCATCATAAATTCGATAATGAATGCATGGGATTCGTCTTATCTAAATTTTTTCACTTCCTTTTTATATATTAACCTTAAAAATGCATTCAATTTATTATTTTCTCAAACTGGGAAGAAATTATTCTAATCCGCGATCGAAGTTGTTTGAGATAATCTATTTTAACATATGTTATGTCTACGGAAGGAGTGGAACAAGAGTACGATAGGTGATAACTATTTATTACAGAAAAATAAACAAGTACACTAATCGCTTTCTAGTACATAAAACGACAGTATCATCAACTATGAGACCCCAGTCGCATCCTCCATGTTGTCTCGATCTAGTTCGGTGGCACATAACATTCTGCCTCTGATCAGCGAACGCGTTCTTCGGTCGGCATTGGTAGCGCTGTCGACACGCTCGTGACGTCATCTGGTGTCACGTCAAAACTCTCTCTATGAGCGTCTACGACATCCCTCTCCCCTTAATAGTCACCTCCAGCATCGTGCAACTCGTGGCCTGAAGACATTTGCTTGTGAGCTTGTTTGATTGGTAGTGGGTCCATTCCATAACATCTGGTCCTCTGCTTCCATCAGTGCAGAATTTTGCTGCGAGTGCTGCTCCTCGTTTTCTTTCTCGATTTCTGGTTCGTGTGTAACCGACTGTTTATCATCGGTCGCATTGTCTGAAACAAGCTCAGGAAAAACAATATCATTGTCAGGTAATACCCTATCGACATCCTCAAAAAAATTCATTCTTTTTGTAAATTGATTTTTAAGCCTAACACACGTTCCCTATGCCATATGAGTTAAATATATCATTCCTCCTCTGCTTTCCGTAATTACACCAGGTTTCCATCAAGTAGCTCTAAGATCGTAAATTCTAATATAAGGTGGCGTCACATGAACAGTAAAAGCACTGCACGTCGTAGAAGCACTATGTTTCTGACGGAGGAAGGCACAGAAGTGGCGCGCGACGATATTACTGTGAGTTCATTTCTTGACTTGCTTCCTACACTTTATGGCTTGCGACATTCATCTAGGAACGCATGTCAGTTTTATGTGCAGGAACAATGAATGGGGAAACATATTAAAAATGGCTTTGAGCACAAAATGTGTAAACTCATTTTAAGTTTTTTTTCATTTAACACGCGATATTTCATTCATTTGTGCATATTTACCTCCTAAATTTTAACAGTATACTTTTCAATTATTGTTTGTGAAAGTGACTTTAGTTAGAAACTCGTAACTTATTTTCCAACTGAGAGGTAATTTGCTAAATATTTCGTGTGTGATTTTACGAGTTGGTGAATTGAGCTGAAAAAATTGAGTAACCAAGTTTTGAGTTTGGAGATTTTACCAACATCATAAGGTATAAGTAATTTTTTTCACCAAGTTGTAGCTTAGAGTATACAATAGTAACAAGATTATAAAATTTAAAAAACACCGACTGGCGAGCGAGGCGCGCTTAGCGATTTCAGTACAACAGGGCCTGAGAAAAACATTTCTCTAGGGTATTGTTTATGTACTTCAGAATTGATTCTATTATTGTTTGATGAAAATGTTATAAAAAGATTCTGCAACGTAATTTAAAATTTAAACATTTATAATTAAAACCTTAATCAACATTATTTCATATCAATTGAATTATTTTGAACATTATATCATATATTGATATTTAGAAAGTTACAAGATTTAAAAATCGATCGTAGATTCGCAATAAAAAATTGAATAGAATAGTGGCCCACTAGGCAACCCTGTAGCCGTCTACCCAGCTGCATTACAGTGAAATAGCCAATAGTAGAGGTGTGCTCTAGGAAAAAGACATTGCACTCCAGGTCGCAAGGGAAAAACGAAAGTCAATAGCGACACATATCATTCTAGAGTGGTTAGTTTTCTTCACTTGGAAAGTTACACAAGTTGAAATACTTTAGTGAAAATGGTACGAAAACTTCATATTGAGAACGAAATGTTCATCAACGAAATTCAATACCGTCCACTTTGTGGAATATTTCCAGCTACAAGAATAAATAAAAAATATATTCATCAACGTTGGAGATAGCTTAGGCATGGATACCGGATTTTGCAAATACAAAAGAGTTAAAGAGAAAATTAATAGGCGAAATATTACATTATAAAATGCTATTTTTTACTGTAGGGTAATGTATTTCTTACGCTGTATTAGACTTTTGTAGTTGTACACAGGTATTAGATTTTTTCGTTTTACTAGTCAATTGAATTAAAAGTATCCTTCATGAATAAATGTAAAATAATTAAAAATAAGCTGATCAAAGATTACTTTTTCTAATGTTTATTTCTATTTGTTTGATATAATAAACGAGTTAAAATTTTGTTTGGGGAGCGTGTTGTGTGTTAACCACCTTGATTCTTTTTTACTCATAATCCAAAAGAATTTGCAAATATGCATCTAAGTCAATTTTTGAAAAATATTTACTTTGCTGTAATTGTGACAAAATATCCTGTGGTTTTGGGATAGGGAATCGGTCAACTTCAATTTGTTGGTTTAGTTTTATCTTAAAATTCGCACATAACCTTACCGATCCATCCGGTTTGGGTATCACAACTAGAAGCATCGACCATTGACTACATTTGATTGGTTTTGACACTTCTTGTTTATTAAGGAGATTTACTTCTTCTTATACATTTCCACGAATTGCAAACGATACGTTTCTTGCTCTGCAGTATTTGGATACAACATCTTGTTTTAGTTGCACATGCGCTTCAAAATTCTTTCATTTACCTAACTCGTCTCTAAACAACACTTCATTCACTTTGCACAACTTATCGACTTCGTGGAATAGAATTTCTTCCAATGTCATTCTGATATGTTCTGCATTTCTATCTTTAATTTCGAACTAAAAATGAATTAAAATTGTCCATTCCAAAATTATTATTGATCTCATACAAATTTACGACCATTAATTTAATCTTCCTCGCTACTCCCTTATACTTTGCCTCCACAAACACACACCCCCGAATTGCAATTTCCTGCATTCCACATGCATGTAATATATTCTGTTTTCTATATATGTGTGGTGACCCGACCGCTCTGTTTGTTTCCATATTAATAAGTATCTGTTGCTCCGGTATCTACATAAAGTTATGTTACTTTTTCATTAATTTCCAAATCTACAGTGACTATCATTGCCCCTGATTGATATAGCTCTTGTATTTATTTAACGTTCTTTCCGTCCCGTTCATCCTTGTCGTCTCGCAATCGCATCGGTCGTCTTCGATTTTCTGACGCATTTCCTCTCTTATCCTTTTTATCAGGCTCTATTTCTCTTGTATTATTTATCAAACACACTTCTCTGATATGGCTTCTCTAGCCGCAACCGAAGCATTCGACTTTCCAAATCTGCATTCTTTACGTAGATATGTTTCTAAGCACTTCACACGAGAATAACCGAATTTTCGAATTTTTGTTGTTTTCGAAATTCCTAATTTGATCTACTACTGATACGTATATACTAGTGAGTCCATACCAGATTCAGTGTTTGATTAACGTCTTCATTCATAACTATTAACATTACTTCATCCGAGGTTGGATTTAAATTTCTTATGGCTCTCTTTCTCACTTGTTCACACGGTATAAGTAGAATCATCGTGTCTCTAATGGATGAATTCTAATACGAGGTACCACAACCTTCTTTACAACACGTGAACTTGCATTCTCCGGCTAGAACTTGTAGTTCCGTAGCAATTTAACATGAGTTAGGTTTTCTTATAATGTACTTTAGAATAAGTTAAACCTTGCTGCTAATGCATTCACACGCTTCTCGAAATACTGATTTAACATCTTCAATAATTCCGTTTAATTATATTCCATAGGGCATTCAACCCAACATGACGTTGTAACAACTGAAATATTTCTTGTCGAACCCATTGTAACAAAATCACGAGTTTATGGTGATCATCCCTTACCTTGCATGCTTCAAAGTTCTAATCCAGTCGCAAGACGTAGTCTTTCCATGTTTCCTTGTCCTTGTTGTACTCCGGAAAGTGCGGCAACGAATTTTCACCTCGTACTGTTTTCGGTTTGCCTTTGATGTTGGTGATGTAGCAACACTTGTAGTGGGTGCTTCCGTTGTTGCTCTATCTAAGTAATTGCTTGGGCTGGCTGCTCCGTTTTAAGTTCGTAACCTTGTCGCCAATTGTTATGTCAACGGAAGGGGTGGTACGAGAGTACGATAGGTGATAACAACTATTTATTCCGGAATAATAAACACGTACACCGCTCGCTTTCTAGTACATAAAACGACAGTATTATCAACTATGTGACCCTGGTCGAATTGTCCATGTTGCCTCTATCTAGTTCGGTGGCACATAACACTCCTCTTCTGCTCAACAGTCACGTTCTTCAATCGGCGTTGGTAGGGCTGTCGACACACTCGTGACGTCATCTGACGCCAAGTCAGAATGTTCTCTGTGTACGTTTACCACAATTATGAAAAATAATTATTATATTTTTGAAGAGTGTGTGTGATTCTCGAGAAAAGGAATCTAAGATAGAGTCTGGAGGGGAACATGAATGTGGTATATTCTCTAGTCCCGGATCAAGTCCGCACACTGCACCCGAACGCGATTGTCACCTTCCAGAACCACATCGTACTATTGAGTGCAAGTTATAACTGCGTATGGGGGCTGAATGAAATGCGGCTGTAGAAAAAATAGGGGAGAGGGAGATGAGGAAGGGGGATATGATCAGGAACATGAAAACAAATTGGTGTGGAGATGGGAGAAGCGATGGCAGGAGGTGATGGTGGTGATGAGGAAGGAGCAGAGGGAGGTGGAAAAGAAGATGAAAGGGTATGATGGTGATATGAGGTCAGTTATGAAGCTAGGAGAGAACCGATATGATATTTACTAGACAGTCTTAGATGTAAACCGATTAAGAACTTCGGTTAAATGCTTGGTAGACAGGTGTAGTTGCAAATAAAAATATATTATTTTAGTGTATGAAAGGTGACGTTTTAGGAAAATGTTTGCGAGGTTAATTTCATAGTTTATTTGTGAAACGTGGAAGCGTGGAAGCGTGGAAGCAGACTGGAGAGTATTACGTTTCTGTGATGGTAGGCTGTTTTTAGTTCTTGTACATAGTCAGAAGGGTTGAAATGACCTCGGAAGTTTATGTCATTCTTCAACATATCATGATTACTGTGTTCCGGTTGGAATAAATAATAATAAATTTATTTTTCTTAAAAAAGTACAAACTGCGTATGACCACGTGGAGAACAAAAAACTGGTTTACTGTCCGGAAGCAAGCAAGGAACCATCCCATCAATTCCGATCAAGGGCCCTGCGGCAGAGGCGGATTCTAAAATTTCAGCAAAATTTCCTAGATGAGATGAAAAGTTAGCTGCGAGTTATAATACTAATAGAATGTCAATATGTTTGTAATTTAACGCAAAAAATTTACATGTACAAATTATTATCGAACGATATATAATTCTGAGTATAGTCTTTAAAAACCTTAAGAATTGAAATAACATTAAATTCACGATTTATTGTGACAATAAACACGCCCTTAGACAAAGCCTAGAAAACCTGTATAAGAAAACTGCCTCTACCCGAAAGAAAACCGTAAAAACACCCAGGCCAGTATGGTGTCTTTATGAATCTATCCATTTCTCGAACGACTTCATCCAACGAGAGTTTGGTTTGGACACCCGAGACGGATAAC
>NNCF01129899.1:469458-485440 GCA_002313205.1 Laupala kohalensis | reverse complement strand
AGGTGAAACAGACTATGATCCACATCATCTCTGATTGTCCTCTCAGAAGTTTTGCGGGCAGTATGAATGACTTTGTTAGTGCTACGACGGAGGCTGTGGGATGGATGGCTNAATGACTTTGTTAGTGCTACGACGGAGGCTGTGGGATGGATGGCTTAAAGATTTAGACATTAAATTGTAATATGCAATTTGTGATATGCCATCATAGGCCCACTGTATTTTTACGTGAGTTTTGTGTATTTCATGCAAGTTGATGTATTTTGTTTTATTATGTACGCAGTCATACGCTAAATAAATAAATAACTTGCATCACATTACCCTGCAGCAGCGAGGCATTCTGTGCAAAATAATCACTGAAATGAACAAAGAAACAGTAGGTTATTACTCTCTCAATTTCGATGGGCTTACATCATTACTGATACGACTTGAAGTATCCTTCATCTCAACAATAAAAAATAAATTGTAGTTACCTCTCACAAATCAAGAGTCCTCCCCCACATTCAGTCTCCTTCCATGATAAACTACGTCTAAAACAATGCTTCAGTCAATGTGTCATATACTGCTGAGACAATGATCAAATAATTAAAATTTTCTGGCTTCGAACACTAATATGATATTCACAGTAAGCACGTATAAGTTTCACGTACTTTTCTTATGAACTGCAAACTTTTTCCCCTCTGCGTGTGTTGTAGTTCCAAAAACGTGGATGTCAAGGATACGTTATATACAACAATTATAATGTTAACTATATAAACAATTCCAATTTAACTCTTCGATATTTAAAAAAAAAATTTTTAAAAATAAAATATAAAAATTATGATACAAAAATCATTAAGAGGCAATTAGTCTTCCTTCAAGAGTAACTGATTTCTGCACCGCTCAATTTGGTCCTCACAAAATTGTATAACTGGTCAAAAGTTGCACTGCCCATGCATTACTAATAGTTTAAGTGATCAGAGTCATTATCTCTCAAATGAGGAAAGTGAATAAAATCTGCAACATCAACAGACAGGTGAAAAATGCGACGGACCGGGACTCGAATCTGGGACCTCCTGCTCTGGCCGCAGGTGTGCTATCCACTGCACCTCCCGCCTCGACTCCCAAGACTGTTCGCAACTTCCACCCGGTCTGATCTGCAGAACCCGGGTCACATGCCCCTTAACCACAGGCGGGTAGCTCTTGAGTCCGGTTTTCGTGTACCCACAACTACCCGAGTACCTACTCGTGGAGGAGTGTTTGCAACTGCTTCACACGTTTCGTTCTTTTTGCTCGTTAATTTATTAATGTTCTTATTCTTTGTATCTATTATGAATTTCATCGAAGGAATAGGTAAAAAAACTGCAACTGGGAATATTCGTCAGTGTTACGGAAACTAGTATGTACGTTCACACTTTCCTATAAAACTTTCATTAAAGCAAGCTTTATCGCTATCTTTATTCGTACAATAATTTTGTCTCGAAAAAGGTGAAATATGAATCAATTTACTTCACAGTTGCCAAGTGAACAAGTCGCGTTTTTTGATTAAATCGATTGAGTCAGAAATATTTCCCTCCTACGTTAATAAGTAGACGCATTTCCTTTCCTCCAGTTTCCGATGTCATCATTACTTTCGACAGTTTGCTACCGAAATGCAAAATTATCAACCACGCAAAAGTATCTCTTCGTCTGCGCAGCCAAATACCGTTAGTTGTGGGCGACAAGAGAACTTCGAGAGTCGGCTCCCAACTTCCCGATTAGGCGGAATAACACGGTCATATTTCTATATCATATCTATGATCAAAGTTTCTCTCAACGAGAACGTATGTCATAGATATACGATCATAGTTGAAATTTGATCAAAGCTTTTGCATTACTCGGTCATATTTTGAACATAGGTATATGACACGTTCTCTAGGCTTTGTCTAGGGGCGTGTTGATTGTAATAATAAATCGTGAATTTAGTGTTTTTTCAACTCTTATTATTTTTAAACACGATACTCTGAATAATCTATAGTTCGATAATAACTTGTACATGTAAATTTTTTGCGTTAAATTACAAACATATTGACATTATATAAGTATTATAATTCGCAGCTAACTTTTTGTCTTATCTAGGTACTTATGCTGATTTTTTTTGAATCCGCCTCTGCCTTGGGGCCCTTGATCGGGATTGATGGAATACGTCCCCCGCTTGCTTCCGGAGAGTAAATTAGTTTATTGTCCTCCACGTGGTCATACGCAGTTTGTACTGTTTTTTGACAATAAATTTATTATTATGTTTTATTTGAAAAATAAAATAATCGACTTTTATCAGTGACCAACAATCACTCACCTCAGCATTGGTCTGTCTAAAATAAAATTCTGGGGAATATTTAGTATAATGGGATTTATTATAATATCGTGTATTTTTTAAACAATATCCATTCACTCCACTAATTCGTCTTAACGAGTCCTCTTCCTAAAACTGAAAATTCTGCGCAAAGATTTACAATTTTCCGTGGTATACATGAAGCCACGGAAAACTGTAATCCCAAAACAGAAATGTTAAAATGTCCGACGAGTTGTCTTTGCGCGGTAAGCGATTCTTGTGAGTACGAGTAGAAATTATCCGTTTTCATTATTAGTTCATCAAGATGATTTCCTCATTCCCCTACCAAGCGTATCATTTTTCTGTTCGAATCACACGAAAAGGTTCCAGTTAAACGAAAGCGCGAAGATTCCGTAGTCGAACTTGAGAATAGCAGAGTGGCATCGAAATCAGAATTCTTTCTTCGGGCAAATCCACACGGAAACATGCCTCAAGTGAGAGAGTGTCTACCTGATCGTGATTGGATTTGACGAGGTTATCGATTCGATGTTCAGGGTGATCATAGGCTAACTCTTATTTTTTTAATGTGTGATAAGTAGTATAGGTTTTCGACAATAAATGCCGATAAAATCGAGAAAAAAGCGAGTTATATTCATTTATGCTTCCTAAACGGTTAGAGACAGTTGACAACTATGAATGACTTAGCTTCAAAGAGTTCTACAAAAAAGTAAGCGACAGCATGTGTCAACTTGCAAAACTTAACCTAAATTATCTATAAAACGTTATTTAAAAATACGAGTGTTAATTTACTTCAGTTTAAGAGAGTGATTTAAGAAGGAAAAACCAATCATCTTCAAATTTAATGGATAATTTGTTGTTTTGCATTTAACAAAACATAAAAAAGTCTTTAAATGGTAAAATTTGGACGAATAGTTTCGATTTTACAAAATCTTTAATGAAATTGTACAGCTGCGTCATATCTCGGATGCGAAAATTTGAATGGTGCAGTACATGCAGTCAAGTTTCGTATTATTATCAATTTGAAAAATTCGTATTCTGATCATGTTTTTAAAAACAAATGAGTAAAAGTATCTTGACCTTACGAGATTATTTTTTTCTGAGTAAAAGATTATTCCAAGAAAATTCCCGGTTAACTCCGGGTAATAATAGTAACAGTACGTAATAATCGATAATAATCGTAGATTTATCGAAGATTGTCCGTGAGTATCGTCACATATGAGACTCCTTCCTAATTTCATTCTGTTTGAATTATCGAGCGGTAAATAGCATCATCCGAGAACTTACCACAATTGGAATTCAATTTATACTTTGACAAAAATTATAAAATGAAGAGCAACCTACAAACTTAAAACATAAGATGGAAGAAAAAGGATTATTCTTAAAAAGTTATCTTTTAGACAAAAAACATCGTTATGTCAAGATATACTGGAAACTTGAATATGTTATGTGACACATATGTTAAAAATGTAATTAACTAAAATTAATTAAAATATTCAATTTTTAGATATTTTATTTTTATTTAACTGATGAGTCATTTTACAAACGTTGTGATATTGATGGTGTTGTTTTGAATTTTGCGTACAGTCTTAATTTCTTGAAATATTTGAGGATAAAATTTAATGAAGCGAATTTGTTGAAAATTTTTATGAATTCGACTTCTGTAGTTTTGAAGATAAAATTGCTTATATTTAAAAACGGAAACATAATGAAAATTAATTCCAGTTTTGACTGATCCCTGCAAGCACTTACTTTAATGCTATATTTTCAAAGTTTATGAAATAATTACAACTTTTACATTGATACCATTAATTTAATGTGAATATAATAATGTATTTTAGTGTCTACACTCACTAGAATTGTAAGTATTTTTAAACATTACGTAACTTTATCAGATTTTTATGGTTGTGTGAAATGTGTTTCTCTTTTAAGCACACGATGAGGAGCACGGATTTTGGAAACGTTTTGCGAAAGTGTTCACAGCAAGTTCCTTCAAGTTGCCTCAATATTTACAACTTTCTGGTCTGTTTATTGAAGAGAGTGCTAACTACTGTCTTCATATCGACATAGTTTTAATTTTAAAAAAATATCATCTTGTGATATTTTAGCTCTCTAGTTTACAATCTTTACAACAAATTAAAAAATAACGATTGTCTTCTTCTCAACGCTTATTTCATAACTTCTGTAGGCAACGGTACAAATTTTAGTACTACATCGAACTTCTCTTAGGTTTGTGACAATTTTGTAAAATTGCTTTTGGATAATGGGTGAAGAATGATTACTGAATATTACTTTTACCGCTAATCATATTTTAATATATTTCATAAAAAGGTATCACATCTCATGCTGGAAAAAATAAGTAAAATTGATATATTTCAAAAACTAAAGAATCAAACATAAAAAATAGTTTAATGATACAACCAATTAGACTCCTAAGACAAGAAAAGTTTTCAGTTCAATTTTAATAATTTTTCAACGAAGAACTCCATTTTCATCTATATTGAATACAGACGAATTAAAATACACCTTTGAATTTCGATGATACGAATACGTGCATAAGTATTTTGTAGTCACCTACAATTTTGACAATATTATAATGTTACTCAATTACTTAAGGTGACAATACTATAATGTTAATTAAAATTACATTTAAAATGATAATGCTACATTCCTTGTTCTACAAAATTTAATCCCAAGCTGACTCCCACAAATTTAATTCACGGGGCAAATCAGCACTCACTAGTTCATCTGATTCATTGATACTGTATCATATATATTGTAAATTTACAAGCATCATATACATTTTACTCGCAAGCACACAAAAGTATCCTGGCCCGGGTTTTTCTCCTTTTTCCTTCGGGTGGAGGCGGATTTCTTATACAGGTTCTCTAGGCTTTGTCTAGGGGCGTGTTTATTGTAACAATAAATCGTAAATTTAGTGTTTTTTCAACTCTTATGATTATTAAACACTATACTCAGAATAATCTATAGTTCGATAATAACTTGTACATGTAGATTTACAAACATATTTGCGTTAAATTACAAACGTATTGACATTATATATGTATTATAACTCGCAGCTAACTTTTTATCTTATCTAGGAACTTTTGCTGAAATTTTTGAATCCGCCTCTGCCTTAGGGCCCTTGCTCGGAATTGATGGGATGGTCCCTTGCTTGCTTCCGGAGAGTAAATTAGTTTATTGTCCTCCACGTGGTCATACGCAGTTTGTACTGTTCTTTGACAATAAATTTATTATTATTATTATTATTATTATTATTATTATTATTATTATAAATATCAAATTTGAATCGGAGAACAAATACGAATTTAGTGAGTTGGGAGGTATAAAGTTCAAAACGGTGGAAGAAGTCAAATGAAATTACACGTCGTTGCTTCTTATTCAGAAGTATTTTCAATGAAAACGTGTTCAATGTTTTAGAGAATCCGTAATGTTTGCTTCCTATTGAGAGGAGTCTCGTAGTCAATTCGAAGTTTGAGGAATAAAATTAATTTCGTTCGGAAACTCTCGAGATGGCTTCTGAGAAATTGTCCAAAAAAAAAAACAATCACGAATCTAAACAACGTTCCAGCAGAAATTGTTTATATGAATTTTGTCTTGATTGGTACTTGAACTATCAATTAGTAAAAATATGGTAGCAACCAGCTTTCATATAATGGAAATTGCATTTGCGATTATGATGTATGATTTCTCTTTTTCTTTCAAATTTCAGGTTTCTTTTACGACTTGTAAGTCAGGGAAATTTTGTTTAATCGCGGCGTAAATAATAACTTAAGTTCCAAAACAAAGAAATGCGATCAACTATTTTCCTTGCAAAACCGTTCATTTTCCGCCCTGTAATTGCTGGGGGAAGTTGGATGAGATATTAACACAGCTCCCCAGAAACTTCTTTAAAAATATCCATTACTCACGTTGGGATCACAAAAATTCGTTAGCAATGCGTTATGACGTCCTGAGATTATGGTCATTTTCTTTTTAAGTTTAACACAAAAACCAGATAAGAGTGTCAAAGATATACTAATGGAGGTACGTTTGATAAAATATTTGGTTATAATTTTTTACTTGTTTCTTTTATCACGAATAGTGAAATGTTGCTGCATTAAGATTTTATGGTAAACTCCCTTTAACAGTGATCGAGGTTACACTCATATTCAATTATACCGCGCAAATTTCCATCATTTGGATTCGCTCGTATTACTTTTGTCCCCACCCTCCTTAAACGTTCATCGCACGTAGCTGTGCCGCTCCCATTCCAAGAACGCGAAATACTTCTCCTTCCCACTCAAAGAAATTTAAAGCTATTACAAGTATTATGTCACTTCTATTTTTCCATTACCCTTATTCCATTCATAGACGCTTATTCATGTTTTAATAACCTAATGTGTGGAATATATGTATTGTCAAGATAGTAGACCCACAGCGTTTCGCGACTTATTTTTTGTGATTTACGAGAGTCCTAAAATTTCTAATAATGTTACTCAATCGATCTACCAAGGAAGAAAAAAGAGAACGGGCTGAAAAAAGATTCTGGAGGATTTTTCTTCAAAATTCTCTACGTAAAACTGTCAAAGAGTTTATCTAAGAATGAAACACTATTCTTTGAGTTATTTGTAGTTTTTTGAATGGTATTTTGCCATTATTTTTAGAAATATTAAGAAAATATGTGATAACTTTCGGTCAGGTGAAAGTGGCGACGAGCCTAATCCCCGGAAGACCTGAGACACATTCCCATAAGTGAACCAGGCGGCACACTGTGCTGTGTGCATTTCATTACCGGCTTCACACGAACCTACGTGTCAAGGTTCGTTTTGTACATATTTCTCCCGTGTACCCTACACGTGGAGAAGATACGTGGTAACTTTCGATCGGGTGAAAATGGCGACGAGCCGGGAACCGAACCCGGGACTCCTGCTTCGATCGCAGGGCTGCTAACCTGTGGGGATGTCTCACGTCTTCCGGGATTTAGGTCTCGGTGGAAATGGTGTACACGTGTGGAAGGAGAACGGGTGGTGTAGTGGTTAACACCCCTGCGATCAAAGCAGGAGTCCCGGGTTCGGTTCCCGGTTCGTCGCCATTTTCGCCTGAACGAAAGTTATCACATATCTCCTCCACGTTTAGGGTACACGGAAGAAATATATACATAAAGAAAATACTTTATTACTGAGAAGTGTCATACACGAAAAGTGTTCAGTGAGCCAATATTAAAAAGAAATTCGAAGGATTGAATCCGTTAAAGTGAAAGTTCGAAGACTTTAAAATTTTCCCCACGGTGCACAAGTTTTTGCAGTTATAATTTTGTTTCACATTTCTGTCATTTCTAGCTCATTTTTATTTAAAATGTTTTTGAAGATTAAAATAAGAGGAATGGAAACGAAGAAAGAGTTTGGTTGACTTTATAATTTTGAAAATGAAACAATATCTAAGATTTTGAAAAAAAAATGTCTCAATTTCGGTAAACGACAAAAATTAATTGGCTTCTTCTTTTCGAGGCTATCAATAAGCCTTAAATGACGTTTCTACGACGGGATGACTGTTTCGAGATTTACATCATCGTCAGCGATACATTAGACTGACGTCTGTAAGTGATTTTAAAAATGACTTCAAATTTCTTTATTTATATTCTTCAAATTTCAAGGGATCGTTTAAAAATTCAAATAATATAATAATATTAAACAATTTAATGTCAAAAAATCAGTTGCAATCTGCGTATGACCACGTGGGAAGGGGCAATAAATTAAGTTACTCTCCGGAAGCAAGCAAGGGACCATCCCATCAATTCCGATCAAGGGTCCTAAGGCAGAGGCGGATTCAAAAATTTCAGCAAATATATTTTTCCGTTATCAGTGAAGACAAAATAATGCCCAATTTGGTGGAATTATTCTCCACAAAATCCAACTAACACTTAAAACACTTCATCCAAAGTTTACATCCTGTTTACGGGAGAATTATCTGTCCTGTGTTAAATTCTAAGAAATACGTAAGGGCTAAAGTAAGACTTTTTCTGGAAATTCTAAAAAAAGTCATGAATTAAAAGTAAATAGTAGGAAGATTTAAGACGAAAATTCGTTCCTCGGTTCCATCCGAGAAGATTCTAATGAACCCTTAATCACGTTCCGCAATGATGGGAAGTGCCTCAGTGACGCCATCAGCTCTGTACATTCTTTTAGATTGATTAATTTTTGTTGAGTCTCATGACGTTAATTGAGTGTGCACAATTATTTGTAGATACTAATGATTAGTAAATGAGAAAAAATGTATTAATATTCAGTAGCATTTTTATTAGCATTGTTTATCACTATAGTCTAGGTACAAATAGTTTATACACGATTGGTAATATTAGTGAATTCGTTTGATTTCTTTCTATTTGATAATGAGTGTCGCTTATAAAATAACGTGCTATTTCCTACGGGAAAGCTATCCTATAAAAGTGAAGGGCTGAATAAATCAGTATTAAATTAAAGCCGTGATAGATTTTCTGTGTCAACAATAATACTTTCTGCAGAATGGGAGAGTTATGTTTTTATTCAATTTCTATACTGGGGTAATTATTTTAAAACAATTATTTTTTATTACGACTATCATGTAAAAGATGGTTATTTCGGAAAAGGAAATATTTGGTGTACTGAAAAAAAACTTTTGAGATCATAATTCCCCTAACACTTCAACTCGATTGTGGAGTTAACCATTCTTAACCTCTCACACCATGTGCGTTTGTTTACAAGCATTCGTCGTAATATATTGTGAATATTTGCTGTTTTCTGGTTGTGTTAAGGGAAATAAAAATGAAAAGATGTGATGAAATGCTGAACAATAATTACGAAAGATGTTTTATTAGTAATCCATTACAAGCCCTGATGAAGAAAATATATTTCTTCGAAACGTTGGCTGCGTAAAATTGTGTTTCAGTTTAGTAGATGATCTTACCTAAAATGAAACTCGTATATACAGTGTATTTGAAGGGCCGAGAAAGAAAATGGTGTTAAAAATGAAGTTTGCTGGTGTACAAGAATTCGATATCGTATCGCTTGTGTTGCAAACTATTTTCTGTACTATATCGTGTAATTTCGTTCTATGCGAGAGGAACGTGTGGGAGACAAGTATAATGTGAAAACATAAAATTTTAATCCGGGTTTCCTTAGAATACATGTTCTAATTTGTAAGTGTACATACTTTTAAACAAAACTGGGAATATTTGTGTTGAAAGAAATTTTGTGTTTCGTTCTGGTGCAGAAAGTTTCGCGGTCATTTACTTCTCGGATTCCCTCATTTCAGTTGGGGAGGTATTTTTTCCGAATCGTGACTCAAGGGGGGGGGGTTCGTAGACGTGCGATTCCATCACCAGAGCTACGGAAGTTGCAACTGTTTCAAATTGCTTGGGACCGTCGAAGAAGTCGCTTCTTCAGGGTAAGGCGATGAATGAAGAATAGGTTTTGTATTTGAAGTAAATAATTGACAGATATTTCAAAAAAACTTCTCGAATTATTATATTTTCTTTTCTTTCTGTATCTTACGGTCTATTGCGTACCTGAGTCTTTTTAGCAAAGTCGTTCAGACGAACTATACTCATTTTATTTGAAATACAGAAGAAAACATTGTGCATCGTATTCAAATGTCATTTTTGCTCAAAGCTGAACGTTTCCCTGAAAGTCTTTTCGTTTCCTTGAGTCATTAACGAGAGTTGGAGGTTCCCAGTGCAATTTCAGGCCTCGAAATTGAAGCTCACGTAATATGAAGTATTTGAGGTGCAAGAATAATCGTTTTAGAAATCGAGAAATGAGTGTGTTGCTTGGTAGAAGATAAAAAATACGGGAAAATATAGTGAATTAGGCTATGTACAAGGTTATATAGAATCCTACAACAAAGGAAAAAGAAACAAGCAATACATGTCACTTGTTAGCCAATCGATTTGTAAGTATTTTTCGATACTATAGTTTATTGCATTTAAAGTCATTACATGATTAGTACGAATTCAGCTGGAACTTCCATCATAATATTTTCATTTTATTAGATGAGACAGAATTCACTCATTTTCAATTTCACATTAAAACTGTACTGTTATACATTGTTTATTTTAAAAAAATTACTATACTACATATATCATGCATTTGCAGAATTCAAATGCAATTTTCATGTGAGGTTCTATAACTACATGCTTTAACGTTTCAGTGTTTCTAGAAGGATTGAATATAAGAAAGGTTAATTTGTTCTTCCAGGATTTTAGGATGTTGTTTTATTCACATACATTTTAGTATATTGAATTGCATGATTACCAAACACTACAATAATTACTAATTACTTTTTGGTATATGTTGGGTGAAAGGGTAAGTTAAAAGAAGAAAGGGATAAAAAGAATTTATTTGTCTTTGTCATTGTGTTAACATAGCAATAATGAAATCAGCGACCCCATATACTTCCTGTCACTGAAGACCTAGAAACTGGAGACAGCTGCGTGAAAAACAAATAATAATAATAATAACAAGAAACAATAATTACTTATCACGCCTCTAAATGCTGAAATAGAAATGAAACAAGAGATTATATCAATGGCTGCAGCACATATGTCAGTGGAGGAAATGCGGATATCACATTAAAGCCAAGTATTTTAATGACAGACAGCATTTTAATGGTAGGGATAAAATTTGAGAAGAAAGCTTCGGAATAGGAGTATTCAAAAGCAAAATAATCATTGCTAGAGGTATTGTTTTCTGCTGTCACTGGGAAATACATCTAATTAACGGAGTCATCTCTATTATTTGTAGAAAGTGAAAGAGATCGCATAGATTCCCCTGTCTCTTCGAGATCTCTCAGACACGGAGTTCCAATGCCCTGCACAGGGTGAGAGGGAGGGAAGAGACGCAGCATCCACTCGATATCTCGCGGGGCACGATCTATACCTCAGCCCTTCCCCTAACCCAGAGACCTAGTGAGAGACGGGGCCCTCAGGGACACGCGTCGACGAGACCACGCACCCCCCCTCGCCTCTGCAGACGCGTGTGCCCTGGGGAGGGGGGGGAGGCGCGGCGCCCGCACTCACCTTTGAGCCGGCGGGCAGGCCGCGGGACCACGGCGACGGGGACGTCGGACAGCCGCTCACGACGCCATGACTCTCGCACTGGGACCGCGCCCGGCGCCCGCCCAGGGCAAACGCCTGCACGCGTCGGCCGTCGCTCGGCGCGCGCTCCGGAACCCGGGTCTCGGCCAGACTGCTGCGGCGACAGCCCCTATGCCGGCCGCTCCCCTCGCACACGCCCCTCGCATACGGCTTGGAGTTCCGCCGGTGTTTCTCAGAACTTCCGCGTCGGGCCACGGCGCTTCGTCCCGGCCGGTCGAGGAGAGTTATACTTCTTTTGCATGACGCCAGCTCGCGCTACGGTCGCTCCAAAGCGAGGACCAGAGTGCGTTTTGCTCGCGAGTCCTCGGAGGCTGTTTCTCGAGTCCAGAAGACGAAGATCCGATCTCTCGACGAACACAACCACTCGTCGGAAAATGAGGATCTCCGTTTCTGGAGACGCGATCTCACGGCTTGGATTTCGGAGGACAAACTTCAATTTCGAGAAGAAACTTCAAAGAAATCTAGGAGCCGACTCTAATAAGTACGACGAGAATTAACGAATCCTAGCAGTTGGACAGTAAACTCCTTTCATGAAGTAAACGATAAGTTTCGATTCTGAAATCAAGTTTAATGACTATCGTCAACAGAGACATGTTTATGGATCAATGTGACTGTGTCAAAAGCGGAAATCCAATACAGACACATATGAGAAAGCACACAAGTGAACTACAACTTTTCAATTAGGTACACGTTTCAAAATTTGTACCGATGTAAAAAGCCTTCTCTCACTGCCAAGTTGCAGACAAGAGCCGAGTTGCAGAGGTGGGGACAAAACAAGGGTCAGACACATTTGAAGTGGCAAAAAAATTCGAAAAAGATAAGATACGAATCTGTTCCTTTTGTCATTGGTTTTTAGTATACTACACAGCGTGTCTGCCAGAGACAGGCTCGTCAGAGGAGAAAATTTTGCTCTACAAACATGGAAAGTATGCGCCACCCTCCTTGCAAGTCGTACGCGGTTCCACACTTTTTTCAAATAGCATGTGCCTGTCGGTTTCTTTCGTTCTTGAGTAAACAATGAGTATGCAATACGACTTACATCGATGTGGACAATATCGTTGCGTGAGTTATAACATTACGCACTGCATCTACTCTTATTGTACTGTACCTTCAGATGTACATAGAAACGGAAAATGTGTAGTAAAAATTAAATAAAATATGGCAATTACCTATCATATTTTCATTGAAAGATTTTTTGTCACCCCTAATCATTTCATGCAAAATCTCTATAAAACGCAATTTTTGTTGTTAATTAGAATGAACTGTTTTTGTAAAAGAAATAAGCTTGAATGTTGTATTTCATTAAACGTATTATTTCACCATTTTCCATTCTAGCAATGAGTGTATCCCACTTGCAAAGATCTTTTTTGTTTTTAGTTCCGTACTTCGCAGGTTTAAATTATGTTTATAACATAAGATACGATGTGTTAATTCGTTGATATTTGAAAAGGAAACGTTTAAAAAAAGATGTAACTTATAATCCAATTTTCGTGCTCAAGAACTTAACATCTGGTCCGATCACTATTTCACCCACACAGAAATTAAATCTGTGTAGAACTTACTTCAAGAAATATCCACAATGGGTGTTATTCACTACTGTGCATGATATTATGATGTAACTTCTACCGCAAATATGTATCTTCATTGAACTAAATGTTCTAATAATCTGAAATCAAATTTATGAGGAAGTACTGGAAGATCGAATATTTTAAGGATCTGAATACGAAAATTTTGTATGTTGAATATTGCTACCTCTGGTGTGCAATGAATTCGCCAGAAGGATTTTTCAAAGGGCGAAATACGTTTAGTGCCGCAGTGGAAACACAACAAAATTCTTTTTTGTTAAACGTTTACTGCCTCGACATTCTATAGTTTTGCAATTTAGTATAGTATGATCTGATGGCTCCAATCCTTGTATTGTGATAATACTGCGCTACATTGAAATGGGCTTCCAGTACTTTCAATATTTCTAACGATGTGAATCGATCTTGATAAAGCATGCATAAAAGATGTGCGAAGAATTCCATTTCGAATCGAAGGCAAACAGTCTTGTTATGACCGTCCCGCGTCCTGACAACGACATGATTCCCAAGAGCACGTCTCTATGCAGAGTTCCATCCTGTTTAATCAACTGAACTTCGGTAGCAGTTCGCAAAATATTAAGGGGAATTGGAAAAGTTTAATTGTGAGTTGTCCTGCATTGCATCAGAAGATAAAAGCTTGGATGAGAAGTGGACTAACTGATGTTGCCTAACGCAGTGCCGACTCAGAATGGAATGATGTTTAATGGACAGCGTACATGGAGTTTCGAATTTTCTTCATTTATATGGATAGATTTGTTCTTCCCATAGGAGTCGCGTGTATAACAGAACGAGAAATTACTGTTTACGGGAAGGATATCCATGTTTGACCAAAGGACATGGTTGTGGAAAGTGAGGAAATGTATTACCTAAACATTACTTCTATCACATTTTCTATTTTTCTAGCCAAACTGTGATATGTATGTGGTAATTAATTTGACGATATCCGCACATGGTAACCAATTTGAACGTTTTACAACAACCGGGATTATCTAATATCTACGAAATATAAAAGTTGAAAGAATTTAGTTTTCAAGGAATCAAATTAACGTACATAATGGATTATACTTTTGTGACGATATATGAATAGGATGGACAGTAAAAGAGAGAAATTGTTGATTCTTACGAATGGGATAAGATAAAGGTTTGTTTGTAATAAAAGTTAACTGAGGAGAAAGAGGTTAATACTTACGATATAAAACTTATGTTAATATTGAACAATTCATTTCATTACGGCAATAGATCACCTCTTCCCCAAAACGAGTGGGCTAAACATTATTCTTGGATACATCTTTACTTGTTTCCAGATCATCAAAGATTCTTGAAAGAAAATGTATTCACGTACTCTTCGATTATTCAATGAAGATATTGTGACTTTGCTTTAGGCAGCGTTGCAAGCCGGAACAATGAATCATAATTCCCCACTTCAAGGAACGTCTAAATCAACAAGTAGCAAGAGTTGAACCGAGCCGCCGCACGGACGACGAAGGAGCCCTTCCGTAAGACGATATCGAAGCAATTGATTATCTCTTTGTGGGTTTAGCTTATATTTTGCTGCGAACAACGTTGTTTGACAGAGAGATGAATCGCAGAAAACACGTAAGACTTACTTATTAACACATTACTTAAAAACATGTAAGACAACTGGAAGTTGGCTAGCCTGCTCCTGGCGTTAGCTGCGGTTGTGAATAAGCTCTCTCTATTTTTCAGTTTAATCTTTCTAATTATTTTATTTTTTCGAGTTATTTGTGATCAGTAGCTGTATTTAGATCCCAACTTTCATTGTAGTGTAAAATTCTTTGTTCTGTGTGAGTGTTAAGTGTAAAAACACTAAAAACATTTCCTAAGGTTTTCAAACTCAACGGACAAAATATAATTTCACATTGTTTTCATTCAGTGCTTCATTCAAAGGTGTGATAAAGTTTACGTAAGTACAAACGGAATCATAAATTTAACTTCTTTGTGCATTAAAATTAATTATTTTGCTGTATTTAGATTTTCTGGTGCGTATACTCTTACATCATTATTAACTTACAAATAACGTACTCTATAGTTGCACTGCTCAAGTTTCGTCGTCGTAAATAGAATTATTCCAATATTGTACCATTTGTTTTCGTGATCTTTTAGTAGTTATTCATTACAATTTAACATAATATTGCCTTAGTTATTGTGGAATTAATTTATCTCCTGTTGTCATCCTAAATTATTTCTGTGATTTTAGTTGTCGGTTTGTTTATTTACTTATTTAAACCCTGCCCCATTGTTGCACCCAAGTTATCGTCGTCATAATTCATAGAATTATTACATTATTGTACAATTCGTTGTTCTTGATTCTTTCGTATTTATTTACATTTTAACACAATATACGGTAGTTATTGTCGAATTAATTAATCTCCAGTGGTCGCCCTAAATAATTATTTCAATCATTTTTGTCGTCGGTTTGTTTGTATATTTAATTTATTTATTATCTCATTTGTAACTTCCGTAGTAATAAATATATTATTATACTAACATCCTTCATTCAGTGTTAGTGGCCATTTTTCGTGTATTCTCATTTGCTTTTGTCGTTAAGCTGCTAACTATCTCACAACAATGGACACTATCGCATTCCTCAACTCATGCAAAGCTGATCTTCAGAAAGCGTACAATGACTTGGTACAATATATTGACACACGAATCTGTGCGCTGGAAGAGGTCAATAAGAACACGATCGGCGGTTGGACTACAGTCATGAATTCTCGCCGTCCTTCCAATTGCTATCATCCGGTTAGACCAACGACACACGCACGACCCCAACTCTTCACTCAGAATAGATGTGTTAGATGACATGTCCCTGTTTCCTCCCTTACCTACTCGTTTCATCCCCTCCCGTCTAGTACCCAAACCTGTTCACACACCACGCACTGGTAAGCACAGCCGCCCAAAATCACGTAAAGTAGTGCTATCCAGAGATGAAACCAACAC
>NNCF01129899.1:301856-469331 GCA_002313205.1 Laupala kohalensis | reverse complement strand
CGTTTGGCTGAAGTTATTCAAGAACTGGACACTTACACTAAAAAACTCACAGAGCGGGACACAGTAATCATCATAGGTGGGCAGAACGATACTAACTTGGGTGGTCATTTCAACGCGTCTCAACATTGCAAAAACTAACAATGGCCTCCATGCACNCCTCCCTGCACACAAACATAGTGCTCTCTAGCCTGCCTCCACGCTTCAACGTTCCACAAATAAACCACGAAATTAACCTGGCAAACATCTCCCTAAAACATCACCTGGCAGACACAAAAACCACATTTTTTGATTTGCAAACACATCTGACTGCCAAGGACTTTACCCAGCACGGTTTACACTTGAGACCGTCTGGGATACAGCACTTCGGTTCTCTTCTAGCTTCACATCTGACCTCACATCATCCACCTGCCCCACTACCCACTCCTACACCTTCTCCTGCACCTACCTCATCTCCTCCTTCTGCTCCTACCTCTTCACCATCTCCTCTTCCTATCTCGACACCCATTTCTTCTCCTTTCCCCGTTCTTTCACCTACTGCTTCCTCATCTCGCACGTCCTCATCTATTCCTCCTGCCGCCCCCATACACAGTTACAACTTGCGCTCAGGAGTACGATGTGGTACTCGAAGGTGACAATCGCGTTCAGGTGCAGTGTGCGGGCTTGATCCGGAACTAGAAGCTGTACCAATTTCAAATTCCTCTCCACAATCTAACGTCGATTCCATTTCTCGTGAGTCACAAACTCTTTGCGAAAATAAAATAATTATATTTCATCATAATGTCCAATCCCTTTCAAACAAATTGACAGACATTGAAATTCTGGTACACGAAAGTCGATTCAATTTGCTATGCCTCACAGAGTATTGGCTTTCAACTAACAACATCAACGATACTGCTATTTCTAATTATTATTTAGCAAGTTCTTACTGTCGGCAAAATTTTAAAGGCAAAAATCCCCACGGAGGTACGTGTATCTACGTTCGTAATGATATTTTATCTTCTCCACTGACAGGCTACGAGAACTTCTGCGTAGATAGTGTGTTCGAAATTTCTGCAGTTAAACTGACCGACACCGGTATTGTTGTTTTGTGTATTTATAGACCTCCTCAATCAGATCTTGACATATTTTTTCGGAACTTCGAAAATGTTTTAGAACATATCACACATAAATCTACTAAATCTATCGTTATATGTGGCGATTCCAATATCGATTTCTTGAGTACATCCGACTCTGCACATTCACCAGTTAATCGATTCAAGAATCTTATCGACTCCTTCAACCTTATTACTACGATAAATGACCCCACTCGCCTCTCCGGCTCATCTCAAACATTGCTAGATCAAATTATAGTCAACAATGGAATCTCGTATCTCTCTGAAGTGTTTATCGCCGGATACAGTGATCACCTTGCTCAAGTATTGACAATTAATAATAAACTAAAACCACTTAAAATCCTTTACAAATTTACAAGAGAGTTTAATGACACAAATAAATCCATATTTATAAATTATTTGCGTGTAGAAACATGGAAAGTTGTTTATAATTGACAAATCACCGACGACAAATTCAAAGTATTTATCTCAATATTCTTCAAACATTACAACTCTAGTTTTCACATAAAATGCAAATTAATTAACACAAAGAAATACAATAGATGGATCAGCCAAGGGATAAGAATTTCTTCCAAAAACAAACGTCGTTTATATTATCTTTCAAAACGCTATAACCAACCACCCGAATTCCATAATTATTTTCGTAAATATAAGACTATTCTCCGAAAAGTAGTCTATGCAGCTAAAGTTATGGAAAACGACAGGCATATACTAAAATCGAACAACCGGATGAAAGCCATGTGGAATATTGTTAACAATTACACGTCAACTTCTGAAAATCGCGAAGAAAATGTTTCTTTACTAAACGATGGCAAAATCGTAACAAATCCTTAGGACATCGCAAATTTGTTTAATTCTCACTTCTCAGAAGTTGGTAAAATAACGAACTCAATATATCCAAATCAATGTCCTCCAATTATATCCACCCACGTACCCAATTCTATGTTCACTTCCGAAACTAACGCCAGTGAAGTCATGAGAATCATCAGCTCATTAAAAAACAAATTTTCAACAGGCGTAGATGATATACCTGAGTTTATTGTTAAATTTTCGTCCCATGCTATAGTAATTCCACTCATAAATATTTTTAATAGTTGTTTATCGGAAGGGGTGTTTCCTAAAACATTTAAGAGAGCTAAATTGAAACATTTACACAAGAAAGGAAACAAACTTAATGTTGGAAATTACCGACCAAATACTCTACTACCCACTTTTTCAAAAATCCTAGAAAAATTGTTCTATAAGCGTCTTCTAGACTTTTTATCAAAAAATAACATTCTCTCTTTCGATCAACACGGTTTTAGGAAATCCTTTTCCACTACAAGCGCCATATTTTCCTTCTTAAACGATGTTACCACATCTCTAGACAGTGGAGAAAATCCTCAGGGTGTTTTTCTTGACTTATCCAAAGCATTCGATGTCATCGATCACGGAATTCTCCTTACCAAATTGCATTCTTTAGGCATTCGTGGACTTCCACATCAATGGCTAACTTCTTATTTAAAAGATAGATATCAACAAGTAGAAATATCCTATACTAAAAATAAAATACTTGAGCGTTGTCTTTCAGAAACAAAGCCACTTACTTGCGGAGTACCCCAAGGATCAATTCTCGGCCCTATACTCTTTTTATTGTATGTGAACGACATGTCATCATCCACATCAGATTGCAAAATGGTTCTTTTTGCTGATGACACTAATTTACTATGTAAACACGCCAATGCTCAAAAAGTTTTGTCTAACCTTTCGACTTGGTTCCATGCAAATCGTCTCATTGTAAACACTGACAAAACAGTGTCTATGTCATTTCACAATAGTATCACAAAATCTTTACCCCAGGTTTCTCTTTCTTTAAACGGAACACAATTAAAAACTGTTACAAATACAAAATTCTTAGGTCTCCATATTCAAGACAACCTCAAATGGAATTGTCACATTGACAATCTTAATTCCCAATTAAGCAAATTGTGTTACGCATTCCGAATCTTAGTTAACGCAGTTAGTCCACGTATTTCCCGTTGCGTATATTTTGCAAACGTTTACTCCCATTTACGTTACGGCATTACCTTCTGGGGTAATTCCGGTCAGAGTATTCAAACTTTCAGAATTCAGAAGAGGATAGTTCGGATAATTTGTAAATCTCACCCCCGAAACTCTTGTAAACCTTTATTCAAGGAATTAAATATCCTAACACTTCCCTGCATTTATATTTATGAAACGGTCTTGTTTGTTAAGACCGAATTACTGAAGCACCACCCTTGCTTTATACGAAACAGTCTCGTTCACGAACACAATACTCGCAATAATAATAATAATATTCATCGGCCTAGAGTGTCAACCACTAGCCAAAAGGGACCATACCATTCGGGAATCGTTCTATATAATTCCCTGCCCAAGAATATAAAAGATATTATGAAATTGAATATCTTCAAATCCGCGGTTAAAAACTACCTCCTGCACCAGTGCTTCTACACTGTAAAAGAATTTATTGATTTTAACAAAAGTTAAATTCGTCTTGTGCTTTATCACGCCATTGCTGTAGTACTTTTTAAACAACTTATAACAATTTCAAAAACTATTTTCTTGCATGGTTGTGTTGCCGTATGGCTCATATTAATTTAGTTTTATGTGTACTCAACTTCTGTAGCCCCATCCTGGCCCGGGTTTTTCTCCGTTTTTCCTTCGGGTAGAGGCGGATTTCTTATACAGGTGCTCTAGGCTTTGTCTAGGGGCGTGTTTATTGTAACAATAAATCGTAAATTTAGTGTTTTTTCAACTCTTATGATTATTAAACACTATACTCAGAATAATCTATAGTTCGTTAATAACTTGTACATGTAAATTTACGAACATATTTGCGTTAAATTACAAACATATTGACATTATATATGTATTATAACTCGCAGCTAACTTTTTATCTTATCTAGGAACTTTTGCTGAATTTTTTGAATCCGCCTCTGCCTTAGGGCCCTTGCTCGGAATTGATGGGATGGTCCCTTGCTTGCTTCCGGAGAGTAAATTAGTTTATTGTCCTCACGTGGTCATACGCGGTTTGCACTGTTTTTTGACAATAAAATTTATTACAACCAACAGATGCTCATTACTGTTACAATACATCGTTAAAATACAAATTTCGACTATACTTTTGAAGGCAGATGGAAAATTCAGAGAAGTTAAGTTAATAAATTTTATATGCAAGTAAACAAAAAATGAGTTATTTCTTTTGTACTAATTGACAAACTTAAACTTAAAAACTATGGGTATTGTTTATTTACATTTTAGATTAAGGGTGTGATTTATAGTCACTTCGAACTCAACTCGGATTTCACTCTGGTGAGTGAGACTGCTCCCTCAGTTTAGAAATCTGGATTCAGAGTTTACTTTCTTGGGGTTGAAGGTCCTATCCCTGAGAGCGACTAGGCTTAAGTACCCTTGGAAAAACGGTTTATCTTGATTAAATGTCCATTTCAATTCCATAGATCACGTCAATTCTTCAGAATGATTTTTTCTATTCTAGAGCAATGGAATACTGAAAAAAATTGAAAAACAAGCATTCTGAGTCGTAAGAAAAATTAAATTATCATGACTCTTTGTAAGATTTTTTGCGTTCTTTTAATACAAAAAATAAAAATAAATTAGTTGAATCTGCAACAAATGATTAGCCGAAACTCAATTTGTAATGTAAGCCAAAGATTAAGAGGAGGTTAGGATTTTTCTTAATCTTTGTAGAATTTTTTTTTTGCGTTCCTGTAAAAGAACTACACACTGTCCAAAGGTCCGTGATCGGAATTGACGGGATGGTCCCTTGCTTGTTTCCGAAGAGTAACTTAGTTTATTGCTCCCCACGTGGTCATTCGCAGATCGCAACTGCTTTTTTGACGACAAAGTTTCGACAACAACAAAATCTTCTTTAGCAAAATTGAAGTTATCAAAGTTTTGTTTTGTAAGGAGCGCCTTAAAATTCATCTTCTCTTTTCAGGCAAAATCATAACGAAAATAAATCATATATTACAAAAAATAACTTACAAATGCTTCTTTTGTTGTAATTGACAAAAAATATCGGATTTTCCCCTCCTTATTAAAATGACAGTTGCAAGAAGCAGAAATTAAATGTTTTGAATTCATCAGCCAAAAGTATTATTCATGACCCTGTAATAATTGATTAACCGGATTAAGCTACTTCAGTCCATGCTGACAAAATTTTTGATATTTTGGGAAGAGTAGGAACAATCTAAAATTTTTTTGTGATTGAAGAATAATAGATAAGAATGATTTGATTGTCAATTTTAAATCACGTATTTCTTATCATAATTATTTTAACGATGAATTGGATGCAGAGATTGAAGACTTGGAAAATATATTAGTAGTAGAGAAATTTATATTTGTAATAATTGTGTGATACTTTGTAACTTTGTGGATTTTGTGGAAGAAATAATCTGAATCTGAAATATCTCATTGTTTAGTGTAGAATGAGTGAAATCAATACTCAGATCTTATTCCAAGTAATATTCTGTGTTTGTTTTTTTTTGTATAAACAAATATTGCTCTTCGATCACTTGAAGGGGATTAAGGACTCACAAAAATCAATTTCCACAAACTTTCTTCTATTTCTTTTAACGGTGCAGGAAGAAGAAGAAATTTCATAGTTCAGTAAACGAGGTCATAAGTTGTTCTCTTTTAGCACTACTTCATTCACTATTAATTGAAGTAAATATAATAATAAAAATAATAATATAATATAATTAATTGTCAAATAACCAGTTACGAACTGCGTGAGGACAATAAACTAATTTACTCTCCGGAAGCAAGCAAGGGACCATCCTATCAATTCCGATCAAGGATCCTAAGGCACAGGTGGATTTTACATTTACGTGCCCCAAGAAAAAATCAAGACATGCAACCGCATAAAATGATTACAAAATAGGTAGATGCTTGTTATAATATCTAAAGAATATCAAGAATGATTTATACAATAGAATATTAAAAAACCCTATAAGAATACTATTTTCGTCCACATCTTAAATCTAGAAATGTTAAATATTATATTATACCTTCAGTGACTGAATACGATATTTATTGCGATACTTTTTCAGATCGCCACGTTTCAGTCCTTAGTTGAGACCTGACATTATTTTACGAAATTTTTACACAACAAAAAGAAATTCGTACTTGTTTATGATTAACCTTGCGGTTATATTACTGAATATGCCTTTAATTTTCGTTTTACTAAATATTTCCCTAGGTTTCCATTATTTTTACCCCTCAAGAAAGGTGATAATTTTAATACAAAGTATCACAGAAATTGTAATTAAAAGAAATAATGGTTCCAATGGAACAACCAGAATAAACATTTTAAAAATATGTTGTTACGTAACAATAAAAGATTTAAAACATAAAAATATATTTTTAGTAATTCTGTTAAAGAAAAATTAATTTAATCAATAAAAAATTATTGTTTTTACGCCAATTTGATGAATCACCTCTTACTCTATTTGTGATAGGGAGAACACAGAACTGCAACATAAAACAAATATTCATTGAAATGAATTGAAGCGGAGCAATAATAAAACAAAAACGAATGGTTCAAATGAATACACATAAAAGGAAGCGCCCATTTAACAATAAGAAAAAAAGAAACAAGCAAACGTTTCATTGCCCCCTCTGAATGTCTTTCATGAAATAACAAACATGCATCACATCGATTTGTCTCACGGTTTCCGCCTTTCTTTCGTGCTGCTGGTTCGATCTCACCTAAATGACTGGTTTCTGGATCTGGCTTCGCCTCCCAAGTGAAACGCCACGACGCGTCCTCCGCCGGCGTCAAATGAACGGAAGGAAGAAGATTGACTGCACTTTCTCTTTGCATAACCTTCCCAATTCAGAGGGAATACTCACATGAAACTTTTTTCAAGAGGATCAGCAAAATTGATAAGCAGTTTTATAATGTATTTGAACACGACAATATTTTGAATACCACTTTCTTCATTTTGAATTTCTTTCGCTGTTGTTCTAATGGAAATTATCAATTTATCCAAGTGATAATTTATTCATCTCGACGTAAATGTACTTTTGCGTTATTTGCGTCATGTTGATTTCGAAAACATTGTCATAAAAATAATCTTTCTGTATCAATCCTTCAAAGATTATATCACTACTAAACTGTGTTCCTTAATAAATAAAAATTGTTGGGCAATGTTTAAAATGTTTTCAAATGGTTTTCACTCTAAAATTTTGTTCTGCAAATTGTGAATTATGGACGGCAATTAAAGAAACAAAGAAGTAAAAAATATTCTGAAATATATATTTTCAAAGTTTATGAAATATACTTCATTTTAAAGAAACTTTTGTCCAAAACATTAAGTAGATTTTTGTTTTAATAATAAATGAAAGATGTGCTGTTGTCTACTACTAAAATATTTATTCAGAAACTACTTTCGCCAGCATAGTACAAGAATTTATGGTTAAGTTCATAAAAATTTGAAATTTGGTAAAATTATGAAAATTTGAAATTAATTAAAAATATAATAAAGCTTTTTGTCCTCTCCATGGCTACGGTGTCAGCGCGATCGCTCGCCACCAAGTCATCCCGGGTTCAATTCCCAGGTGGGGCAAGATAAAATTTGTAGATTTTCATTTCCATGTCTCAGTTTAAATAGCTATGATGTATGAAAAGTCCGCCCTCTGCGGCTAAAAATGAGAGTTGTAATATTTGGACACAGCAATCTGGATCATATGTAGACGTTGTTACTCCGATATCGGTAAAATTCACGATGTGTCTAGTGAATAAACTCTCACAAAAACTGAGCCTCATTGGCACTCGTCATTCGAGGTCCGTAGCAGGCCACAGCGAGTTACATAGATACATAATAAGGTTTTTAAGTGTATTTTTTGTGGAACTTTAGGGCTCGTCAACGGCAAGGCCATTAGAACCCTTTTTATGTGTATTGAAAACAGAAACAAGCGAATGAAAATGAATCTGTGAATAAGAAATGAAAGTTAAAACTAAATGAAAATATAAAAATATATAATATATTTTTAAAAATCACCACAGACACTGAAAAACTATCTGGTTTACATATAATACGATATTATAACATGTTTGTGTATCTGCTTTTTTGTAAACATATTTTGTGTTTATATTTCTGTTTATATCATATTCATGTGTCCTGTTGTTATGTTTATTATTATAATTTCTTATTACTTGATCACCTGACGACGACGTAAATCCACGTCGAAACGTAGTGAGCTATTCATATAAAATAAAAATATTATTCGTCCATAAAAGATCGTAAGTTTTTAATTATTTATTTAATTTAAGGTATTCTATTGAAACTATTATAATGCCAAATAATTAATACATGGAGAAAGTTTGAAATGTCACGCGAGTTTCCCCAAAAACGCTCCAAATACCAGGGATATTATCGAAAATGAGTGTATGTGCCACATCTGATAACAGCAATTTTGCTTCGTATTACGACAAATTATTGAAAAATTATTAAAAATATAAATAAATAAATTTTATTGTCAAAAGAAGCAGTACAAACCACGTGGAGGACAAGAAACTAATTTACTCTCCGGAAGCAAGCAAGGGACCATCCCATCAATTCCGATCAAGGACTCTAAGGAAGAGGCGGATAGAAAATTTCAACTTACTCCTTAGATAAGATAAAAAGTTAGCTACGTGTTATAAGACTAATAGAATATCGACATGTTTGTAATTTAAGACAAAAAATTTATATTACATGTACGAATTATTATCGAACTATAGATTTATCTGAATATAATGTTTTCAAATCATAAGAATTGAAATAACACTAAACTCACGATGTATTGTTTCAATAGACGCGCCAGTATACAAAAGCCTAGAGAATCTGTATAATAAATCCGCCTCTACCCGAAGGTAAACCGGAGAAAAAAAACCGGTTTTCGGGTTTTCTCGATTGTTATTGCATAATCCATACTCGCTTCGCGACTATGTATACGCCACACTATCTTTCAGCTATCGTAAGAATTGAACTATTAACCAAAGACACTTAGACCGATTACTACAGCACTGGTATTATCAAGAAGAAAGTTTTTCGCGAAAAATAATTGAGTTTTTTGGCATTTAGAACGTTTTCCGTTAACAGGCTTCAAATTTTTATTAATTTGCTTCAATCTGATTACTTCTTAGATGACCTTCAAATTTCCTCCGCTTCATGTTTACTCCATGCTGCTGTTGCTATTCCAAACCGCTTGTCGGACGAAATGACTCTTTTTCCGGGACGTGCTGTCAGTTGTTTGAAAGGCGCGTCATTATGAGCATTCACTGCGTCGTTCGCCGCACAATTGCTGCCACCGGCGATTCCCCACAAGCAGGCTGCCGCGCTCGGCCCCGAAAGTTCCCCGCGTCTCTGGAACGGATCTGTTCGGCGCGCGGCCGCTCGCGCGATGCGACCGCTCCGTCTGCCACCGGGCGACTGCGTCAGGTGAAAACGGCTGGCGGTGAGCGTCGAGCGGACGCTCCGCAACGGCGCCGCTGCCACTTTCTACGAAGGAAGAAACACGACCTTCATTTTGATTCGAATTAGTAAAATGAAATACTCGTTGTGTACAATTATTTTGTAACCCCATCCTGGCCCGGGTTTTACTCCGGTTTTCCTTCGGATAGAGGCGGATGCTTTATACAGGTTCTCTAGGTTTTTGGTCTAGGGGCGGCGTCTATTGTAACAAATCTTGAATTTAGCGTTGTTTTAATACTTACGATTTATAAACACTATTTTCCGCATAATCTATAGTTCGATAATAATTCGTTCTTGTGAAATAAATTTTTTGAGTTAAATTACAAATTTGTTGATATTCTATTATTATTATTATTATTATTATAACACGTAGCTAACTTTTATCCTATCTAGAATTTTTAGCTGAAATTCTTCAATCGGTCTCTGCCTTAAAGCCCTTAATAGGAATTGATGGGATGGTCCCTAGCATGTTTCCGGGGATTAAATTAGTTTATTGTCCTCCAGGTGGTCGTGACCAGTTTGTAACTGCTTTATTTGACAATAAAATTATTTATTTATTTCACGTCACAATTTCGTAGAAACAATTTGGATTCTAAACTCTACGTTTCGTCTCTATATGAGACTTCTTCAGGTTCATTGCGAGCGAGTTAGCTCTATTAGTTCTATTCAGAAGAGCA
The DNA here is from genome assembly GCA_002313205.1 of Laupala kohalensis. Lineage (NCBI taxonomy): Eukaryota > Metazoa > Arthropoda > Insecta > Orthoptera > Trigonidiidae > Laupala > Laupala kohalensis. The sequence goes on along the minus strand of NNCF01129899.1, from coordinate 459,041 downwards.
GACGTGAAATTTCATCAGTCGTATTTTCTTACCTTATTCCATTGTAGTTCTTGAATAATATCGTAATTCACCTATGATCTTGTCTAACATTATTAATTTTCTAGTTAAAATTCACTCCATACTTTGTGATTCTGATAAAAGAAGGCGAATTGTTCACATCAACATTTCGTGGATTTTGGTTTTACCTAATTGGAGTTTGGAACAAAAAAATATATTTCCCTTAACTGCCGATTGGTAACAAAATATTGCATTTCTAATAGGTATATTTCCTAGGAATTTAAATTGTATTTTCTGTTTCCTGAAAAATCGCTTCTGTCGAAAATTGCTCAGTTTGAAAGAAGTAAGTGCGTGTTTTTCAACTCAATGGATCGAATCACATAATGCGAACATTACGTGAATCTTCCAATGTAACAAAACGAATTGGTGATAATTTTAAATAAAAGTACACCATTCGCAGCATGGAAATCGAAAAATGTAAATCATAATTGAAGGGGTTAGAGGATGAAGTGGCTACGTAACAGCAAGTGTTTTGAGATATTTAGCCATAAAGTTGTCATTGAGGTACTTTTTTGTTATTATTTTATTAAGTTCTCACTAAAATGTACTATTCTTAAAAATGGTAAAAAATTTATTCAGTATGAATTTTTGTTTCAATAGTAATTCAAAAATAAAATATCTATTGCGCATACCACCTTAGGTATGTGGTAAATAAGAAGGAGGTATACGGTATTTGACATTACGTACCTCCTTTATCCGCTAGAGATATATGAGGTAAAATTCAATGACTGCAGGAAGAAGGAGGTATGTGGTAATTTATGTTACACACATCCTTCTTGCATCAGAAATGTACTGTTGTTGTCACATACCTCCTTCATTACACTCGCATGTAGCTTAATAAGGCTCCTAGAGAGTTGTTTCAAACTCACACCTTTTTCATTCTGACAATAACTCAATTTGAAAAAAAATGTTACATACCTCCTTCAATTATGAATTCAGAACTATGGAATCTTGAAAAGGTACACTTGGGGAATATTATTATCAGTTGGGAACGAGCTCCAACGCGCTTGAAAACAAGTGCACAGAAGATCGAACCTTCCGTTATTTGTAGATGATACGTTTGGAGTCATGGAAATCAGGCTCGGTGAAAAATTCTCAATGAATTCAACTCAGTCCGGTTCACCTGGATTATTTTTCTGGAATCAATAAATAACCTCGGCGTCAACAACTTACTTAAAGGACAGCGCGCAGCACACTAACATAGAGCGCTGCCTCCTTTTCGAATGTTGATGTATTACATTCATCGCAGACAAGGTAATTTTGCTGCGCAATTCCATCAAGTCCCTTATTTCAAACTATTATATTAAAGTACTCTTCAAAGAAACGCACAAACCAATTTCAGCTCCCCTTTCTGATTGGAGAAGCGCCAATTAAACATGTGAAATGCTCGTATTTGTGGTAGAAGTTTAAGGACGTAACTTAACAAAGTGACTTGAATTAGAATTGTTGAAAATACATGTTTACTAGTATAAATTACCAAAAAATAATAAATTATTTCAAAGGTATTTATTCAACTACGGGGTATTTCAAAGGATTTGTATTAGTCGTTTAGATAACTTACTGTCATCAACTATTCACATGAAAATTTATAAATTTTACACTCATTTGTAATACGAAAACTAATACTTTACTAGAAAGTTGCATTGCTGGTAGCTATGTGAAAGTATATTGGTAATAAAAATATTTAACAATAACATCGATTGTTAGAGGGTCCATTGACTCATAAATATTGATCACTTCTTGTTTTAAATTGAGACATCTGAGTGCCAACATAATGGACATTACTGAAACGGAATCATTAAATTCCAACTATTCATTTTTTATTCATGTTCGAATTTTGTACGTGTCAAAAGAGAAGTTTATTTTAAATTCTTAAGTTTTAATTGGATTTAGGGATAACCAAACCCGAAATAGGCACGAAACCCATGGCAAGATATCCCTCACAAGTTGCTTGACAGTCATACATTCTAGAACAGCGTACAAAATTTACGTTTGTAATTGCCCGGTCTGCACTTATGAGGGAGATGCTTTCTAAGGAGGTGTGTGATACTGAAATTTAATTAAATAACCCTGTCTAGTTTAAATTCAGCTACTATGAGGTGTGATATTAGTTCCGATCATTTTTATGCTTTTTATGCATTTGTAGCCATTACGATAATGAGAGACAATAGAGTATCTGTAGTGCAGTCCCTGGGTCAGTTCCTAAGCTGTGTGAGGGAGATGAGAGAAAGAGTAATATGCGCTGAAACTACTGATTCAAATGAACCGTGATTCTGCCGCTTCGTCTTTTTCTTTTGTTTCAGGCGGAGACATGTTGAGAAGACTTTCCAAGCATTATGTCAACTACATATTTGTTTTTTTTGTATTGTAAATAATTGTCTTCTATTCTAATCTTTACTTCCAAGACAAAACTTGTATATATTACTTTATAATTTCTTTCTCTTCTTTAAGAATCATTTGTAAATACGTTTATATTAATTGTATATATTCGTGTTCTGACCGTTGGTTTCCCGTTGTTCCCAACGGTACTCAATGAATCGATAGTTGCAGTATACTTAAAAGGTACTTTACAACTAAATTAAACAATATTAAAGAAGCACTAAAGGATACTAAAAAAATACTATTACGATACAGGTCACAAGTGAATAAAATTACAATCATTTTAAGTTCAAAAACAAAGATTGGAAAATTAACACTGCAACTATCCATTCAATGAGAGTGAATACCTGGGCATTGAATGCACAGCCCACGGCTCTACTTAAGGGGCATTTGAAAGGCGTAACAGGCTAAAAACCTCGCCACACATTTGTACATAATTAATAATTTTTGTAAATAAAGCACCCTATTGAAATTGAAATAGAATTATTTCTAGTACAACTTTGAAACACTTTATTAAAACAAACAACATATCAATGATTACTCACTATCTAACTAAGAAATAACTGTTACAAAAACATACCCAAAAAGTCTTATTATAACACAAAACAACATATACCTGCATGTTATGGAACCACACCATCATCAATTACCACCAGCCATAACCTCTAAATACAACCCACTACATAACCTCTAAATACAACCCACTACATCTACATTTAGAGGGCCAGGTGGAGGTTGCGTACAGACTTGGGAGTCGAGGCGGGTGGTGCAGTAGATAGCACACCTGCGGCCATTGCAAGATCCCGGGTTCGAATCCCTATGACCTAATTTTCACCTGGCTGTTGACGTTGCAGACTCAATAATGTCCATTGTAGATGCTGAGATTATTTAAAAAAACATATCCGTAGACCAGCTCGTACTTCATTTCACTCCTTCTCAAGAGTGAATGTTTCCGATGTTCAGGATTGTGTGCACTGGTGATGCGCAATTCCAGAAAGAAATTCTTATTTTGGATTCAGGAGATATTTGAGGTGTCCGCTTTTATTGTCTCTCGCGGTACGTGTTAAGCAGGCCTATACAAAATAGTCACAGGGTCTCCCAAACAATAGGATAAAGTGGCCATTGGCTTGTACTCACTAGAAACTACTCCAATTTCGTGACGAAGCTGTGAACTAACTCCTAGAGAAGCCATTAGTGTTCTGTCAATGTGTGTGCGACCAGTTAATAAGATTTCTCGAGTTTTCACAATTTTTCTAATTTCTCTAGATCTGATGTAAGGTAATTGTTCAGTTATTTTCTCGTTATTTAGTTTTTCATTACTGTTCCAATTTGTATAATGACATTGCTGAATCTCAGCCTAATTAAATTCTGTAGCATATGGTGAAATAGTGTTCGACGTCGAAGGTAGCTGTGGCTTCGTGAAATGGCGTCCAGCGGGGCAAAGTGGCCAGGTAACGGGGGAAAAAGGCCAGAACTTTTTATTGAATTCTCTGTATTTACAAAATCAAGAGAATTATTTGTAATAAGTTTTAATTGCTAGAATAGAAAATTTTAAAATTAATAAGAAAAGTAAAATACGTTTATAAATTTATAAAAGACTTTTAAAATTTGATTTCTTTCTGATCACCTTTTAAGATGTCTTGTTCCATGCAATTTAGATTTGAGATAAAATGAAAATAAATAGAACAAAACAGAGCAAGATGGATATGCTACTCGCTAACATGAGGGCAATGAATTTCCTTAATAACTAGACCTATGTTACTGCAGGTTTGGACCCCATCGCATTAGGACAGCATTTAAACAATTTTTTTGCGTTTTATTGAAATATATTTTGTCTANTTTCTAAAAAAATTACCGTTTTTTTTTCCCCCCCCCCCAAAAAAAAAAATACTTTGTGTTCATATATTGTATTGCAATTTATAATATATTACAAAGTAATTTATAATGATTAATACCAAAAATAAACTTTGAACTTGGTATGTATTCGTATTTATCATTTCAAGATTTCCTGGTCACTTAACCCCGAGTTGGAAAAACAAAAATTTCAACAATATCTTTCAAGATATTGTTGATTTATTGATGGCTATTGATTCTACACTTTTTTTTTACATATTAAATACTTTTTGTAATTTAAATTCCTCTTAATAAGTTTACTGAAGAACGTTTTTCCTTCGAGTGTCCACTTTATTCCAATCTCCCCTTCATCCAGGAATTGAAACCTAGGTGACGTCTATTTAAAGAAAAAAAACACGAATTTCATCTTGGTTCGATTAATTTATTCATTATGTTTACTGGTTCCAAAAGCGTTATGACTATACGTTCACTCAAACATTCACATTTACCTCTAATATTAATTATTGTGCAGTTATGTTAATTATATAGTATTTTCTTTCTGAAATTACGAAATTAATTACACTTGAAGGGAATTATAACGTGAAAATTAACGGTGAAAAATTAATCTGAACATTCAGATTTTCATTGAAGACTACCATTCATGGGGAGAAAAAATCTCGCCTTCCTTCCATCATCAGAATCCAAGATGAAGGAAGCAACACGAGTCTGTCGCGACCTCATCTGGGCTTCGAACGCCGATCCTCCCAGCGCGGCGGCTCACACGCTTTGCATCGCGCTTCCTGTTCAGAAATCGTATAGAGTGACACTTCACGAGCTAATAGCGCATAGAAATAATGAAAGGTTTACGACTTTTTGTGTGTTATAATTTAAAAATATCATATTCTACTTGTCATATATTATACTTATTATTTATTATATATTAATGTACTCCTATTTATTCATTCCCCTTTTAAGTGTGAGCCTATGAATAAGTTAGTGTTACCACATGAAAAAAAGTAATTGAAAACAAATTTTTGTGTTTGATTAATTAGCAAAATCATTAATTAAATCTTCAAAATTGCTCCTTCTTTTCACTTGGGTATCAAGAATGTCAATGATTACATTACAAGTAAACATGGAAAATCTTTCTTTTGTATTTCAAACTTATTCTTCCTTGTCACTATCATTTACTATTTCTTACACATTCACTTTCCATTTCAGTTTTTGTTGTAATCAACATTTTGTAAAATACTTGTAGAGTTTCAATCAAATATTACCAAAGTTTCATTGTAAAGTTTTGAAACCAATTTTTATAAGTTAAAATGTTTTTTATCGATTTAAGGGTTGTGATTTTGAAACCCCTATTGACCGGGGACCCTATGCAACTGCTCAATTTGTTCATGCAAAAATGCTGCCTTCAAGAAGTCATCTTTGCTTCAACATCTCACTCTGTTTGCGCTTATGTGTGGTGTATAACTTTCTATCACTGAACATTTTTCATATTCAAAATTCAAATTAGTTTTTACATGTAAAAATTTAAAAATTTTCTATGATATTATTTTTTTAAATTGGTCATTTATGAGCATAGATCTTATTTATGTACTTATCAGAACCATCACAAAGGATTAGAACTAATTTACATAAAATAATAGAATCAAAAATAAAATTTGAATCAAAAACAAATTACTAAAATCCTCAGGTCAATTTCTGAAACAAAACTTACAAATTAACATATTTCATTAATTATGATTTTTAGTTTTTAATACTTTTGAATTACACATGACATTTAGATGGCTGTACATGATGTTTGCTTAACCAGTCTTTTATTTTGTTAATCCAAAGATTACTTTTATTGATTTTTTAAACATATTTCTTGGACTTTTGTTGAAAATTTTAAAAACATTTTACACAGTACATTTTTTGCCAGTATTAATGTTTTTAAAAGGAGGTTTAATATACCTAAATATTTTATTTTCTGTGTTTTTGTTCTCTTCTAGTTAAGTTGTAACATTATTTTTTATTGAGACAAAATACTTCAATTTTTTTACATTCAAAATTTTGTTAGATTTAAAACAAAATAAAGTCAGGAATGGTTTTATAATTAAAATAAATCATTTTATGTATTCTCTCCTGGATTTTTTTCTATTTGTGTTCTAAAATTATTATGTACACTTCCCCAGCCAAGTAAGCCAATAGACAAAACCACCATTGCATAGCATACCGGTACCAGTAGTATAATTTGTTTATAGTTCAATATTTTTGATAACTTCTTAATAATAAAGATAAAATTTCTGCATTGCTTATTTACATTTTTTATAAGATACTCCCATATTAGATAGGAATTGTTAGTTATATAATAATTAACATAACAACATTTTTCAGAATTCAATATTAGTTTAATTTTTTTTGTTTTCAAACTTTGTTTGCACTAAAGGTGATATACAATCTTCCTTCTTTGTTAGAAGATAGCTTATTTTCTCAAAACCATTTATGTATTCTTTTTAATTTGCTATTTGCATCAGTTCAACTTCCTGCCAGTCTGTTCCCCTACAAACTTTTTGTTGTCATCTGCAAATGAAAGAATATCATTCTTAAACAATTTTAACATATCATTGATATATTGTGCCTAATACAGAGAGGTGCATCTGTTTCAATGAATTTGTTGTTACTAAATCTATCATATAGTTTAACTTTGTGCACCCTATTACTCAAATAATTTTACATTAAATTATTAGCTGCTCCTCTTATTCCAACATTGAGCAGTTTCTTAAGGAGCAATCCACCAAGTAAAATGTTTTTTGTAGATCAAGAAACATTGCAAAAAGAGGTTTAGCATTGTCAAAATCATTACGTATCTTTTCTTCTAGAAAGGACATTACAAGATTGCTACTATAACCTTCTCTGTAGACATACTTCTTCTCATTTCTAATCATCGTCCTAGCATTTTTTCCCATGCAAATGAGGGGTCTACAGTCCTGTCACTTTCCTCTATTTCTCCATGTTGAAGGCGCCCTTCATGCTTAGTCCTGCTGTCATCATGTCGGAATTCAGCAGCTTCATCCAACTCATTTTTGTCTGTCCTCTCGACATGAGTCCTGATTTTTTCTAATTTTTTCTAATTTTTTGATTCTTATTTATAATATTATGTTTATTCAAGAAATACTTGTGAATTAAACTTCTTTAAAATATAAGGAATTATAAAAGTCAAATAATAATAGAACTGATAGAGCTTTTGGCAATAGTAATTTTTATGACATATGTGGTAGCAAATTTAATACAGCTTCTTTGTAAAAGTAGGCAAGTTTGCTGAAACATTCGTTGATCCATATGTACTCTGAATCTTAAAAATTCTCATGGACAGTATAAATGCTTTCAGATATTGATATGATATTGAAATTATTTGTGTGAGAATTTTAGCAATAAATTAACATTTTATTGAACTTTATTGATAATTTGATTAATCTTAAAAGACAATGAAATAACCTCCTGCATAAATATTACTCAATGTAAAAGCTGCAAAAACCCAAACTTTACTAAGATTACATTATGATGATCCATAAATATGTAATTTGATGAATATTTCTTAAACTTCATTGTTCCTTTCTGAAAAAATGATACTACCCATTTTTTATTAAATAAGAAATGTTTAAAAGTACATTATAACATTTTTGTTTAAGTTATTAAAATATTTCTAAAGAAGGTTATGTACTTTCTAATTTTGCAATCAAGTTCAATATGCATTAGAATGTCTATTTCATAATATTGTTTTCTAATATGCTATACTTTGAAAAGGATATTTAATTTAATTTATTAACCATAAAGCAGTCATTCATATGGCATCATGCCATCATATAGATTGCCTCCCACAGAGATAATCTTGTTATCTGTGCATGGGCAGGTACTACAAAAAGAAATAAACAAATATACAAAGTATAAAACAAAATACAGATAAAAACAAATACAAATGCAATGTCAAACAATATAAAAATTATCAGTTTAGTGCTTTAAAAAAATTATCCATTTAGAACAAATTGCAAATAATGGACATTATTCCCAACTCAAAGCTGCAAGAAAGGTTATAAAATTTATAAACATTTGAATTTTTTTAAAAAATTTATTGAAACCAAAATTTATAGAAACTGATTTTACACTTTAAGACTAATCTAATTTTTAATTTTATTTTTAAATACTTTTGATTTAACATTGTTCATGAGTTTTAAATTAGTAGGAAACTAATTAAAAAGTTTAATAGATGGTATATAACTACTTTTGCTAATTACAGTTTTTTTCATTTTTGGCAATGAAATACTCTTGTTCCTTGTATTACTCGTAGACCTTTTGAACTCGAAGCTTAGTTCTGTGTAATGGTATAATAAGGAGCTAAAAGCAAAAGATTGGCTCTCATTAAGTGGATATCCTTCATAAATGAATCTGTTCTTGTATATTGCTTTTAGGAGTTTGTTTTGAACTTGTTGAAGTATAATTTTTAATAATGTATTCTGAAACTGTTGTAGCATATTTAGGTTATTAGACTATGCTCCACCCCAAGCAATTATTCCATAATACATAATACTTTGAAAAAGTGCATAATATATTACCGTAAGAGTTTTTTTCCCCTTAAATTTGGTTAATTTATAGAAAATAAAAGTAAGATATTTAGTTTGATTGATTACATATTCAGTATGTTTATTCCATTTTAAATTGTAATCAATCATAATTCCCAGGTATTTGCAACTATTTAGTAATTTGTTTTTAATTTTAATTTTTATATCAGTTGGTACACTATTGCAGTAATTTCCAAAAGTAATATACAGTCTTGTCATCATTTAATGTAAGTTTATTAGCCTCAAGCCATAAATCTATTTTAGGCAGCAACTCATTCATTTTATTTTTAGTTTCTTCCCGTGTTTTCCTTCAGTAATTTCTGCTGTATCATCAGCATATGATGCAATATCATTAACAGTGATTTTAACCTGGAGATCATTGACATAATAAGTAGTGGGCCTAAGGTACCTTGTGCTACACCTATTTTAATTTCTTTATACTCACTTGATACATTATTTACCTTAACCTTTGTTGTCAATTTGTTAGATAACTAGATAATAATTTCAGTGCACTACCCCTTATTCCATAGTAATACAATTTATTTAATAAAATTTCATGATTGACAGTATTAAAAACCTTAGCTAAATCAAGAAAAGTAGCTATAATTGACATACTTTTGTCCCAGAACTTGTATATCACATTTGTAATATAGACTAAAGCTTATTTTGTTCCTAATCCTTTAATAAAACCAAACTGTTTATTAGATAATATTTTATGTTTTTTCAAAAATTTAAAAGTTCTATCATAAATAAATTTCTCAAATATTTTTGCAACATTTGAAATTAATGATATTGGTCTATAGTTTTTTTGATTTGCTTCTATCATTAGATTTAAATATTGGAACAACTTCAGCTTCTTTTAAGACATCTGGCCACACTGACAATTCAATGAATAAATTAAAAATATATTCTAAAGGTTCAAATATATATATTCAGAGATATTTTTTAGAACTCTAAAATATATTTAATCAACTCCACCAGCTTTATCTTTTAATTTATCAATAAAACATTTTTAATTTCCTCCTTAGATAGATTTTAAAAAATACTGTTTTGATTCATATTTGGCATTTTCATCTTATTGTTAGGAGAAGTACATATTTTGTTACTTCAATTTGTTCCAGTTTCACAAAAGCACTGATTTAAAAATTCAGCAATATTATTTGGGTTATCTATCCTACTACCACTATCACTCATTATATACTCAATTACACTACTTCTTTTAGAATTTTTATCCAATTTTTAGTTTATAATTCTCCACAACTTTTTGTTATTATTATTATTTCTTTCTATTAAGTTTCCATCATATTTTACTTTGGCCTCTGCTATCACCTTTTCTAATACTCTTACATATTTTCTATATTCAGTCTTTTGATATTCATAGCTAGGATCCAATTTCCAATATACTTTTTATATTACATTGTGATTCATCGCTAATTATATAACATCTGTTTAAAAGTAACCTGTGTGAAGAAGAATTTGTGTTTTTAACATAGAAGTATCTATTTACATCTTATTCTTCATTTTTGACCTCTTATATTAACACGAATATGTTTTTCTGAGATTCAAGTCTAGGAAATGATTTTAACGAATTTAACTTGCCAACGCTTTGGCTGTCTTTATTTGGCCTTTTCCAGGGCTAAAAACATAAACACATAAAACTATAAATAAATGATTAAAGAGGATAAAATGTGGATTATTTGCAAAATATAATTTACCAATACAAAAAATGATAAAAAATTACAGGTAGTGACCAAACAGCGTTATTTAGGGGTAATAATAGATCTAAAATTGATGTTTGAGAAGCATATACAGTATGTAAGACAGATAGTCACAAAGATATTATACAATATGATAAGGGTTGGCATTTTGAACTATAACATTTCTTGAGAAGACCTAATATTTATATATAGCTACCCTGAGGACAATAATAACTAATGGATGCATAATATGGGCTGAGAGAGTAGTCAAGGAATGTTTTGAAAGAAAATTACATACTATAGAGAGACTGTGTATACACCAATTTATAGGAAGTTATAGAACAATGTCAACAAAGGCCCTTAATGTTCTGCATAATTCCCATAGAGTTGTATGTCCAAAAGCTAAAATTTTGACATATATTAAATACAAAAGGATAAATAGTAGTCATTGAAGAGAGAATAGATAGAGAAGACAGGAAGTCAAGAGAAAAACTTACAAAAGTCTTAGTAGAAGCCTAGCAAATATCATGGAACAGCAGTGTAAATGAGCGAGTAACTTACAATTATATACCCCACGTTAATTTTGCAGGTAAAAATAGAAAGTGGTTTGAAATAAATAGAAATGTCATGCAATATCTCACCAGCCATGGAGACTTCAAAACATATCTAAAAAGAGTTAAGAAGATGGAAGTAAGTGAAGGAGATGAAAGTCCAGCACATGCATTGTGGGAATGTCATATGTATGGTCCTGAGAGAGTGGAATTTATTGAGGAATATATGAGACAGGATACAATAAATATAAAACAATCATGGATGATAATCAAAACAAAGATGAAGTATGAGATTTTTAAAGAATATATATAGATAAGTTGACAGAAATACAAAGGGTTATGATAGTAGACAAGCATACACCTCCCCTTGGTTAGGGACATGCAACACTATTAACGACCCCCCAGGGGACTTACATCTAGTAAGTACGTGTTTGGCGAACACGGGGCCCCGAGCTGAGTCTGGCATTACTTCCACTTACTTGTGCCCTGCTCCTTACTTTCTCTTTTCTGACCTCCCTTGGTCACCTCTTGTTCTTTTCGATCCCGACGCTATTAGGGCTAGGGTATCTTTCATTTTCCTCTTTCCTCTTCTTTTTCTTATGTTTTTAGTAAAAGTCATTGGAATTTGTGTTTTGAGTTGTAATGCAGGAGGGTTTTTAGTGGGTATGGCTGAGTCTTTCGGCGAGTCCCACACGCGGGGAGAGTCATGTTGGCTCTCCCTAGTGCGTAACTGCATTTTCCCTACCTGTACAAGTTTTAAGGGCTCTAATGACCTCGCTGTTGACGGGCCCTAAAGCCCCACAAAAAAAAACAAAAAACTATTAAAGTGGCAAAGTTGCTCAAAGAAATTAGATACAGAGAAGATGATAAAGGATAAGAACCTTGTTTTGTGCAAGTCAAACATACAAGATGACATAATCAAATTTCTATATGTCATTGATGGATTGAGATGTTTCATTAAGTTGTATTGTTGCATGTGAAATGGGATGAAATAAATTGAAAAAAAACAAAAATATTACCAATACAAAACTAAGCGACATTACTCGTTACTCTTCCTTGTCCATTCCTCCTCAGTCAGAATCACCCATCTTGTTGTCACAAGCTTAGCAGATTACTGATGCCTCAAAAGAATGTGGTGATGAGGAAAACTTTAAAACCATATTTCCTCACTACTACCACATATTAAAAATCATAATCCAGTCCCCTCAATCTATGTAATAGTTGCATTTCACAAACAACATTTTTTATAATTATTAGGTAATTTACATTTGTTTGTGTTCTTTTAGAAACTGCAAGGAGGATTTTGAATTCCAGCTCCTTATGACAATTGTTCAAAAAATATTTCCAATCATTCTTGATTGTTATATTGTTAAATATGTATTGTTCATTAATTATATAATATTTTACTTGATTTATTGTATTTTGTGCATTTCATTTGCGTGATTTCAGATTTAATGATATGTATAGGATTTTACTATAGCATACTTCAAATAAGTTTATCCATGACCTTATTGATACTTAGCATAAAATCATCAATTAAACAATAATATAATTTATTATGATACTAGTAAATAAATAAATTTATAGTCAAAAAAGCATTTACAAACTGCTTATGATCATGTAGAGGTCAATTAACTAATGTACTCTCTGAATGCATTCAAGGGGAAATTCCATCAATTCCAATAAAGGGCCCTAAGGCAGTGTTAGATTTATAATTTCTGTGCCTAAAGGCAAAATCATGGAAGGTACTCCCAACCCTCAATTAAAAAAAGAATAAAAATAGTTAGCTTCTTGTTGTAATACCTCTGAAATATCAACTAATTTATATTTATTACAATATAATAAAGTAATTTAACAAATTTGTACTATTATCAAATCTTTAAATTGTACCAAAAATATTGTTAATTAATTGTTAGTATTAAAATAACTTAAAATTGTAGATTAATAATAATGTTGTAATAATGAGACTGACACTCCTGGGCAACAGTTTAGAGAGCCTATGTTCAAAATCCACCTCTATTGAAAGGAAAACCAGAGAAAAACCTGGGCTAGTTTGGGAAATATATGTAATTGTAAATTATTTGTAATGGAAAGTATATAGATTATATAGTGAGGTGAAAGTATCCCTCCAGCTGGTCGCTTGGGAGATCCTATTTTTGTGCCGTAGTGATGTAAAGTGCCTCAGTAATGTCTGCACCCTTTTGAGAGATTCAGTCCAACCATGGAGGAGGTTTCATTTATGTAATTTCTGTAACAATACTTTCTCACTTTTGTAATAGGATGGTAGATAAAGTTTCTTTTATGTTGAGTCACAGTACAAGTGTCATTCAGAAATATGGCAGTCTAAAAGATTCTAAACTATATAGGATATATTCATTTCTGATTAAAGTGAACACCAAGCCATTTTTGTTCCCAAACGTACTATTTTCACAACTCATTAATCTCAAATATGTCCAGTTTTGTGGTTTGAAGGAAAGTACATCTTTTAGGAGTTCTAAATATGGGAAAACACTTTTCCATGAAACTAGCAAAATGTGAAAATACTAAAATACACAAGGATATCATTGGAGAACTTTGCACTGGAACAATAGTTGGAGAGTCTTCTTTGTGTGGAATTTTGTGCCATGTATCCAGTTGACTTTTATCACAGTTTTAGTGGCCATTATCTGTCTCTAATCCTGTTTTAGCTTGTCAACCGGAAAATGTGCTTTCACAATATTTCAGATATTCAGAATGGGAAAGTAAAATTACAAAGTCCGAAATGTTGGAGAAGTGAATAATGCTGTTCAAATGTACAAAGAGGAACAGATAACGGATCATGTCCACTAAACTCAGATAAAAATATAGGTAGTACTGAAGTTCAAATCCACAAGAAATACAAAAACCTTGGTAGCTAAGCTAAGTTACAATCCATGAACAATATAAATATCTTAGCCTGGTTTATTAGAATTTTCCAATTCACTTTACTTCCAGGCTGAGGGTAATTTGCACAAGTTGTGAAAATAGCAAGCCCACGAAGTGGTGGTAGTATTAGCACAACTTCAACTAAATAGAGAATCAACTAAATGGGCTTACTATTTTCACAAGTTGAGCCAACAGTGAGCACATCGTGACGCGACCTGGATGCGATTATTTGTACTAATTGTGTCAATAACGATGTATACTGTGGCAGCTAGTAAGTCAGTGGCGCGGTATAGACGCAAGACGCGGTCAAATGATCCTGCCTGGTCGCTCCCGATGCTAAACTAGTTCACAAAAACGCTTGTAAAATTTGTTTGTTGTTCCCTATACCTAACAGTTTAGGTAGTGTAAGTGAATATATCTTTCCGAAGGTGGATTTTTTCAACTTGATTAATTAATATCGTCATTGCCAAGCATCTAATTGGAAGTTCAAAAAAAATCTATTCGTAGTGCACTGGGACCCACTCTGAAGTACGCGTATGCCTGGTGGCCTATTCGTCCTTCACAAACGCACAGACTCATCTACCAACTTTCTTTATATGCATGTGTTTGTGTTGGACATGATAATACGGTCTCCATCAACTTTTTTGTCTTAAATTATCTTCCATTTTTTGCAAAGTAGTTGTGTTTCTTGGATATGTATTCGACGGTCGCGGGATACGTCCCACTAAGCAGTACACTAAGGCGCTGCTGTGCCTGTAAAGGTAGGTTTAATCCAGGGCTGATCAGTAGGCTATGATAGAGGTATTGAAGAGGTTGTGCGGAAAATTTCACGGTGAGTAAACCTTTCTGTGGTGAACGAAAAGGTAGAGCACCACGTTAACTATGTGGGGAACATTTGGTAACGAAGAAAAGTAGTAATAAACGGCATTACCAAGGACAGAAATACAAAAATTATACATTTTTATTTTTATGTATTTTTTGTTTCCGTTATAATTTTGTTTCTCTACGTACTGATATTGTGTCTGATCAAAACTGAAATATACTGCTTTACCGTTAGAAATTTTCGTTTGCCCCATCCAGGCCCCATCACTAACGTAGTTTCATTGTGCGGAAACCGGTGGAACGCATTGTCGTAGAGATCAGGAAAGAAATTTATTAACCCCTTCCTGTTATGCGATAACAGAAGTCGTTATCGCGATTTAGATCTCTAGACACGTAGCAAAACACTAGTTCGTTTGCTTGCTTCTTCTCTTGACACAACTATTTTACGGTGTCGAAACGACCGCGGTAGAATACATAGTGACTTACTGCCGACCGTACACGTCAAATCCAGTCCTCTCCTCCCATTTCATCCCCTCATCGTACTGTCATAAGCCGCGCAATATAACTCCCGCTCTGGCTGCCGAGCTGAAATTGATGGGGCGGGGGTGAAAGAGGAGGAAAATAAAACGCAATTTTGAAAACATTTGTCATTCAGAGCGAAGGGTCTACTTATCCGGTGCACGCCTTACGTATTTCCCCACAGACCACCTAAGAACGACGAAGGGCAGTGTTCGTCGAAGGGGCGGTGCAACCTTTTTTGAGGAAAGTGCGATCATCCCACCCCATCAGGAGACCCAGCCGTAGTTTAATGGCTGGCTAGTAGCTACTGGGCGGTGGCGGGAGTTGCGTGGTTTATAGTGACGGTGCTCCCAGAAGTATATAGATCGAAGGACAGTGGACAGCGATTAACTTTCGCTGACATGACATGACGTGATTCATAACAGTGCGTCCGCTTAATTTTTGGAAATTTGAAATTTTGAAATATTTCCTTGTTGGGTTTACCGATTTTTTTTGTAACTTCCTTAGTTTAGGGAGGAGCACGTGTCCCCTGAGAGAGTCTACTGATTGGGGTGGAAAAGTTCGAAGAAGAGGAGGGGAAAAGTACCCCTAATTGAAGATCTACCCCAGGTCCCCTAGATCCTCTCTGTGGCCCTTATTTTGATGGTACGAAATTTTGAAATGAAAATAACGGAATCACAATTTATCGGTAAACGAGAAAAAAACTTCTTGTTAAATTGCTAGTTTTCTGATGTTCTCTCTACGTCATAAATTTCGTATGAATGGAGAAACGTTTAAAGGTAATACCTTTCTGTTTACATTTGCAAATATGTTTTTTAATTGTCCTCTTCTTATTTGAAATCCCCACCCCCCACAAAAAATTGACTTATTTTACATGAGCATCACAAACATGTTTTTTTTCGTTCCTGAAATGAACTTAACTCGGGTTTGTTGTGTAAACTATTCTGGTAGTTAAATATTTCAAAATTTCTTGTTCTCAGGTGCAAGTTCTGCGTTCGCACAAGAATAAAGACAATCACATTCTCTGCTTGCGATTTGACTCGTTCCCCGTCGATCCCAGACCCGAGGGCGCGTGCGAGTGGCCTATGGATGGAAGCCGGGCGAGATAACCTTTCAAAAGTATGTTTTTTTTTCCGAAACTACCGGGTGAGATGTGATGTATTGCATTAGAGGCCCTGTCATATTTACTAAATTGTCTTGGGAATTGAGAAGTTCTGTCGATGTCAGATTGTGTTATGCAGCGAGTCTTGGATCTCGCTTTGTATATGTTTAAACGAAGCAGTTACACTACCCACGAAGCATTTCTCGAGAACTTTTCAAAATTGTGGTTTCTTGCTACTTTGGTGACTGCCGATGAAGTGAATTTGGACAGAAACTTATTACTTCCTCCAAGATCACCGGTGACTGTTATTTCGGTGTACGAAGACGACAGAGTCGGTATTTCAATATTTGTTCTAATGCCCGGTGCAAAGTTACCCTTGCACCGACACCCTAAAACTTATGGTCTCCTTAAGGTGTTATCTGGAAGAGTTAAAATTCAAGCCTTCAATGTTTTGTCACCGAATGCTCAGAAAAAAATTCGAGAAGAAAAGTGTATTAATAAGAAAGCATTATTAGTGGAAAAGCTGGAGGAAATTTATGCTGATGAGTCAAGTGGTCCTAGAATTATTACACCTGGAAATAAAAACTGTCATGAAATATGGAGTGACTCAGGTCCTGCTGCAATAATTGAAATTCTTTCTCCTTTACATGATGATTTAAAGCCACAAGCTACCCAACCCACGTTGGAATGGAAGTTTTATTCCCACACACCAGTTAGAGTACGGTATTTACCACATGCAGAAAAATACATCACGATTCTTCATCGAATAGAGTCTCCAGCAGATTTCTATATGGATGCTGCTCCATATCATGGACCCCAACTGATACGATCAGTAGGTAAGTAATGATGAAGAAGAAGTTTGTGGTTAAAATCGGGTGTAATTATCTCCACGCTGAAACTCTGTGTGTATGTGTGTGCATACATAGACTGTTCAATTTGTTATGTGCAAATTGTTACTTGTGTACTGGAATGCAGAGTTCAATGAAGCGATAGACTGTGAAGTCTGGATTGGATCATCACTCAACAAACAATATGTGTGCCTAGTCAACCATTTGTGCCTTGTTCTCTATATTTGTAAAATATGTTGTGACTGGAAGTTTTTACTTTGCGTCCAAGCTTTGAATTTTGATCATGTATGTGATGTCTATGGGAAACAATCCATTACTTTTTGTAGGTAATGCTTTCTATGAACTGTGAAGGATCTTTTGACATCATCCTATAAAATGTAGCTACTGTTGTTGGAACAGTCTTTACATTCTTATCTTTTGTAAATAAGAATTTTATCTTAAAAATTTCTTGTTGATATGGAGTTTTCTCCTAGCCATTGTCAAAATATTTTCATTTAATGTCAGTGGTTTCTACTGAGGATGAAGATTGATCTCATTGGTGATCAAAATTTCAAGATTCCTTCTGTTTGGATCTTCAGTGTCTTTTAATGATGACGTCTGTGATAAACACCATTTTACATTATACATGACTGGAATGTGTTTTGTGTTCCACGATGGATCCTTGCTTTCTTGAGTATTAATTTTAATTGAAATTAACTGCCAGTTTTGTTTACACTCGCATTACGGTGAGCAGACCACTGTACACTCGCTCCCACATACAATGCACCTTCACCCTCATGAACTCCCAGTCCAATCCATATAAGTGTACATATTCACTCACACATACATTGCACTTCCTCCCATATGAACCTACAGTAATTCACGCTTTTGTACATACTCACTTACTCTTATGCTCACAGTGATGTCTACTTACACTCATCCATACCCCAGCACATACATTCCCATATGGCAAAATGTGAATATACTTCCACTACATGAGTGCCGATGAGATGCCTGAAAATAAACTGGTTTTATGAAGCTGTGTTCTGGGATACCTGTTATAAAGTAATGTGTTCGTATTTCATTACTAAATGAAAAGTAATGTAATGTAATTTACTTGTTATGGTAATTTCGGTATCAGACAGTAGAATGTGTAATTGTAGGATTTTGTCTCCATTATCAAAAATCAAATTTTTGAATAATTGTCATACTACTTTTCCTATATACTTCTGTATGATTTCTTTTAAGAAAGGAAAATGTTAATTTATTTTTGCATTTTCTTAAATTCTCGTATGAGATATATTTGTTTTCCTTTTCACAAGTTTGCTTCTGAAATTTCTATATCAAGTAAACATTTCATTATGTGAATCAATTTTTGAACTGTGGTTCAGGCCACTAAAATTATGGTCGGTTCATGAAAATTCTAAGAAATTCAGAGTAATAAATTTAATTTAACTTCTAAAAACTCATACATTAGGATTAACGACTAACTTGTGTAATACTTTTATTTTATAGCGAAAAATATCAAATTGCTTAGTGCAGGAGTGTTAACTCTGATAGAAGAAATTCCATTGTGTTCAGACTAGGATTATGTGGGCTGCACTTTTCTTAGAACCCTAGTTTAATCAATGTTGCTGAAGTAAAATAAGTATGACTATTATTTATTCTTTTTTCAAACATTTAACCTGTCCAGAGAGAGAAATGGTGTTCACCTACAAAACCCAAAAAAATACAATATTGGTCAATTTCTTTTACGCGAGTGTAAGGTGAGAACAGTTCAGAAAATTATTTTGTAGTAAGTGCAGCCTGCTGTCACGCTATGGACTGCTGTCATACACCGAATGCATACCTACCTTGTGGTGGACTCTTTTAAAAACAATTGTCCAAATATTATATTTTCTTATAATTCATAGGATGAATATTATCTTTGAAAAAAATGGGGAATAATTTAATTTGGAAGTGGCCTTTAAGCAATTCAAGTTTGGTCATTACTTATCCTTGTTTGTGTTGATATTAAATATTTTATGTAATTTTCTGTGTAGGATTGTATGGATTTAACCAGACTGACTGATGTGGGAGGTACTAAATGTGTATGGTGTTGTAAAAAAATATAGATAGCTTGAGGCATTATTCCTTAAATGTAATTAATTGAAAGCATCTTGAATTTTGATTGTGTATAATTTTTATCACTTTAATAGTCAAATGTCCAAATGATTATTCAAGTGTATTTTTCACTGCTACCTGAATTTATTATTCAAAGCAAATTCCTTTTATGATATTTGCTTTAGTGTGATGTATCATAAAGTGAGAAATATTTGTAAATTATCTGCAGATGTGACATAATCTCTCATTTCCTTTACATGTATTGCAATCTAACTTGTTAAATAAGTATCATTTTTGTTGTGACTTTTATTTAATAGGAACAGATATAGATTACATGTTTTATATTTCATATCGTTTGACTTCGGGTATGCACGCAAGAAAGTTTTTTTAAATGTGGGTTTGATGGCTAGTCAACTTGAGAACTTCATAGCTGAGCTAATTTGATATTTTGTGTTCAGTGATTCCCATTGATAAATAAATGTTTCTATCACATGTGCTACTTTTATATTCTTGAGCAGCTTTGGTAATGCATACAGTTTATTCTTAGAATTTACTTCAAAGATTTCTCTGTTTACTTATTTATTTGTTAATTAAATTATTTATTTATTTATTTGTTCATTTATTCTGCTGGTATCGATGGAGGGAATAGTCATAATTGTTTTCTCTGATCTTGCTTTAGTTTATGATTCAGTATAACAACATTATGGTTAATTGTATTCTTTTTTTGATCATATGATTGGTCAAACACTCTATCCTTAAGTATTGGAAGCTGTTTATGGAGGTATTAAATTATTTCCATTATAAAAATATTGGAGAGCTGCCTTTGCTCTGATTATCTATTTGCAGCTAAGATTCTGTTCTCTAACATGAAACCTATGTTTATCTTCAAAAGTTTCTTGTTACATTTTCTTTTGTATTTGTAGTTCTATGGAAAGGAAAATGTATATTTTGATTAATGATTATTCAAAAAGAATAGGGATCTTAATTACCATTTTATTATTTTGGTACATTCTTAGCAACATGTAACTATGAGCTAAGAATCATATTCGTTCGTTTAAATTTAATTTTCTTGTCTTTTTCGGAATATACACTTTTATCTTTTAGTTTTACTTCGAGTCTGTCATGTCATGCTTAGGGTTTTAAAATTCAAAATTGCTTCATCAGTTATTTCTGTTATTATTTAATTTAATTTCTTCCAATTGTGTAAAATGTTTTCTAATTTTTAAAAGGTCTTAAAATATTTAAATTATTTTTCTTCTAATATTTAAATATGATCCACTATTAAAAATTGTTTTTATAAACATGTTGTAAAATTATGAATAGGAAGAATTGGAAGAACTATTTACTGCGTGAATTTGAGTATTGTCGATCTTGATACTTTTCATTATTTTTTTCTTCATTGATATAATTTGACTGAATGGTTTCATTAACTAGTTTTGATGCTGTAGTTTTGTAAATGAAGTAATGCAAAATTTTATTTGATTGTGTTATATATCAGCAAAAGATTCAATTGTTCAACAAATTCTGTTTACAAGTTTTGAGAAGTTAGTAAATATTGTGCAGTGCTTTTATTAACCAAATCGTTTGGACTCTGAAGGCAGATTCGGCGAGTGTTCTGTAACAAGATGATCAATATTATAAATTTGTCATCTTTAGTACCAGTGAGTTTTGTGTTCTATTTTAATGTTCATTTTGTGTAAAAAAGCAGAAAATATGTTTTCTCTCAAGTTAGTCCAGTATTATTTCCTACTCACCTGTATTAAACATTAGGTTTTCCTACCTTTATTGTGTCTAATAGTATCTGAAACCTGAAGTTTACAATTGTTCAAGGAGTTCTATACGTATCTGAAAGTATTTTGATATGTTTTTGCTTACATGGTTTAATGAATTTACTTTTTAGTATATTTTCAAGTAGCTTCTTTTAATATTGTTTATTTACATCAATAAACATGTTTTTAGTTTTTTCTATGACATTTTTAATTACTTCTATCTTCAATTAAAATTATTAATTTCTTGTTCCAGTGTTCATCACTCTGAACAAAGTTATATCTTAATACTTGGCTGATGTATAAAATTTTATTTCTAGGAGAAATAACTGATTCAGTAAACATAAATATGGATATCAAAGAAAATGTGAAATTTTTCTCGTTTCTTGTGTACTGTTCCTTCTTGTGATGAAGTTTGGTCCATTATTTTATTTTTGGAAATTTGGTAACCAGTTTTCATGAATTATTGTTCTATCATAATGTTGGGTTCCCTACCATAATGGTATTGCCTTTGTTGTCACTTTTGTTTTTATTTCAAGCTATATGGATTATTTGCAAAATCTGAACTCATAGTATTGTCTGAAATTAATTTCTATTATCCCCTAAGATTTCTTTGAAATGATCTTATTTTGTTGCCATTACCATAAGCTAGAATATGACAAATTTTAATGGCATGATACAAGATCAATGATACTAAAATTTGTAAAAATCTTTGTCACTCACTTTTCTGACCATCATGTTTATCTAAAAGTTCCCCATTATTCAATCTCTTAACTTGAATTTGGATCAGAAAGATATCCAGTGATTTATATTCTATGATTTCATGTGTAATTGCATTGATGCTATTTGATGCACACATCATGATTCTTTCATTATATTTTTAAAATGTTCACATTGTGTATAATCACTTGTCCTGTGTTAATTTTCCTATAAATAGTATCACGACTATTGGAGAGAGTTTGATACATCCATAAATTATCTTATTTGTTCTTTTTATAAATTTTCTTCCCTGAGAAATTGTCTCAAAAAGCCTTTAATCTTCTTAAAAACCTCTACTTGGATAGACTTTATCTTTTTGTTTGTTTGTCATTTTAATAGTTCACTTTGAAGCTTGTATTCTTGCATGAACCAATTTCATTCTTGTTCAAGATCATTGGTATATGAGTGGTTGAGTACTTGTTCCTTTGTTTTCTGTGAAATAGCTCTACAGTCACTCTGCTTGTATAAGCTGTCATTCCCGCTTTTCAGTTATATTTTACTTCCTCGTGGAAACTTAAAAAAAAAGTGTTCATAGAATTTTACCCATAGTTTCAATAAAGTTGGATCAGAGTTCAGTTTGTTAATGATTTTTACTTAATGGAATATAGTCTTAAGGTGCCAAAAGTTTTAAAAGATTGATCAGGGTTTCACATTTCCTTCCTATTGTGTGTTGGTAATGACTGTTAGTTATTTATTTTTAATCCAAAGTCTCAAAAGCTTACATTTTTTTAGTGCTCATTATAAAGTATGGCACCTTGAATAAACCACATGCCATACTTATGGTCAATTTTTGTATTGTAAAAAAATACAGTATTTTGGAGCTTGGGTTACAATTACATAATGAACACTACATATTGAAATGTTTGTTTTCTATAATGTTCAACAGCACAGAGAGACAACATTTTAGAACATTGAAGATGTGTTTAATAACCCTTTTCTTCCCATTTAATTGAGTACTTTGTTGCTTTTTGAAAACTATTTTTGTAGTTCATTTATGTTTTTTGCTTTTTGTGGAAGATAAAAAAAAGTGTTAAAGATATATCTGAATACTCTTCTCCTATTGGTTGTTGTTATTTCAAGTGAATTCTTCAGAGTTGAGTTACGAAGTTGGAAGGGGAAAAAAACTTGATTGCTTTCTTTGACATTGAAAACAAATATTAGTAATTATTCTTTTCTTTCTTCAGTATTCTATTCAGTGTAACAACCTATTCCACTCTTTGACTTTTAGTTGAAGCCACTATTTGTTAAACTACTTCAAAGTTGGTTTATGTTAAGATGCAGTTATTATTCTGTTGAGAAGCAATGCACTTCGACATTTTAGCAATTTGTATTATTCTGAAATGTGCACCAAAATCTTGCAGTGCAACTTATAATGAAATTATCCATGGAAATATTTGTTATAAAATGCTTGAAAAATGACAATGCCTGTTTCCATGTGTTTTAATAATTGGAGGTCGTATTTGATTGTTAAAGAAGAGAATATAATATCTTTTCTTTGAAATACTATATTCTTGAATTGGGTTTTAAATTTTGACGTCTATTTTTCTGACTTAATTGTATCCTGTTATTACCTTTACAAATCTGCTCAATACATTTCTTTGAAATTAATTGTTTTGAAGTGCTTACATTGATTTGAAGATAAATTTTAATTTACTAGTAACCCACATAGTTACATGAATATGAAATTACTGTCTGTTTATGTTATTATTTCACTCTTACTAAAAGTCTTCTAAAATTTTAGGCATAATCGGAGACTAATTCTTGTGAAATGATAAATGAATATAGTTCAAGATATCTGGCTGATATGATAGTGTGTTAATGTACATTTATTAGTATAGGGCTATTTTATAAAAGGAATTGGTTTACAATTTTTTTTACAATAATCTAGTCTTCTGTCCCTGACAATAATGAATGCCTGAAAGTAAAGTGCTTTTCATGTACAAACCCAAGAGTTTTATCACATCATCTAAAGAAAAAACTCTTGTAGTTGGTAGCAATTCTTGCTGGATGATCGTTCTTAATTTATAGTTACTTAATTGTGTCTGGACTGTAGGGCAAAAGAAATCAATGTTGTTCTGAAAATATTGAAAATTTCAAAACTGTCCTATGCTTGTGCTATCTTCTGTATTACTTGGTAGCAAATATTAATCCAGATGTCTTACACTTAATATAGGTAGGCTTGTATGGGAAATTTATTTTCCGGAAAACATTTTTTTCTTTGAATAAGATGGCAAAGAGACATTGATACTTCCTGTAGATTTGATCAAGCTTTCAAAAAGGCAAAAAGAAAAGCACATTTTTTGCATTTACTGGTCTACATAGTCAAGACAATTGTAACTGTATGGAAATTTATGAGGTTTCCTGAATAAAATGATCTACTTGCTGTCTCTTGGCTGTAGGATGGACAGATCTATTTTGATCTTTATTATTATTATGTATATAATTCACATCGGGATGGTGTAATACAAACTAAATTGCTGGTATGTTGAATTGACTACTAAAGTATCAAGAGTTTCTTTGAGTTACATTTATTTACTGAATGAGTTTTATTGGTTTGAAATTGAGATTATGTTTATCTTGACTTGTTCTTTAACACTAATCCCAAACACAAGTTGACATATCTTGATATACTTGGTTATTATTATGAAAAGTGTACTTTATGTACAGTATCACTATTTGAATTACCCCTGTATTTTCTGCTCAGAACATAATAAGTATTCTCTCTTTTTATTTCTATGTTCTCTTGATTACTTGTTAATTCCAGACATGACACCTGCATTTTGTATGCCAGTCAGTGTTGTGAAAATTTTCAAACATGATTTTATGTTGTTTTTTTTTGGGGTGGGGAGGGGGGGTATAAGTGTAGAGAAATAGAAAGAAAAAATAAAAAAATTTAGAGCAATTGAAGTTTTAGAAGAACCGTTCAGAATGAATCAAGGAAAGCTTTCTGTGAAATGTAGAATGTGAAATTGTTTTGAAGAAACAAATATTAACTAATGCATGGATTTCATTGAAAATCCGTGGAGCAATTTTCCCTGGTAATAAATTTTATATTTCTGTATTGTCTAATATTGAAATACCAGATTAACAACATATTTATATAGGAATTTGACTTCAGTTTGTTAATGTTGTTACTTTAAATGCAGATATTATTAGTGAAAGATCTAACTTTTGTGTTTTTGTCTTCACTAAGTAAAGTTTTCATTATGCCAGGTCATTTTGGTGGAAAGACTGAACCATGCTCAGAAAAGAAATTCTCTTAATTGGATGAGAATGAATAATCTTATTATGTTTAAGTCCTTTCAATATAGAGTACAGGAATTAAAGTACTAAGCTACCACAAGTATGAGAATCACAAAACCACTCCTTGAAATAATACCTCTTTATTTTTATAGATAAAATCTCCAATGTATTGCTACTTCAATAGAGCTGTATGTTTTGAGTTACCCCATGATGTATTATTGAGTTACCTTGTCCACGACTTGTTAAAAAACTTGATCTCTGAAATTATGAGTCTTAGGATTTTATCAGTAATTGTATGGAATATTTGTGCCCAAGTAATTGTTATTGTACTGCCAAACCAAATGAGGATAAAAACTTTTCGTTCAACAAAGTGTTTTCCAACATACTATGTACTAATTACAAAGTTACTGAAATTTTGTTCATGTATCTCGTGAAATGTGTAGTAAGGTTGTTTTCTTAAAACTGACTTGGATGTAAAACTTCTCTCATGATGAGAGAAATTGGAGTATGATACTTTGTTGTTATTAAGCATCATTATGAATATTCCTGGCTTATTTAATAACAAACTACTTGTAGTATTTTCTTCCAGAATGAAATTCTAAATCTGTCAATTTTCCACTAAGTTCATTTCTATGTCATATCTTATTGTCAATTATTCCCAACATCCTTAGTCCCCTTTTATTATCCTTCCAACCCCATGTAAATAAAAAATGTTCATGAGGAACAAAATTACTGGAGTCTTTTATTTAGAAAGAGCTCACTTTGTGTGTAATATAGATCTAAAATCCAAATTAAGGCACTTTGTTTCGATTTTTGGTGTTGGTAAAATGGTCATAAGTTTTACTCGGCACTTAATTTTGCAAGTGTTTAAGTGTTTTTTCTCAGTTCTAGTATTGTGTCATAATTAGGGTTCTTTCACTGCTGTATAGAAAACTTCTGAATTGAGAATCATGAGGATTCTGGGAAAAGAGAGTTGTTAGGATATTAACTGAATTTTTCTCAAAGATTCACACAAACCTTCGTTCTTTTTTAACAATTTAAATAACAGTTAACAAGACCCAGTGGCCTAGGCTCAATGGATATGAGTGATGTGTCACATTCCAATGATTTTCAACTCTTGAAAGTTTTATTTGTAAAGTGTTTATCTTTCTCTTCCTTAAGCACCGCTCTGTTTTACTAGTTTACCTCATATTATGGGCTTGCATGAGTTGGGCCTTTAAAGTAAACTCTGGTAAAAATAAAAGCATGAATTGGGCCCCAAGCCTTTCTGAATTCCCCTTTCCGAGGCATGAGTTGTGTGTTTGAAAGGTTGGTTCAGTTTACTGATCTGTGCTTTCCCTTGTATCATTTGCCTTATTCATGGAATCCATTTCTTAATCCCCCTCCCCCTTTCTCAAATATAATCATTTACCATACCCAAAGTTCTTTGTCCTACTTTTTCTAAAACATACACCTTCTTCCAATCTCAATAAAAAAAAATCTTCTCTTCAATCCAACATCTCTTAAGTTAATATATTCATAAAATTTTATATTGCATTTTTATATTTGTTTTTGGCACTGATATTGTTCACTAAGCGAGTGAAAAAGCTTTTTGCTTGTCGAAGGATTATTACAGAGTCATACCCATACTTTTTTCATTGAAAAGTTCAATGTGAGTAATCAACACTAATAACTTTCACTTGTACATTTTCAAGTAACTACTAAACAGTAGGTGAATAAAACATGAGTAACTAATTTATCTAAATAATTATTACTGAATTAACTTAAATAATTAATTGAAATTGTTTGGAAACACAATACCTTAAATTTATATTATATAGGCAGTATATTAGGAAAATAAAGGATATGAAATTAAGAGCAGTTAATGACATCATTAATAACAAATATCAATAAATTGCTGAAATATAAAGTAATAATTATTATAAATAATATTTGAAAATTACACATCAAATAGTTTCATCTATTAAGATGTATTTTTTGGAGAAACTACAGTACTGTAATGCTGGCTAAAAATATAAAAAAGAGTGAATAGTTATATTATTAATCATTTGATGTTTACAGAATTAACCAATATTTTTGTTTGTGTTTTATAACCTATATTTGTTTTCATGCATTGTTGCAATGGAGTGAATGGTATCAATTTTTAATAAAAATGGTCAAATATCTAAAAGGGGTACTAATTAAATTGATATCTCCTTGGTCATTTACTGTTACAGAGTTTAAGAACATGTGTTTGTTATTATATTATAGACATGATATTGGCATTTGTTGTATGTCTTTATTTTGAATTGTGTCGTAGATATATTTGTTTGAATTGTTGTCATTTACAAATATTTAATATTATTTATTTAAGAAGTATGGGGGTGCAAATTAAAAGTGTTCACGTATGTGCTTTTTTAATATTATCGATTGGTATGTTTGGTTTTTGAGAAATTGAAAGTTGGTAGGCTGGCATAAGGTATGTAAATAATTTGAAGTAAATTGGAAGTGAATAAATGAAAAGAAATTAAGGTTCAGTTACACTCAGAGATTTGTGGTTGAATTTCTTAATTAATATAGTATCATGAAAATTCTTACATAATGCTCGTTTTGTAAATTACTTGTAAATAAGTCGTGCAAAGAAAATAATTGGTTGTTTCGTTCATGCTCCTGAAGTTAGCAAAACAATTTTTTAAATTAATATTTTGTAAAGATTATTCTATATAAATTAATAATTTATCATCAAAAAAGCATTTACAATATATTTGTTTTGATAATTTTTGAACAATAATTTGACCGAGTATGAAAAAAAATGTTACAAATGTTTGTAATGTATTATTTGAAATTTTGTAGGACTTTGACTAGTCTTAAGTCCCGATGGATGGATTACTGCTAATGTAATTGTAATTTAAAATATTGCCTGCCTTGGCCACAATTTTAAACATTGAATGCATGTGTCGAAGGATGAAAGAGTGAATACAGACATCATGAGTATGATGTTAGAGACTGGCACAATATAAAGTAAGAATTCATACACACCCAGAATTATGTCAGCAGCAAGCTTTAATGAATAAACAAATTTATTAGTTATTAGTAGTAATCATATTTTGTATGAAAATTATATTAAATTCTTGTATTCTTATAAGACCGTTGTTTGCTTTCATCTCTGCACTTCGTTTTGATATCAAATCTCTCTTGATATATCAGCGTATGAAGGTTGTCACTGTTGCATTTATCGCATCTTTGTCCACTTGAGCAAAGTTTGTAATTAATAGTACTTTGGTGGGAGTGGGGGACATCCACAGGTGCTAGCCCCCTCCCCTAATGGCATCATCTCTCTACCTGAACTGGGTTGGGAGGGTCCCATAAAGAAATTTTTTTCTTTTCATTAATGAATCCTGCAATGTTATTACACACTTTTTATAAGAACACCAATTAATCATTTCCATCATTAATTTATTATACAAATAAAGTACCGTTATTCCAATTGTAATTTTTTTATGATTTACACTTTTTTTAAATTATCTTTCTATTGTAAATTTTATCGAGACAATTTCTTATTGGATAAGTGGCTCGGAATCTCGCGAGTATACGAGAAACAGAAATATTGCAGCCCTGTGCTCATGTGTCCGTGTAGGAGTTGAAATCTGTAAAAGCAAAGCAAGTCCTACTAAGTCGTCTTTTTATTGGTTCGTCTTGTTTCTTTCGATGGGAATACTGAATTTCTTTCGAAGTAAAAAAAAAATTCCTTTTCTATATTTTTGTCTCGTTTCTTGGGGAGGGGCATGTGTCCGCCACTGATGGGGGTCCAACTGATTCCAGGGTGAATTACTTGGGGTTCATCCCTCGTTATTTCCACGCGCTGTCCGATGGGCGTTTGTCACCTCGCTGAATGTGATGGCGCGAGAAGCGTCCCTTGGAACGCGTTGTTTTGTTACAGAGGTCAATGAACTAGCGACCAAGAGCTGTGTGGAGACTTGTTTCTTTGGCCAGATGGTGTAATGCGTATTACGCTTCAGAAGAACTTCTAATCTGTATCTTTTTCGTAGTTACGTCGTTCCCATGGAGATGCACTGGCGCTTTTGGTCGTTACCACCAGACAGCACTGCGAGCGCATTTGCCTCAGCTTGAGAGACGGAATGATACTCGTTCTCTACGTAGAATTTGCGAGTATACAGTAATTATTTTGAGAAAAAGAAACATATATTTATAGTTTCTGCCATTAAAATGTTTACAGATATTTTTTTCGTTCCCCGTTTTTAAGCAAAAATTTTTAGTTGCTTCATATTTTTAAAGAAAAATTAAAAATTTAGATTCTGGGAGAGTACAATTTGTCTTTTTCTTACGTTTTGTTGAACTATTGGCACCTGAGAAGTCGAAGGTACATACAAAAGTGTGTTTTAAAGGAAACTTCTGTCAGCAATATCTCTTGAAGAAAATCGAGTGTCTTTAACAATTTGAACAGAATGAAAATTAATCATGAAGCTGCAAAATTGATTAACAATTAAAGTAACAATCTTGAGGATACTTTTTTGTAGTTCTGAAGAACGAACTTGATGACTGCACGTCTTTCAAAACCAACGCCACAGGAAGAAGTATTAAGTTTTCAGAAAAAACTTGAATTACAGAGATCTACAGCTTCAAACTCTCCTGAAGAGGCACAGTATTTAAGAAAAAGTTTTATTTCTGAATAAAACCACGTTGATCATGAAACAGTGGGTAATTTTAAGGAAATAATGTCTCATTTCAGCTAAGAAAGAAATAAAACAATGTTTATTTTCATACATTACATATTTTACAACATTTACATTATGCATTGATACACAATACAAGGCTATCTATTTTGTTAAATTTTCATTTGTTTATAATCAAAAGAAAAGAAAATTTGACGCAATAAAGTAATTAAGATGAACTTTCTTATTCAGTATAGAAAATGATTACAGCACTTACAACGCAAAAATATAATCTGTTTGTTTGTTCATTCTTCACATTTAGTTTATTTAGCATGCTAACAATTTTTTAACAAAAAAATTCTTACTAATAAATGATAAAATGAACTAAAAAATAACATATTGAATTTAATTGTTTAGAATCCTCCACTCATCAGAAAAGGGAGTGTGGCTCCAACCAAAAATGAATTTTGTGAACCTCTGAATAAAAAGTTTATTTAACAAACAACTAATAACAAATAAAGATGACAACACCTTTCACATAAATATCAGTAGAAATCTGACATGATGAGCATCAATTTTATATTTTTATTATGTTGTAGTAAAAGTGAATAATATTTCAGCAGATAAAGAGAATAATTATTTCAATGATGTTAGCTCACAACAATGTTATGCCACTATTAATAGCTTGTTAAAGGAGAAAAATGTCTGTTTAAGGAAACAGTCAATATTGTGAAAAATGCCTTGCAATATACTACTTGAAATCTATACACCTAATGAATGACGTCTCTACAGCTTATCTATATTGATAGAGTAAATGTTTACTGAAATAATCATGGAAAAAAGTTCAACATATTTTTTTCGTGTTTTTTTTACAAAAGTTTGAATTGAATACACAATACTATCCTTAGGCGCCGGAAAAAAGCTTGGATTCTTCTGCCCTAAGAACTTATTTCTTTTTACGGCCCTCGAATAGTTACTTGTGCAACCTGGTGCAAAACATGAAGGCTTTTTTACTCGTAAATTTCTTTTAAAGCGTTCAAACGAGTTAAAATTGCCTTCATGCGCGTATACCACACAATAATCCTCAGGTAAATGGAAAACCAATGCTATCTGGCGGGATCGATTTTGAGTCCACCTTTCGTCGACGATTCGTTTCGTTCCTATATCTCCACGGTCGTTCCATCAGACGAGCACTTTTATTTAACTAATCAGTCCATTTTTTTTAAAATATGGCCAGTGATTCTCAAATTCTTCATTTCAAACACATGTGATTGTTATTTTGACTTCAATACTAACATTTTACTTCATTACTCTTTGGAATAGAGACGCTAATTAATATTTTTTTACATTTAACATACAATAGTTATTACAAATGTGTTACAAAATCTAAAAGGATATTGATATACAAGATATTTGTATGAATTATTCGCTTGGTAGCATTCTTCACGAAATGAATTTGTCGTTGTCCGAGATGGAAATTGGAAGAAGGGCCGTGGGGCAGTACAGCATGAAGGGGCGGGGACCCACCGTGAGGCAGCTCCAAATCGAGGAGACCTTTCAGGAAATGTCGCTACAGAATAAACAACTGTGTTGATGATGGGCGTGAGGAAATTTCTCTCTCTCCTGGCAACACTCGTGATCGTAGGAAATATTTACTTCAGTTCCGACGCTCGTACATTTTCCGCTCGTCGAAGGGCAGATGCCTTTGAGGAATTATTATTATTATTAAATAAAATGTTATTTTTATTATTTGAACTTGTTTGCACAAACGCACATTAAGAATAGGTATTCCCATGCCGCCATTTTGGTCCAAACTTGACTTATGCATGTTGCAAGTTCCATGAAAAGGCACGGACAACAGCATTACTTCGGATTTTGATTTCAGAAGAAAGTAGCAGTTTTTTTATACGAAATATTGAGTTAATAACATGTCGGTGAGTACATGCTCGTAGTTTAAAATATTACAATAAACCCTGTAACTCAATATTTTGTCTAAAAAACTGATACTTTCTTCTGAAAACAATATTCGAAGTAACGCTGTTGTCCAAGCGTTTTCATGGAACGTACAAGATGTATAAGCCGAGTTTGGACCAAAATGGCGGCACGAGAATACCTTTCTTATAGTACCTAGTTTGCACTTTACCGATTTCATCCTTTGCCATTCCAAGCCTACGTAATGACGCCGTATCTTTGAAAATGTGTTGAGCTAACGTAGGGTGCGCAATCCCTCTTCCGCTGGACCGCTCACAGGTGCTCCTCGTGCCGATGTCCCGTTTGAAGAACTCACGGGGAGCAATGCCCTTTAGCGGATATTTGGAGCTCGGCACAATACACGTGTCCACGGCTGGATTTGCCCGAACGGCGACGGGCCGAAGATAGAACGCGTTGTGGTGATTTACATAACCGGTTTCCGAGGGAACACTTACGACCTCTGCGTTTGCGGTTATGGTCATCATTGTTACGATTAGCTCAGAGGATATTATGGGTTCCGTGAAAGATTCATATTATCTATCGAAATGGATCATTTACACTGTAGATTCCCTAGAAACGAAAATTCTGTTCATATTATTTCTAGCTACTTCGTGAGTCTCTCTTTCTCAAGGAATGCATTTCGATTGCAGATATGAAGGAAAGGTCGAGTGTCAGCATCGTGGAGTTGAATAGACTGAATCAGGATTTGATTTTGTGAGGGGCCCATGGAGAAACTTTTTTCCTAATTCATGAATCTTTCGTTTTATTATTAACTACACTAATAAACCGTTTACATCATTAATTAATTATACTAATGCAACACCATTTACAATTACAAATTATTTATTTTCTTTTATTTATGATTTACTCTATTTCAATTATCTCTTTATTGTAAATTTTATCGAGGTAATTTTATATTATACAAGTGTTGAAGTTATTGTTCCTATGTTGAAGTGAGAATCTATAAAAGCGAAGTAAGTCCACCGACGTTATTAGTTCGTTACTTTCGTTGGGCATTCTGATTTTTATTTTTTGAAGATAAAATTAATTTCCTTTTATTATTACTCGGATCCGTCCGTGGCGGGGTGACATCTTTAGGGACTACACACTGGAGTATTAACGTAAAGTACTTAATATAACCTCGTGCTGCATTAAAATTTGTATTTACTTTTAGTTGCAAAGTTTGGTTGAAATTAAATATTATATGTTTGTTTACGATATCGAGCCAATATTAATACATAATTTAACTAATTTTCATAACGTTTGTGGTACGAATGACTGATGAGGTCGCATTCGATAACAGAACGTTTCGTGGTTCTTGCTGAATTGGCTCAGACGTGGATATGGCCCACGCGGAATATTGCTCTCGTAGAACAAGCCATTGGTAAAAATAATTTCAATTTTCTACAATCATTCCTGGTGCAAGAAATTTCACAACTCTTAGTTTGACAGCTCTGTTGTGTTAGTATCTAATAAATTAGTTAACTATTGTGTCTTTATAACTGATTTTATAGGATAGCTACTGAAAGACTCTGAGGTGATGTCATAAAGATATGTAATTTGTTTACACGTGTAGAATTGGTGCTTGTGAGGAAAATTTGGCCTGCGTATTCTCTCTAATGTATGTGATATTCTATAAACATTTTTATCGTTAGTTTATGAAAATGAAGGTGCTTCTCTACGTTTTCTCAAAGGCTTTCTTGGAAAACCTGCGACTTTTCCTACTCCCCGTCCTAAGCAAACATCAGTTATACGAGGGTAGTCTGAAAAGTTTCCGACCTAACAAAGAAATAAGACATATTTTCTTCAAATTAATTTTTATTTTTCAACATAATCTCCTTGTAAGTCTATACACTTCTCCCAACGATGCTCCCATCTCTTTAACCCGTCTAAATAATAGTTGGTGTCTTTCTCTGCAAAATAGTTGGTTACGAAGGTGGTGGCCTCTTCATTCGACGAAAAATTCTGTCCGTTCAATTTTTAGCCGAGGGAACAAAAAAAGTCGCTTGGGGCTAGATCTGGTAAGGAGGGTGGTCAAACAGTTCAAACCGCAATTCATGGATTTTTGCCACGGCAACCACTGAGGTGTGAGACGGCGCATAGTCTTGGTGAAACAAAAATTTTTTCTTCTGCAAATATGGCCGTTTTTTTCACGTTCAGTTTGTCAAGTAATGTCGTATAGTATGCTCCCGTAATAATTTTTCCTTTTTCAAGATAATCTATTAACACAACTCCATGACTGTCCCAGAAAACCGTTGCCATCACTTTTCCGGACGAAGGAACAGTCTTTACCTTTTTTGGAGCTGATTCTTATTTCGCAGTCCACTGTTTTGACTGTGTTTTTGTTTCTGGAATGTAATAGTGTATACAAGTTTCATCTACAGTAATTAATCGGCGCCAAAACTTTGATTTATTGCGCCTAAACTGCGTCAACAGAGCTTTGCAAATGTTCATCTGAACACGTTTTTGTTCCAGAGTGAGCAATCGCGGCACTCGGCGCACAGTCAGCTTCAACTAATAAGCGACAAATACGTTCTTTAGATATGTTCATAGCCTCTGCTATCTCTCTAACCTTAATTCGACAGTTCTCTAGCACCGTTCGGTGAACTTGAGCAATGTTATTGTCAGTGGTTGCAGTTTTCGGCCGTCCCAAACGTTCATCGTCACCCAAGCTGGTACGGCCATGATTAAATTCAGCTGCCCTAAGTTTCACGGCGGTAAATGGCGGTGCAGAGTCCACCTCCTGCTTAATTTGTGTAGGTGTATTACCTTTCAAAAACAAATATCTAATGACAGCTCGATACTCGATTTTGTCCATTTTCACACAAACACTCGCATCGACTCACTAACACGATTGTCAAACAACAACTGCTGAAATTTTGGGAGTTCCTTACTGAGCATGCACAAACAAATTCCTCAGCTTTTGTTGACAAGTGCTGCTATCTTCATGTTGAAGTCGGGAACTTTTCAGACGACCCTCGTACTAGCCCTAAAATACTAAGCTTAGGAAGAGTCATATTCTGACATAGAACTGATTTGAGGAAAGTTAAAATTTTACCTGTATGTATTACATAATTCCTGGTACTTTACATCACTTCGTTTTTTGATCCAAAGTATTTATCATATTTAGAATAGCTGAAATGCGTGAATATTGAGATTACAAACAATGGTGATTATTGAGAATAGTTAAAAGTAAGATCAACCACTTTTGAGGGAAGTCGTTCACCAGTGACCTCATGTTGCTCCGAAACTAGTAGAAAAGGCATACTTAAAAAAAAACAATTCAAAATATCGTGCTCTAAGCGACTTAGAAGTGAATTAATATCTTGAAATCTTTTCTGGAAATTATTTGTTTGTAAGGGATAAAAAAGTTTTTATATTTGGTTACTCTCATGGACTTTTTATTGTATCTCTTTTTTATTACACATTTTCCTTCCTGCGGAGAACCTTTCCTCACCTCCCCGCCAAAGGTGTTCTCTGCCAAAAAAAGAGTTTGAGGAAGGTAGCTGCTGCAATCAATTTATTTGCCTCGAGACCTTAAAATGAAACATCTTAGCATTAACTTAAAATACATTTGGAAATAGATCGAAGTTACGTTGTCTATATTTTACGCAATTTTGGGAGCTGAGAAAATAAGCAGATGTGACTCGGAATTATATAGTTTTGAAGAAACATGATGTCTGCCTTCCTTAAAAAATTATCATCATAGTTTTTTCTTGACCTTCCAAATAATAATATTAGGAAAAGGTTTTTGAGATGAGGTCTTTTGAAATAATACTATTTTCGAAGTTTATTAGTTCTTTATTAGAGCTTATACAATTTATTTGAGGATATTAACAATACAAGTCTATCTATTCAGCAGGACTGTTGGAATTTAATTTAATTCAACTGGAGTGTTGGAAATTAATTTAGCTTGAAGTTAAAATAAACCTGTTCAAGTTTAGGGAAGCTACATATTTGCCGTTTTATTTTGTTTTATGGTGACATGGTTTAAAATGTCACGAGAGCCACTTAAGGTTTTATGTGCGTCAGA
Source organism: Laupala kohalensis (assembly GCA_002313205.1). NCBI lineage: Eukaryota > Metazoa > Arthropoda > Insecta > Orthoptera > Trigonidiidae > Laupala > Laupala kohalensis. Next base: position 423,219 of record NNCF01129899.1, on the reverse strand, counting down.
GCGACTAGGCTTAAGTTTAACCCAAAAAATGTTTTAAATGATAGTTTGAACCATTCTCTATCCAGAGGCGATGAATTTTCAGACCCTTACGGCGCAAAATTTTGAATTATTTGACCTTACATTACTACGGGTTTATATGGAGAAACTTTCGCTGGTACATGATATTTTGATACTCTGGCAAAAGTACCGGTTTAACATAGCGAGAAAAACTACTAAAATATAGCAAATGGAAATAGGAACGCGGTGATGTTAAGATTTTCGTACATTCACCAAAAACTGTGGAAAATACTGTTCTAACGGAAATGGCAGCTGCATCACGTGACTGAAGACAAAGCGACCCTTGGCAAACGACAAATTTGTCGTCAAGTTTTAAAATCACAAAATAATTGTCCTCGTCCAACAGTAAAAATCAGTAGAATGAATTAATAATTAATAAGATCTCCTTTTGTGAATATTTCCAAGTTATGTGAATAGTTGGCAACTGGACTTCAGTCAACGCGCACAGAATACTTTAATAAAGTAGAAATTTAAATCGATAACCACGTTGGCTATTGTATAATCATAACTATTGCGTATAATGAAGTCCTCTCCCAATCTCCGTTTTTAGTACCGAGGACGAATCTCCCTCCAGTAGAACGACACGTTGCTCTTCCACAGCATCGAACCCGGACTCGCCGCGTCGGCGCCCGATCGCCCTCGACGTCGGCGCTCGCGAAACGCCAGGAACAGACGCACGGTGAAGAAGTAGACGAATTCCACGATGCTGATGAGACTGAAGCCCACGAAGAGGCCGCAGATCCCTCCGAAGTTACCTGTCGAATACGCGAAGGGGAAGCCCCCGTCAGTCACGTGCATGTGAATCAACCTATTTCACACGAATAAGGATATCTTGCGTTTAGGACAAGTGAAACGATTTTTTGTTCTGCCAACGTTTCGATATATTTTACATCTCCTTCAGGGCTGACACTTCTAAAATATTATTAATCTGTTCACATCATCCCATACCAATCCTGCACACATCCTCCAAAACACACAACCGTTTCAGTACATTTCTTCACGCACACCCTTCCAACCAGCAAGCAATACTTAGTCACGCAAGATATCCTTATTAGTGCAATATGGAGGCTGAAAAGATGATCAACGATATATTTCACACCGTTTCAGACGTCCATTTGTCGTGTGTTAATATCTAGATTTGTATTCCCCTAACATGAATTTCTTTTCTGTCCGTTAAGAATGATGTAGATCACGATTTTCGGGCAAAACGTCTCCTTTATACATTTCGTTGCGATTAGATCTCATGTGGCACTTGTCTCAACAGTTTTATGTTGGAGTTTAACGTGTAGACATCAGTGAGATGAATTTCAGGTTGAGATACGGTTCCTGCGTAATCACCAGTTTTCAGAGTTCAAACAGCAAATTCGATAATAGAAGTGTAAAGCGAGCACAAGACACCGACTTAATTACTATTTTCATCTCGCCAAAGTTTTCACGACTAGATTTATAAAAGGATGGATAGAACCTAATGATTCCTATTATGAATTATATTCTGCGTTAAGAAGATAATCGATTTTCTTCACTGATATTAAGCTGACAGTATTTGGTTTTCCCATCGAAAATACACCTGAAAATTTTCAAAATTGTTTTGAACACACTGAACGCAAAACTGGTCGCTTCTCTGCTTTCAAACTCATTCTACAGGGTGTCCTATATAAAATGCAGTATCTATATTAATATTTATATCAGTAGATATATTTCAATAAACGATGTATTTGTAATTTATTAAATTCAGTTAGTTGTGAGAAGTTATTTCGAAACTATTGATCAAAATCAGCGTTCAAAGTATGCGTAATTGTTGTATATCCACATTTAAATGAATTCGTGGCCTCGGTGTAAGCGTGATTGCTCGTCACCAAATCATACGGGTTCGATTCCCGGGTGGGGCAAGATAAAATTAGTAGCTTTTCATTTCCGTGTCCGAGTTGAAATAGCTGTGGCGTATGTTGAGATCCATAGTTTTAAACGTATTTTGAACGCTAATTTTGAGATCTACGTTCGAAATAACGTATGATAACTAACTGAATTTAATAAATTACAAACGACTATCATTTAAATATACTTACTGATATAAATGAATTATATTTTATATGGGATACGAGTTTGAAAGTAGTAGTACGACCTTGTTTTTCATTCAGTGTGTTCAAAACAAATATGGGAAATTTTCAGGTGTATGTTTGATTGGTATGCCAATGAGCGTATGGCTTCTCTATTCAACATGTTTCTACTATTAGTCCAGTCAATGAAGGTCCAAAAACATCGATTTTGGGAAAAAATTGGCATAAAGCTGAATTTTTCCCCACTGACAGATCATTTCCCAGGGATCATTTTTACCAAAGATGATCAAACCAAAAATTTCGAGCTTCCTGCGGGTCAAATCGCTTAAATTTGTCCAAAGACTAATTGTACCAAAGGAGAAACTTGTATCGGAATATGCCACGCATTTTCAGTTGCTGCACGCACTAGACTGCGCACGTGGTGACTAAACGGCCGTGACGCATGCTACATCTTCTTGCTTACATCCCTCTCCCCAGCGTTAGTATCTCACATAAATACATAAAAATTGGTATCAATACGTGTAGAAAACCTTGAGCTAAAACTTTTACTCGAAGACTTTGTCCACATAATTTCACATATAAAATATATAGCACAAAAACCAAAAATGACTGTGAAAAATCGATTTTTTCACATATTTTCTATAATTGTTGGAAAACTATTCGTTTCACCGCAAATATGAAAATAATATTGTAACCTATGTAATAATAATAAAAAGACTCGACCTGACCTTTAGCAACAGAGATAATGAATTTTTCGCAAATGTTCACATTTTACAACTTTGAGGGGGGTTAAGCTCCAGGTGATTCTTAGAGACTTTGGTAAAAGTGATCCTTGGGAAGTGGTCTATCAGTGGAGGAAAACTTCAGCTTTACGCCAATTTCTTCCCGATTAAAACCTTTATTGACTGGGCTGTATGTGATAAGAGTAAATAGTTATCTCTTACATATAGATGAATAAGATACTTACTCAACAGTTCATACCAGTAGTAGAGCACGTCTTGCTTGAGCTTCACCGAATCGAAACTGCCGTAGAACAGATAGAAGACGCTGTGGTTCTTCAATGTCACGTTCTCGCTTCGCATGGTCACCAACAGAAAGCAACATTATGTACATTGTTTGAAAGCGTCATATATGAATGATAGAAACAGTACAGCTGAAGTAATATACGGTACATTAACGGAGACTCCGATCAGACGTAACCAACTCTTTTCTTGTGACATGTGGAAGGTAAAGCATATCACATGTGTTGGGCCTGTCCGAAGTCAATGTTAGTTTTTATTTCTTTTTTTATTATTATTGATGTTTGTATGCTGACCGAGAAAATTTCAGTGTTTTGTGAAATTAATCGTGCGACTACATGTTCCAATGTCAGTTTCTCGAGGAGGACATTTGACGGAAATTCTTTGGAAAATTCCTTACGTAAAAATACGTGTGAATTAGAATACTGTGTACGGGATGTGAAAACTCGCTGTGCCTCATGCATCATGTATTGAATCACACCTGTAACGGCGGTTGTAGATTAAGGACTAATAATAATAAAATATAAATAAAATACTGCTCAAATATAAAAACCTGGCTATTGAATGCCTAAGAATGTGGGGAATGAAGACAAAAATCTTCCCTATTATTATCGGAGCCACGGGAACAGTAAGCAAATATATAGAAGACAATCTTCATAAAATACCTGGAATAAATATTCTCAGAGACAGTACTCAGGAATAGGGTATATTAGGTACTTTTTAATTAATTACGTATCATTATAGATTTTTTATCACGAATTTTTATCGGATTTTTCGCTTGAGTATATAACATATTATTTCATACTAAAGAACTACTAATAATTGAATTAAGTATTTAGTTATATTTATCCCAGAATGATAAACTGTCAAGCAGTAGAGCAGCATGGAAATATAAACTTATGAAAAACCTCTTATAATATAAAATCGGGTAATGAATTATACATGCGAAGGGTGACTTCCCGAGGGGAACACCGTCAGAGGGCACTGAAAATGTTACAATTTATTTGGATGAATGAGAAATATTCTTGATGTCGCCTCAAAGCGTAAAAGTTACGCAAACACGTCCGCGTGAAGGAAGTGTTGACCCATTTGAGGAGCTGATTGTAAGCTGATTTTTCTGTTTACGTTGCGAGATTGACAGAGGTCCTGGTAGAGCGAGGAATTCGTGGCTGGAACCTGGGTTCGTCAAAAATTTCTGAGGTCAAACACTCGAAGTCTGAGAATTTGCATAATCTTCATATTTTGATCAAAAAATTATGCTCTGTGTAGTTTCGATTTGGTGAGTCAGTTTTTTTTCGTTTTACAGAATAATTCTTAAATAGATACTTGAGAGGGGGATTTAGCCCCCCCCCCCGTAAGTACGCCCCTGCAGCTTCCCAACGAGAGCAATGCAATGAGAAATGGACAATTAAATTGGTGTATCAAAATTTGTCCCTTTATTTTCAGAAAAGAAACGAAAACTAAACGGAGCGAGTTCGGAAGGGCTAGAGTAACATAATTAATGAGAGGGTGTAAAGATATCGTTGTAGGTGTGGTATGGAAGGGACGGGGTGTTAAATTAATCATTTTTGCGTTAGGTAATATATGGACGACCCCCAATTAAAAATACTCTTTTGTGGTGGTGTGACATTTATGGCCGAATGACGAGGCCTAACTCACTCACAGCAAGAAGGATGATGCGTAGCGGGGGTCGGCGAGGGGGGCGGACGTCGTCTGCACGTGGTACGCGGTGTCAGCACAAGACGGCAGACACTCCTCGCACGAAATGGACGATTCCCGCTCTGCTTCCAGCCCAGGGACGTCCTCCGTGGGCCGCAAAGTCCACCATTTCTCTGAGGAAGCACGCGGCCAAGCTGCTCTCAGGGTTTTTAATGGAAAAGGTATCGTGCATTGAAGCCTTGTGTATGGGGGATGGGAAAGAAATAGGTGGGTCGATTAGCTGGGTTTACCTACAACTTGGTCTACGTGGAGGTGTCAGTAAGAAGGAGATTAATTGTCACAGCTATATGAACTGGGACATTGAAGTGAAAAGCTACAAATTTTTTTCTGGCCCCGCCGGGAATTGAACCCGGAGTGACTCAGTGGCAAGCGAGCATGCTAGCCTTGAGCTTCCAGAGGGGCTCTCTGGGTATCGTAGTTGTACGTACCTATACTATTTCCAGAACAATTGACCTGGGCGAACTAAAAAAGAAATTTTGTCTAATGATGTGGAATAAAAGAACATAATCTATCATCTTATGCCAAACAAAGAAATCTCTGAAACAATAGAAGAATGGTTTTCCAATAACCCTTACCCAAGTAACTTCATTGTGATAGGAACTAATGTAGGGTAAATTAGAGTTTTAATAATACAATGAATCTTGTATCATACTGCAGTCTCTCTTCTAAAGGTACTTAAGTTTTAAATGAACAATCTAAGCTTCTTGTATATTGAAAATTTTTCAAAGTAGTTCCATTACTAATTGTTTTTCACTCCATTGTCCTCAATTCTCATTATATGCATTGTGTTGCATTGCTTTGATAGTAAATTAAATAGTTTTCTGACTGCTTTATTACTAGAAAGAAGGATAGTAATAAAGTCTATTTGTATAATTAAATGAGACATTATTGCGAAGGAAGAACTGAATATTAAGGACTTTTTAATTAAAAATATATGGACTTATAAATATTACAGCTGAGTAGAATAAATATTCATTGAATGAAAAGTTTGAATAGTAGTTAAAGAAAAGCGGGTGTCGTTGTAAGATTAGGGAAATACAAGTCGGAAGAAAAATAAGAGGTGAGGAAAAATAAATTGTGTGTTGCCACGCTCACCTCGGTATCGTGACAAGCATTCTATGTCCATCATATGGCATTCCCGGATACTTCCTAAAGTACAAAATACATGTTAAAACACAGGAACGAAATGGAAACGATTACATTTTTATGAATTAAAACCCATCCTAACATCTTCCAAAACATTCAATATAAACAAACTTGAGTGCAAGAGAAATATACTTCAAATGTTTATTGACAAAAAGATAGACTGAAGCATTTTTGGGGAATAGTTAATTCAAATGTGTGTGTTGGGAGGGAAGGGGGAGTATAGCTCACTGATCGCTTCTCTCCGGCCACGGAACTACCTTCCATCAGTCGCCTAATGTTCAGCGAAGCATGAAGAGATCTAACGTGTTTATTGTAACAATAAATCGTGAATTTAGTGTTTTTTCAACTCTTATGATTTTTAAACACTATACTCAGAATAATCTATAGTTCGATAATAACTTGTACATGTAAATTTACAAACATATTTGCGTTAAATTACAAACATATTGACATTATATATGTATTATAACTCGCAGCTAACTTTTTATCTTATCTAGGAACTTTTGCTGAAAATTTTGAATCCGCCTCTGCCTTAGGGCCCTTGATCGGAATAGATTGCTTGCTTCCGGAGAGTAAATTAGTTTATAGTCCTCCACGTGGTAATACGCAGTTTGTACTGTTTTTTTTACAATAAATTTATTATTATAATATAACATTGTGGTAGAAAGAAGGTCCTAAAAAATCCTTTGATGCCGTATTACTACAAATATTATTGCAATTCCCAAAATACAACTTTTTTTCGTCGCTCTTGATATTTACGGTGATTATAAAAAGTTGTTACGCATTGCTTTTTCTAGTTTAGGGTACGAGTAAATGAACAATGTCAGGTTTGTTAGCCCCGGTGATTCCGTGTTAAGTGTGAAGATGGTGGAGGTAGCAAAAGGTTAGGATTCTTTCATAATGTCCCATGAAGATAAAACAGTGTTGAAACCTCACCTCTGGCAGGGAAGTAGTAGGGCACACAGTTGCACAGGCGCGTGATGCTGCGAATGCGGCAGTTCATCAGACATTCCGAGTAGCTGTAGTAACCCGCGAACAAGTCTCGCAACTCCGATGTGAAGAGGCATCGTCGACGAGCGACTGTGAAGGCGCGCACGCCGTCTGTGCTGGCCACCGACGTCGCTTCCAGCCGGAAGAACACTTNACGCCTTCCGGAAGGCGTGTCGGGGAAGTCGTGGGGACCGAACACAAGAACCTGGAACGAAAGACACTGCCCGTAGACCCTTGATGGGATTCTTCCTTGTTTGTCCCCCACGCACTTTCTAACTTTTGCTTTTGTGACCAATTTTATTTATTTATTTATTTCGTGATTCATTCTCTCCGAACAAAGAAATTGGATCATCCCACCCCCTAACAAATTACTATTTAATTACGAGAAAGAGGGGTTCGAATGAGTAGCCTCTTATGTTATTGTCCCCAATAACTCAAAGCTTTCTAAGAATTCTTCCCTCCAGATTTTACCTTTTCCACTCATTACCAACAGACTGCTTCGTTGCTGTAGAGAGGAGTGATTTTGAATTTGACGTCTCTCTTACATCTTCATTGTGTAAGAGAAATAAAATATTGATTTCGTTTATGGATTCGTAAACAATAGAGAAACTTTGAAAATAAAGCATATCTTAATTCGTTACCTGAGGTAGATTCCCAGTAAACGGTTGAACGACCTTTGTAAACATCCGCCCCTGGTTCTCAGGCCAGGAGTCCAGAGCTCTCATAGTCACGTTATTTTGGATCGATTATGTGTTACGGTATAAAATCAATATTTACGGAGGTAAGAGAATTGTATTACATTCTAAGCAAAAATGTAAGTGCGATGGAGCGAAAGGATTCTAACTTGATGGGTAGAATCCATTCGTTGTATACTTCATTTGTATGCTAATGCACTGTTAATTAATTAGAAAAAGTTTGTGTTTAACTGGATCAAAGAATGTAGTCTTACGATCTTGTTGAAAGAAATGGGGAGTTGAATTGTTGTATATTTATTCTTATTTTGTTTAGTTAAATTTAATATATTAGCTTTCCATTTTGTTTTTAAGTTGTATAGTTCAACGGTTCTAAGCAACGTGTTTTGCTTGATAAGCAAAGTAAATTATATTATCTAGTATCAATGAGACACAACAACATAGAAAACACAAGTAAGACATTGTGTTGTTGTCAGCGAAGGAAAAAGATGTCCTTTATTCAGAGGTTTTCTGCGAAAATGTCCGCGTAACATTGAAAAATGTTTCAAGTGAACTTGATACTTTATTTCTTGGAATGTTTTGTCGTTTATTGAAGTGATATTTCAATAACTTATGAAGAAGATACGAAGAAGTTTTCTTGATTCGAGAAGACCCAAGTTAGGTTTTTCTATGATAGCTCAAGAACGAAATAATAATAATAATAAGTTGCAATATAGGATAGTATCACCGCCACTAGATGCTACAGGAAACGAATCCTCAAAGAAGGATGAGCAGAAGAGCGTTGTCGTAGATGTGGAAACGATGGACCATATTGTTGGAGGCTGTTCATCACTATCTGGAATAGAATACCTCAAGAGACATAACGATGTTGCCAAGATCATCCATCAGATAATCGTTTTTTAAATGGTTTTATATCAGAGGAGTGTCCGTATTACATGTACAAACCCCCTCAAGAACTTGAGAACGACTGCGCTACAATATACTGGGATCGGTCAATTAGAACGGATTTGACAATTTTAGCTAACACACCAGACATTATGAATATAGACAAGCAAAAGAGGTGTGCGTTTTTAATTGATGTGGCCATCCCGCTTAATCAAAACCTAAGGACAACTCAAGCAGGAAAAAATCAACAAGTATGCAGCATTGGCTAAAGAATTGAAGGAGTTGTTTCATCTGGAGACCGTCAAAATTGTTCCTCTTGTGACATCTGTAACTGGGATTGTACCTAAGGTCTTAAAGAGAGGTTTGGACAATTTGGATGTTGGGTTTCTGGTACCTAAAATACAGAAGTCTATTCAGTCGAACACGTGTCACACAGTCAGAAAGTTTCTATCTTAATCATGGGCAGTAGTACCGTAAGGTACCTGGTAGATTGCCTGTACATTACAATCAGCCTTTCTGTTAGAATGTGAAAATGAAAAAGATAATAATAACCATATAATAATAACCAAAATAAAATAATGTGATAATCCTGAGTCTGTTAACATCAACTTGGTGTAAGACTGAAGTAATTTGCGTATTTTGACGACATTTTCGTTTATTTTAAATTTTGTGTAAATTTTTGAATTTCAAACTATGTTTTAGATTATTTTAAAATAAGTAATGTCCAAATGATAGAAAATTTTTGCTGACTAGATTTTTCGATATAAAAGGGTATGTTTTTTTAAAAAAGAAAGGTGTCAAAATTCCGGGACGCGACGAAAATTCGTTCGCAAAATAATTTCGAGATAAACCAATGAGCCCTCAAACAACATTACACGACGCCGGCAAATGCCTCATGATTACAGTCAGTCAACTAGTGTCTCGTCAGTTTTATATGTATTGGATATGAACTGATAACTGATTTTTGTGGGTTTCTTTTGTTTCAAATATTAGTTGCACAACGGTTTGTGCTTTTAGCCCTAATGATCTGTAACAACAATTTAACTACAAGGTGTATTATGACCCAACATCTATATTTTTTCACTTACCTTACTTCCATATGAGGAGACGAGAGGATAATAGTAATCAGAAGGATTAGGGTTCACGACAACTGACAAACCCGTGCGTGCACCAGACATAGTTCCTCTTTGACCCTCCGTTTTATGTTTCCCCCAATCGTATGAATTAGTTGCAGTTCCACTGGAAAAAGAGAAGTGATGAGCACTCACAAATTATGCGAAAGAAAGTAAGACGTAACAAGTGGCTGGAAGATTTAACATTAATCTCACGGGTATAATTTTCAATTACAGTGTATATGTTACCAGATAAGTTGAAAATCAGTTTTTTCCTCTGTGCGTAGGTTGTGTGAACGATACCTGAATCCATCTGGCAAATTAGGAAATAATTTCCATTACCAACATTGCCTACACATTGTAAAAAATACCTAACGTATAACAGGAAAATATAAGTATAGCACCATTTCGCGATTACATCACCCCTTACTCTGGACTTAACCTACAACACATTACTGTAGACAAACCTCAAAGGAAAAATTCGCGAAGAGACGAAATTTGGTATACACCATAAAGTCGTCATTTCAAATGAAATATCAAAAATCCCCATCGATCCCACTCCCGAGAAACGTACCTCACGAAGTCGTCGAAAAGACGCAGATAGTTGAAGGCACAGCAGAATCCTTCCATGGTTTTCCGCGTGACGAAGAGCTTCTCGCAAGGTTCTTCGCGACCGGCCCACGAACAGCGAACCAGCAGTTCAGCGCATGTCGGGTTCAGCTGATGAGCAAATAATATTATCATAATATGATGCAACAATGCAACTTCCTGTAATTCCCTGAACAAAGTCTATTGATTCTGGCAGACTTTTCATTCACTTTCTGTTTTAACATAAGCATTGTTCTGATAGTTTGGTAGACTAAATAAAAAATATGCTCCAGAAAATATTCATTTAATATTGACAATTATTTTTAATGTAAATATTTCAGAATATCGGAAAATAATTAAGATAGTAGTTCTAATGTCAGAAATAAATTTAGGGATTTTTAGAATAAATAACTGTGACGAGGTGAACGGGAAAGGACGCGAGGATCAAGTACCCATTTGAGTAAAGTCACTGTTGCAGCAACAATTGTACTTCGCTCGTTATGGTTCCAAGTCTTCATATATTTTGAGGAAATTTTCCCTTATCTCCAAAAATAAGCGAAATCTCCAAAAAAACAGATGCATATGGAATCTGTATTTTTTATCCGAAAAAAATTAATACAGGTAAAAGAAATGTTGCGTTATCTACTGCCAAGTAAAAATGACAACAGATTAGGTTGAGACTCGGAACGTTGCAGTCTCCTTCTGGCTATTCATGATACAACCGTTACTCCACGAATCGATAATCAGAAGCTAAGAGTTGTTAAATGATCTTTGTACGATTTTCCAGTAAGTTGATATAACAGTGCAGTTGGAAGATACTGACCCAATAGAATTTTACTTCATTTCTTGAAGTAGAAAATTCGGAAAACATGTTTGAGGATATTTTCCTCTCTTCAGAGGTGACGAGGCCTTCAAATCCAAATTGATTACGAAATGTCTCATGAAACCGACAGGTGCCTCGACATCTTTTCAATCGTCGCTCCGACTATCTCTTACAGACGTCTTGATGACACATTGCCAGCCTCTGTACGTTCGTCACCCCGCGTGGGCTGAGCAGCCTTCCAGGAATTAAAATCCCAGCTTCCCGATTTTTGAGGAGGTACCGACCCTAGATCAAGAAAGGTTGAAAAAACCGTCTCGGGAGTGTGAGCTGATTGAAATGCCGGCACTTCACTTGGCGTCGCGTATTTGTATATTTGCCAACATGGCCATGTGCAGATGAGCAATTTGTCTGTTATCGATGTATTTGCTCTATTGTGGCCAATACGCGAACACCCGCATCCGTCCTCTTGTCCGTTTTTTTGATCGCACATTAAAGGACTCTGCGTGTACCCTCCTCACTTGATTTGCCGTGTTCGGCTCCGCAGCGCGTGTGATCGACATTTGTTGATATTCTAGTTCTCTAACCTATATTTCTACTTTTCTTATTCTACAATCTCTGTAAGATGGACAGGAACATATATATGGACTGCAAAAAGCAGTATAAATATTTCTTGAATTATATCAAACACATTGGTATAAAAAAACGTGTATGGCATTAATGAGTTACTTGCATATTCGGACCATGTGAGGATGGCATGTTTGTGAATACGTCAAATATTTTGCCAAATACAGCGAATACGTTACCCGAATACCGCAACGCCAAGTGAAGTGCCAGCAAAAGATGGACGTTTGTTACCAACCTCGTGCATGATATTGGTGACGTTGTAAGCTTCGCCGAACGCCCGTTGTAGCAGCTTGTGCAGAGGTAAGAAGTTGAGTCGGCCTTCCACATCGTGGTCGTATAAGCGCCCGAGGTACCGCAGCAAGCGCAGGACTTCCTCTTCTGTCACGTCACTCTTTTTGGAGCTGCAAGCAAGGAATAGCTGAAAAGCAAACCTACCTTCCTCTATCCACCTCCTCCTGGTATCAATAACTCTTACTATTACTAACTAACCCCTCCACGTGGGCCAAGTTGTTGGTGAACACTGCTAACCGGCCCACCTATTAACAATAACCCTACCACCCACCTCCTACCGCCCCATGTAGATAAGCGTCAATAGCACGCTACATTCCCCATTTGCAAATACTGCAGTGTCAACTCAACACTCTTGATGGTTTTTGGGGCGAAATTACTTCACTGTTCTTCCAGTTCTTCAGCGAGGGATGCCGTGACCGCGGTCGCACTCTCTAATAAGATGCTCGCAGGGTGCGGATCAAACAGTGGATCTCTGCCCAATTGACGGCTTAACCCGCAAAATGTACTTGTGTTAGTTCATGGAGCAATCCTTTGTACAATATAATTTTCCACGAAGTATCAAACCGAAGCACTAGGCTACTAAAATACTCGGAAATTTTAATGAAAATTGTCAATATTTTTTGCCTCCTCCCCCCCCCCACTTTTGATTCCCAATCGCCGCCTCTGTTGGTAACCCAAGCTAACCGGCCCACTTTCTAACAATAGCCTCTAACACCCAACTCCTACCTCCTACCGCCCCATGTAGAGAAGCTTCAATAGCACACTACATTTCCCATTTACAAATACTACGATGAATGAAAACAGTAAACATAATGAACTGAAACACGGAACCTATCTGAACTTTTAATATGTCGGTATTAGCATATTAAATCGTTCAATTTTTTGTTTTATATTGCGAGAGAACCAGTTCAGAGTAATCCTTCTATTATAAAACATTGATTTTATTAAATGTTTTGAAGGTAAGCTTCTCTCTTCAACGAATCTCCTAGAAACGTATCTTTTGCGTGACAAATAAAACCCTTGAAAGTACCGTGAAACGATGAAAAATTTCTAAATACATTCAAAAGCGAAAAGAAGAATTGTGACTCGATTCGACTGATGTGCTACTTCTAATTAGAAAACGTCCTCTAAAGTGGATTATAATAGTATACCGCTATCCTTAATACCATGCGAAACTTATAAAATTTAGAGAATAAATATTTTAATGTATTTTGTATACGTTTTCGCTTCTTTAACATAATGTGATGCCTATTTGTTGGATATTAGGTCGAAGAGATCTTTGGGAAAGAAAAGATTTCTTAGTCGATGTTACTGTTTCACAATAAAAATAAAATTATCCAGTTTTTAATTTCGGGATGATGCTAGGCTCGTTTTCACAAATGCCTCAAGTCTCAAATCTCTCTTATCGATAACAATCCATCGTGAATGCAGGTATTGTACTGAAATGTTTTTTCGTTGAGACTGATTTATCGCCTTGTTGACTTTTAACTCGTTGACTAAAGTGTGAGGACTTCGAATGGTGTTCACATTGCAGTTATTAGTGAAATTACCTTTTCGTGCTGGTAAGGCTCACACCAGTGCCATGATAAAACCGGGGGACGCAGTCAACCGGGTTGAGAACTTGAATAGGACTTATGCCTATTGGCCATCCGTGAGAGTTGATCGAATAAATAAATAAACTTTATTGTCAAAAAACTGTTGCAAACTGCGTATGACCACGAGGGGGTTAATAAACTAAGTTACTTTCCGGAAGCAAACAAGGCACCATCCCATCAATTCTGATCACGGACCCAAGGGCAGAGGCGGATATTTATACAAAATTTTTGATAAAATACGTACTGTTATCCCTTTATTATGTCGAAATGAATCGTAGGTATAATGTGCAGTGATAATTCGAGATAAATAATTACAAAAGCTTTAAATGACATTCCCGCCTATGGAAAATCCGCCTCTACTCGGAGGAAAACCGGAGAAAAACCAGGGCCAGGATGAAGTTTCGGAAATAATGTATACAGATATAGGAATTTAATCAGTATCTAGAGTGCTATAGCCGAAAGTGAAACTAGTTGAATCACCTTACTGCCTCGCGGGAATCAGACCTCGGAAGACGGAAGGAAGTTGATTCTATGTCAAAGAACGAATTGGGATCGACATATCAAAACGATTAGCTACGCGGTCGGTGGATCCAATTATCCAATATTAATAAGTTATTAAAAGTAACTATTATTCCGTATGATTTCTCATGTAAATTCTTGAATTAGAAATGGATATCATAGCTAAAGACTCTCGACATAAGGCATGTTAACTTCTTAATTTTTTTCGGATAGTTTTTAATGTATAATAATGTATTATCAGTGAAGATAAGCGAGTAAACGGTTGTTGAATGGCAAAATAGAATGAGGAATCATACAATAAAGAATCCTAAAAAATTATTCATGTTTTACATGGTCGACGTAGCTGATCATCATAATTGAACATATTGATGCAAATTAGGTCAATAGATCTTCGTACTATACGTATGCCTAGAATACTAATTTCATTCACTCATTTTGTCACGTCCGAAGGTTGGCTCCAATTTGCGCTCATGATTTTCCACAGTATAATAATATACGTATAAGATTGGTCTAATTTTCAAAATAGTACGTATAAGATTGTTTATAAAACCAAATGAAATCGTAATTTCTTTAAATTATGCTATCTTTTGTCAATTTGATTGCCTCTTAATCTAATAGTGTGGACGGGTTCGCTTACTTTTGAATGATTTCTGCTTCTCTTTATTTATCCGCGAGAGACAAAAACAAGACCTTTGCAGCAATCTCTTGCTTTTATTTTCATAAAGCTTCTTAGGCTCCAGAAAGTCAACTCAAAATATATTTAGAATAATGATGTCAAAGTCAAACTATCCCCGAACAGGCCCCGAATGTGCCCAAGGGGTTCGCGAAGTGCTCCGCAATTATTTGACCTCGGTACTAGAAGGTGAAAATGTGGTCAGCATCTCGCTCAGACCGGTTTGACCCCAGGATAGACCCTGGTACTCGTTTTACAGCAGGCTGAGTAGATCTGGGAGTCAGTCTGGATATTGAGGTGTGATGAAAACCGGGTATCGAACCTCACCAGGTATCGAACCCCGACCATCCAGACAGCAACTCAGTGCTCTACCCACTGAGCCACACTGATTCCAGAATAATAGTGTAATACACCATAATCGCATGGGACGCAGCTGTTTATGTTCTCACATATGTTGAGCCATGTTCTTCGCGGCGTGAAGGGAGATCTTGTTGAGGTTGCACACAGCAACTGCTGGGAAAGGGACTTTCCAGATGGGGTAGCTGGTGCTGTCGACGGTGGTGACGGTGGGTGACGTCAGGAATTCCCACCACACGTCTGTGATGATTGAAACCACTCCCCACACCGCGAGGATGTGCACCACAAGCCACACCAATCTAAAATATTGGACGCAAATAACAATCTGTGTCTTGCTAATTATACAAACAAAAGTTAAGAATGGTTCCTAGTCCACTGAGAAAACTATAGATATGAACGTAGGCTTCCGCGGCCGGATTCAGTATGAACTTGTTTGTCCGGGACAAACCACATCTTAGTAAATAAAACTACCAACGTTTCTACCTTCATGCTGTGGCCATGATCAGAGCAATGTCAAAGACCTAAGTCGCTCGTGCTCTGCATGTAATGGCATGCGACAAGGAAGTGCGCGGCTCATGAAAAAGACAGCATATTCAACTAGGTGAGTGTTTGTCACACTGTCTTAATTGTAAAATTAGAGTTTTATATCGTAAATATCTGTATGGTGAAAAACCACAATTTTGTTGTAACCCTGAAGAAGGCCAAAGTAAAGAGGGCCGAAACGTTGGCATGTAGTAAATAAGAGACCAAACTTAAGTAATTATTATTATTGAAACGCAAACAAACTTAAGTAATTATTATTATTGAAACGCAAACAAACTTAAGTAATTATTATTATTGAAAATGATCGAAAATCATATGAATAGAAAGGCTTTCTCCAAACCTTTCATATAACATCCCCACTTTATAGTTCGGGTAATATGAGATTGGGAAATCACATTCAAACGCTGGAATGTCACATCCAAAGGTTTGGAGAAATCCTCTTTTCCTGGGAATTTGAATCTCAAACTTGTTCTCTTTGTGTGTGAAGTATTTAATGGAGAGCTTCTGAAGCCTCTTAGTTCGTGGTGCAATGTCGAGAAGAAAGGTACGTCACTCAGTCTACATTACGCTGCTCAAGAGCTCTTATTTGAAGGCTATTTGCTAGGCTAAGATTACCTTACACTGCTACTGATAATAGTGGAAAAACATAAAAATGTGAACATTTTAAACCTATTTTATTTCATTCCAAACTTCTTTTATCTCGACCTCTGCGAAGACAAATATTTTGGAACCACAGATGAAATTTGTTGCCTGGTCAACAAATAATGCTTTCACTATGTGCCAATGTTCTACGGAATTAATAGTTTCAAAAATTCTTCCCATTTTTTATGATCCACATTAAGATGAAAGATCCATTCCGAACTTGGGGGATGTTCAGATAGTCCTCGTCCCTTCAACATTGCGATAACTCGTATATAGCGGTTATGGCAAAACCTGCCTCACCTTTCTCAGTTTTCAATCAAGATATTCTGGATAAAAATGAGGGTTGGGACGGGACTGAACTCAAATGACACTGATATGATAATCTAGTTCACATTAATTCCAATATGATGACGTGTTGACGCAAATCGTTTGAATAAGGAATTGACTGATGAAGTTAGAAATTGATGAGATGAAACCTCTCTTTCTCCTAGACGAGGGAATTGCAAAGGAGCCGGATGCCCTTCCTAGACCTCCCTGACGCGGATGGACCCTGGATGTCACGATGTGTTGCGAAGGAAATTGGAGTGCCCAGACCCCATATGTCCTCCAGGACAAATTCCCCCGCGATAAGCGTTTGAACTTTCGTGAGAGTGGTATGGTCGCTCCCTACACTCAAACGTAATGAACTGAGAGGTTGAAATAATCGCTTACTTTTCGAGCCAATGGCGTCTCGGTTCCGTCATGTACCGATATCCGTGCAGACTGGCGTTGCGTAGGTATTCTCTCACCACGCTCCACACGACTTCAGTCCACCGATCGCCGTCAGACGCGAGATCGCCTTCCAGCTCAGTCTTCATGGAGTCGTCTTCTATATTCTGCAACTGGCATCGTGCGAGACAAGAAATGAAAATCTTATCTTCTTAAAGGAAATACCTCAAGAGGTCACTGGCAACAGGGAACAAGTGCACGCTTTCTAATTCAGATAAGCTTACTTCAGATACTTTGTACTTCAAAAAAGCAGTTGCAAATTCTGTAAGACCACTTGGGGGATAATAAACTAAGTTACTCTCCGGAAACAAGTAAGGGACCATCTCATCAATTCCGATGAAGGGCCTAAGGGCTGCCGTGGCGATACTTATAAATTTACTTTTTATAATATTCGTAGTTATCAGTTTATTATTTCAAAATGAATCAAAAATAAAACGTACAGTCAAAATTCGGGATTAATAATGACAAAAGTATTAAATGACATTCCCACCTTTGCAAAATACGCCACTATTCAGAGGAAGACCGGGTAGTGGTAATAATTTTGTACATTTTATTCAGCACTGACACGAAGAATGTTTATTTTTTTCTAAACGAAAAGTTCTGTCATGTTTTTGGTGATGTTCATATAAAATAATTAAAGGAAAA
The DNA here is from genome assembly GCA_002313205.1 of Laupala kohalensis. Classification (NCBI taxonomy): domain Eukaryota; kingdom Metazoa; phylum Arthropoda; class Insecta; order Orthoptera; family Trigonidiidae; genus Laupala; species Laupala kohalensis. The sequence continues at coordinate 405,474 of NNCF01129899.1, read as the reverse complement.
CTGAACCAACTGAACTCGTGCCGCTTGGCTTTTGAGTTTTTGTAGTATTTTTGTACAAATCTTTACTTTACTTCATGTGACAGGACAATTCTCCTGATAATCGAATATTTACGACAATGAATATTAAAATTAATGTGTTATTTGTGTGTTTTTCTGCGTCTTTAAAATATTTTAAAGTGCTAAAGTGAAGATATAAAAAGTTATTATTGAAATTATCAATTAACTTTACTTCTGTTTATAAAGAGAGTCGACAAATCTGCTGATGCATTGTAATATTTCACCAAACAAGATTATTATCGTAATGTTTACCCAAAATCAATACAGTATTTTTGTAGTACCCTTTCATAAACGACAAATAGTATGTAAATTAATTGTTTTTCCTATACTTTTTTCTTTTTACATTAAAAAGATACGAATACTCGCTAAAACCAATTTTTCATGAGAGTCAAATTGCGAATTTGGGACTCGGATGTTTGGGGCAGCTTTTTTTCTTTCATTTTATTATTTAAATATTATATCCATTACTTCTATTATTATTGAACATCCAATTTATTAATTTTATAATTGAAAAAGAAAATATTTAATGCTTTTTATGACGTATGCTAAACTAATTTACCTCTAAAGAATCTAACCGCGATTTTTTATTTAAAAATGTCTTACACAGGATTCTCCCTTTTTGTAGATACTTTACTCGCGTATAAATGATTTCAGAGGTGGGTGAAATATTTGAATTATCACGTGTCTTCAAACAAGAAAAAATAAGATACATTTTTAGTTTATTAGCTTCTAATATCTACGAGTTATATCAAATCACTTAACGTAAGTTATAGCAAAACACATTTCTTATCTGGCAATATGGAAAGAAACTACTTGCAGCTCGGAGAGCTCTCTTGAACGAAAATCATTGAATTATATTGTGTTTATTAGTTTATTGTCCTCCATGTGGTCATACGCAGTTTGTAACTGTTTTTTTACAGTGAAGTTTATTTTTAAAGTTTTTTTATACTTGCGCTCTTTTTCGTTCAATTTTGTGAAATGTAATAAATGATAAACAAATAATTTGATTTTTTTCAGTTCGATTGATTATATAATTAAAATGATCCCTATGGAATTCAAAATTGTCGTTTTTACTACTATACATACACTACTTTTCATTTCCATTGCAGTATTTTAATTTTTAATGAAGAATATTTGGACAAATCTTTCTTAAAAAGTAAGTGGTGATAATTTTTAAAATTTAAGAAAAAACTGCTTAATTTTGATTGACATTTTTGAACAAATTCTATGTTAGGGATCCCTTAATAATCTTAATTTTTCACATTTTATTACTTGTAAAAGAAATAGCTCTGATAACCATGTACTAATATACAAAAGTGAAACGCGAAAGTGTGTTTGCTACTTAATGACGTCTGAACCACAGAACAATGAACTTTGTCAAAGAGATTGAAGTCCAGGATGAACAAAGGCTAACTTGTATGTTTTGTGTGATAAGAAGCTCAGCAATCGTTTTTTACTATAAATGTCCATAAAATCGGGAAACAAGAGTTATATTGCCTTACGCTGCCTGAACGGTTAGAGAGGGGCGACAAAAGCACGGCAATATTGTTTGCCTCAAAGGGTTATACAAAAAGTCCGCGCCAGCACAAAGGTTATCGAGAAAATGTTTTTAAAAATAGGAGTGTTAAAATACTTCAAATTAAGAGAATAAGTTAAGAAGGAAAAATATATCATTATCATATTTAATGGATTATTTGTTTTGAGCATTTAACAAAAATAAAAGTCTTTAAATCGTAAAATTTCGACGAACAGTTTAGATTTTACAAGAATTTTAAAGAAATGGGGCAGTCGCGTCAGGCTTCGGAAGCGAAAATTCGACGGCTTACGCGAGATGGTGTAGTGCATACAGTCTGACGCTTTGTATTAAATTTGTATTATAATGAATTTGAAGAATTAGGATGCTGTACATGTTTTTAATAACCAGTAAGTACAAGTATTTTGATCTAAGAATATAGTTAGATTTTTTTCTCGAGTAAAAGAAAATTAGTCTAAGAAAACTTCCAAGCAACGCTGGGTATTGAATAAACTAAAGAATGTCTCCACTGTGAGCTGCTCATTATTCCGTTTACCTGAGAGCTGGAGCTTCCGATACGTCTTCACGTCTCGTGGCCTACTGAGGCGATCGCTGCAGTCAACTCAGGATATACATCCGCTATCGAACGGACACTCGACGCAAGTGCTCCTCGTCCATTCCGGGAAGGGAAAACACGTCAAAGGGGTTGATTGGAATCGATTCCAAACCAAACAACATTAAGTTGACGTTGGTTTAGCTCAAAATCAGACGAATAGGCATTCTCTCTGACTGCTACATTGTAACTATGTTACTTCAACATTAATTATCACTCTTCATTTGCAGAACATAGAACTCTACTTGTACACTCTCGTGCATGTGTCTCCGTCTGTTAAAATGTAAGCAAGTAAATTTTAAAAATCTTTTTCAGTTGGAGGTAATAGTAGGAGTTAAAATTCGAGAAAAATGTCTAAGTAATACGCATTATTTTTTTAGTATTTCAATTTATTCACCTCACCATGTTTAAAAATTTACGTATGTTGAGATTTTATTGTATCGGAGACACGTCTGAATAGTTTTACGTGCGTTAAAAATCTAATTTATTTTCAATTCAAAATTTTCTTTAAAAAAAAATGAGAATGGGAATACTACTAGGATTTTAACTCAGGATAATATGATAAATAGTTTACGCTGAGTCGTTGCACTTGTGTATCACGTTAAGCTATACTTTCGTACCCACATTCAATCTCCTCCGGAGTGGAATAAAGAAGTATCGTCATTTTTTTGCACGAATTAGAGCAAGATTTTGGTGCGTGAAGAAATTGAACACATTTATTGCAATCGATTGGCTTTCCCTCAACGACATTCATTTGTAGAGATACTTTCGTTGGAGTGTTGGTGTTTGATTTTCAAACATGCATTTTTAGACGACTTAAAAGTGTAACATTTTACGTACTCAATACTTAAATAAAACTTTTGTCTTAGTGGGGATCTTTAACTTAAATGCATTGATGTATAACAGTGGCATTTATTCATTTTATAGGACTCTTTCTGATATTACATCGTTGTACGACTTCAAGATTTACTCTCACTCTGTAAGGGTGGCTCCTGGAAAAAATTTCGGGGGGGGACAATTCCAGAATGGCATTTGATCATATTATACTCGTTATGTAAGTTATATCAAAAAATAGTGAAACCTGCTCATGGATTGAATATCTCTTTAATGTTGATGAATAACGAATTAGGTAATACTAAAAGAAAAAAAATTACAATCTACTGTAGTGTTTTGTAATTTTTGCCTCTTTCTGGATTGTTGGAAGATTTAGAAAATCATTTGAGTGTCCTTCATCCAAATTGGATACATAGAAGGAGCAGAAATAAACAACAAAATGTTTGGAGAAATCTCTTATTTACCCCCATTATTCAACCGGCATTAAATAAATGTAAAATAATTATGATTAGAAATTTTTAGAATATGTCCATTAATGAAAATGAAAATTAAGCTTATTAACCTAAACCCTTGGGGGGTGGGTCAGACATTTTTCATTCTGTCATGTAGAAAATGAAGCATCTATGAACTCTGTACTCTTTGTGCAAAATAAGTGACATATCTTAAATAATGAGCATCTGTGAACAACCATACCTCATTTATTGATTATTCTAGCACCACGAGGAGGCGCTTCCCGCCAGAAGTTACGCAAGCGTCACGACGTCTAGCCGTACGATTGGCGCATCAATCGCGCTAGCAGCGCGAGTGTATCACAGGCGAGCCACGCCATATCGGTTCCGCACTCGTCGCCAGCAACGAACGGAGAGCCACTTGCTCCAAGACACAGTGACTGGCCAGCATTCACTCTCTCGTCATGAAACGGCAGTTCACTCACGCTCATCACTCGACATCAACGCCTCATCCGAGCAGTCAGCCTCCCGCCAGTAGTTAGCCTCTCGCGAGCAGTCATTCACTTGCTATCAATCGCACACGCACGAGCAGTCAGCCTTCCGACCTCATCATTACTTATCTGGTTCCATGCCAGACGGTCAAGTATGCTAACCGCGCTCACTAGGACCCCACCTGCTACTTCCGACCTCATCACAGCAGCACCAGTGCCACGCCATGTCGGATCGCTGCGAACGCATCATCACTGCGACAGCCACCCAACGCCATCCAAGCCGAATTTAAGGAACGGATTATCTCGTCTCTTCTCATCACAGTATCATGGAAATTCAGCTTTGTATCTTCATCATTTTTTCCACTTTCATATTGCATGTCATATTAAATTGTTTGTTGGCAACCAGTGTTTATTCACCACACCTCATCTACCTTCCTCATTCTCTAATTTATCTTAACATTTGGTCCATCGATCCTCATTATCCTTGGGTAGGTGTTTTCATGGAAAATGTCTGCACAAATTGGTCTTTCGAAGCGGATATTAGTGTGCAGCTATTTTACTACGGAAAAATGTCTGTACAGGGGGGTTTTCAGACGGGATCATGGCCCCCATGGCTCCCTGAAGCCGCTAGAAACAGTGTCGCTTTCAGTTGCCTGTTAAAAATTTTTGGTTCGTAAAATTGCCGACAATCAAGTTTCATGTAGTCTACTTATATCTTATTTTTCAACGTATCAAAGTATCTTTCACATGGAGAAATGGACATAAAAGCTCATTTTAAAATAGATTAAATGAGAGATGTATAATAAAGCTTCACATAAACGTTCTTTAAATTTATTAATCTCCTTCAAATTATGAGTTTTCTGGTATTATTCGAAAACCAGTATTCTAGATTAATGCGAATACTGTCAAACTTTGGATATTTAGGGTTAACAATTTCATTATAACTTGATCTTGTTGGTTTCTTCAAACAGTTGGAAGACTTGTATCTCTAGGACATTCATATTAGTTATTCTTATATATAAAAAACTGAGAAAGTTATGCCCATTTACCGTAAAATACCTGAAACTTCGACTCAGTGAAAATAACTTAAATGAGACATTGGGTAGAAATTTTGTTTTCCTTGAGAGTATTTTACCTAAAAAAATTCGAAGGAAAATAAATACTACGTTCAGTATTGTGAGAAAGTCACAAAAGCATTTCTCAACATTATTTATGTGGACATTTAAAATGAAGTGAATTGTTGAAGCTACATTAAACATGAAATAATTTTTACCAAAATAAATCTTTCTAAAATTAGTAGACTCAAAATGAGAAGGATTGAAAACATATTTGTTGAAATAACTTTGTACTTATACAGACCTAATAAAAAGTATAAATTTACAAAGTTACTAACTTGATGTTGCTAGTTTCCTATTAATTTGAAATAAATTGGAGTTGATGATGTTTGGTGTTATGTTATAAATGGTAGTATGGTCGACCTGGCGACAGTTTTGGAATTTCCTGATTTTGCTATGGAAGAAGAAACTATTATGTAACAATTCGTTTAGTAAAATTTGTACATTGTGTGGCTAATTAATAAAACAATCTTGAAGTTGTACGGTCTCTGAAGGGACAGTTTTTAAACAAATTCCTATGGAATCTCTAATAGAATCGGTAAAAACCTATCACACGTGTCACGAATTCAAAATAGAAAAGAACAGGATACAATTTACCATGCCTTTCCGGACAACTAACAAAATTGACCAACAAAAACAGTTGCAAGATTAGAAAACGCTAGTCAAAGTAGAGACTATTCTTCAAATACATTGTTTCTATTTAAATGTGTAATTCTGATTCGCGGTTTTTAATACCTCCAGTTCTTGACCTAGGCCGGTATTACACGATCATATTTCTGTCATATATTTATGATCAAAGACACGATCAAAAATATGATCGTGTAATGCACAAGCTTTGATCATAGTTCAACTATGATCATATATTTATGACATATATTTCATTATATCTTTGGTCATGGATATGACTTAGGAATAAATAGTAATAGCTGAGTAATACCGGCCTTACTGTTGTATTGACTATTTTTAATACGAACAGCGTAGATAACATTACGCCGCTTGCAGTTCACTCTGCTTCGAACGAGTTCCAACTGCCCTTTCCCCTTCGCGTACGCTCAATGACTGCGCGACTTTGTAGCTCTTTATCTGACTAAACATTGTGATCTACTCCATCCCTCACGCAAAACATGTGATTGAAAACGAGCTCAGCTCTCACTCTTCTTTGCAAATCAATGTGACTTTAGGGGCTATGTTGTCTTCACTTTGTTATTCTCGGAGAATTAGCTGCTCACGAGATTATCTGTCTCTGTGGGTTGACGCGTGGTTCTGGATTCAAATCACGGGCGAGTCACAGCTGTTTTCATGGTGGAAGGTATGAGGAAACCTCTCTTTTACCATTGCTAAATAAATAAACTTTGTCATAAAAGCAGTTGCAAACTGCGTTTATCCACGTGGGAGATAATTAAGTTATTCTCCCCCCCATAAAAACAACAACAAGGGACCATCCCATCAATTCCTATCAAGGGCCCAGGGGCAGTGGCGGATGTATTACTTATATAAAAAATATTTAATAAAACATTATTTTCATGAGTATTTAGCAACAAGGACGGAAGCGAAGGTCCACCTCGAGTGATTTCCACCCAACCTTCAGACGGAAACCTAATAATAATAATAATAATAATAATAATAATAATAATAATAATAATAATAAATTACCTCGTTTATTACTATTTCCCCCTTGTAATTCCTTCATTTGCCGGGGATCCCAAGCAGTAGTTTATAGTTGGAGAACAAACGAAAAATGTCAACAACAAAAACAATATTAATAATAATGCAAAATTTTTGCATCGTAACACTAGATTTACACTAGTAACAATGACGATTGCTTGTGCAGCAATGAATTGTTGTTTGTTGCAGGGTGAAGTCCATATAGAACGAGCAACAAGGTGACTGCTGGCCAACGTCTCACGACAAGTTAAATAAATAAATAAATAAACAAACAACTTAATTGTCAAAAAAGCAATAACGATGCGAGTATGACTACATGGGGGATAATAAACTAATTTACTTTCCGGAAACAAGCAAGAGACCAACTCATCAATTTCGATCAAGGGTTCTAAGCAGAGGCGAATTTAATATTTATAAGAGAAATTATTCAATAAATACATACTGTCATCCATTTATTATTCGAAAATGAATTGTAGATATTAAGTGCGGCAATTGCGTGACAGGCGGAAAAAGTATTGTAAGTTAGGGCTGGCATTGAGATCTAGCTATATGCTGCTTGACTGAAGAATTTTACACACTTTGTATTACTCATGCACATTGTTCGATAATTTATTGTTTTAATTAAATTTATGACATAAATTTTGATTTGCACTCTCCATAAAGGTGTTACGGAGTGCAAAAAAAGAAAATGAAGACAATATTAATCTTACATGTAATATTGCTGGGATGCACAGTTAACTTGGGCACTGCAAGTAAACAGACCCCCGTTTTCATTTCTCTTCATTTATTGGCGAGCTTGGAAAAATGTCTCTGGAACTATTCTTATGGATATGTGATAATGACTGAACCCTACCTTGAAGTTCTAACCGATAATATTAGTTCGGGATAAATGAAAAAAAAATTGTTCAGGAAGTAGTTTTTAACAGTATAATGTGATTGAATGTTGACTGTAATATTCCTGATAGCAGAAACAGTGGCGGATCCAGGAATTTTCCTGACATCCACCAGAATAAAAAGGGACCTGTCCACGAGAATGGCCCTCGCGATATCTAACCTTGAAAAGACTGGTGCTGCCTGGATAAGCACCGTAAGTGTATTTCTAACTTGAAACATCGTCCTCAGCTGACCTTCAACCTGCTAACAAGTGCCCGATGTCACGGAGTGGCGCCTGGAATTTTGAACGAAAGCGAATCAGGGGTGTGATTCTTGTAAACATTTTTAAGATAAATTCCTTCGTGACAATGTTTCATATTGAGATCTTAAAGCAATTTTTTAAACTGTCATTTCTCATGAAAATTATTTGTATTGTATTTAATACTCATTAGGTACTGTGAATAAAACCGTACGTTTATTATAAACCTCTTGCAGAATTTAAATGAAATTAGCGATTCAATGGAACCCGCTACTCTTGGCGTTTAGCTTAGTCCTCGTGGACCGATTCCTCTACAATGTTTAGGCAGAAATTCTACAGATTAATAAATTGTAATACTGATATCTGAGCAAAAGACTTGTCATATTGGAAGTTTAATCACTCAGGAATCCGTTTGCACGTTTGAAGCAATTACCTGAACAATTTTTTTTCCATTTTATAAAAATCCATTATGACCTTACATAGTTTAAGAAATCAAGCAACAAATTTTAACTTAAAAATTATTGGCATTCTCTTCTCGAATAAATAATTGCATGCGTCTCCTAAAAAGCGCAAGACGCTACACCAGTGACATTCAGTCGCGACAGATCCATCATACGAAGGTCCTGAGAAACTCAATCGTCAACTCAATCCACACGTGCAAGCGATGCTTCGAGACGAGCGGAATCCGCCCACAATGCAGAAAGATACACATCTCTGTTTTCCTTTTGCCACGTCACATAAATAACATTTTAAAATTATGTTCTTTTTTCATAAATTCGACTTTTGAGAGGCTTCAACGGGCTAAAATTTACGAGTACACTCAGATGGAAATCCGTAAAGATATTTTAGTTTCAAGCTGACGGGGAGCGGGAGATCCGCCAATGAGTGTCCTTTGGTTGCTTGGCACTGACTCACTCCGGGTCCAATTCCCGGTCGGGCCAGAAAACATTTGTAGCGTTTCACTACAATATCCCAGTTCATAGAGCAGTGCCAATTGAAAAGCGAACACTCCTTCTTCTACTCCTCGTATCACTAACTCTTACTATTACAAATTACTTTTAATGACACCTCCACGTGAGCCAAGTTATTGGTTCACCCAGCTACTACTAACAATAGCCCCATATACATAAGCTTCAATAGGTCGCTAGTAATAATAAATTTATTGTCAAAAAACAGTACAAACTGCAATGTATGACCACGTGGAGGACAATAAACTAATTTACTCTCCGGAAGCAAGCAAGGGACCATCCCAACAATTCCGATCAAGGGCCCTAAGGCAGAGGCGGATTCAAAAATTTCAGCAAAAGTTCCTAGATAAGATAAAAAGTTAGCTGCGAGTTATAATACATATATAATGTCAATATGTTTGTAATTTAACGCAAATATGTTTGTAAATTTACATGTACAAGTTATTATCGAACTATAGATTATTCTGAGTATAGTGTTTAAAAATCATAAGAGTTGAAAAAACACTAAATTCACGATTTATTGTTACAATAAACACGCCCCTAGACAAAGCCTAGAGAACCTGTATAAGAAATCCGCCTCTACCCGAAGGAAAAACGGAGAAAAACCCGGGCCAGGATGGGGCTACAGAATTAATGTACACAACCGTGCCAAAGTTGAGTACACATAAAACTAAATTAATATGAGCCATACGGCAACACAACCATGCAAGAAAATAGTTTTTGAAATTGTTATAAGTTATTTAAAAAGTGCTACAGCAATGGCGTGATAAAGTACAAGACGAATTTAACTTTTATTAAAATCAATAAATTCTTTTACAGTGTAGAAGCACTGGTGCAGGAGGTAGTTTTTAACCGCGGATTTGAAGATATTCAATTTCATAATGTCTTTTATATTCTTTCGCATTTACAAATACTACAAAAAAGACGTTGCTGATATCGATTTTGAAGAGATAATTGAAAATATCTCGAAACAGTGTTGACTACTTGAGAAAAGGTTGTTCGTTGTTAGTTTTGACTCCGTCTCCATGCCGCATCTCGTCGTGCAGTGATCACCAAAATGGCGTCGGGCAGAGGCCGGCGCACACGTGTGAGGGGGTCGGCGAACGCACGGGGTCAAGCCCAAGGCCGAGCGAGGGGGCAGGTGCGGGCGCGGCCGGAAGCCAGAGGCACGCACTGCTGCCCCGCGGCCTGCAGCGCGGCTGCTTGCGCAAGCGACGCGACGCGGCTCCTAAAGGAATGTTTCTCACACTAGTAGTTTCTCGGAGAATTGCGGCTTGCTACACGCTTATTGTATGTCAACAACTGAAGCTTCTGTCCTGGGGTTTTAGATCAATAAGTCAGTAAATTTCGCTCAGTATCAGGGGCGGAGCCAGGATTTGATTTCCGGAGGGGTTCGTGAAGAAAAATGTTGCCTATCATTCAGGACTCGTACCATGTTATTATTACACATTTTATAGGAATAATAAAACATTTCCATCACTAAATTATTGTGCTAATAAAGTATCATTATATTTCAAACAATTTTTTTTATTTTCTTCCTTTCTTTCTATTTATTTTCGATTACCTTTCTATTGTAAATGTTATGGGGGTAGTTTTCTATTAGATAAGTGGCTCGAAATGTCACTAGAGTGCGAGTATTCTAGGAACAATGAAACATCGCAGCCTAATGCTCATGTTTTCATGTAGCAGTAGAAATCTATAAAAGCAAAGAAAGACATGTTTGTCCTATGAAGTCGTCATTATAAATATATTTTATTAGTTGTTGTTTTCAATGTGTGTAATCTACTGAATTTTTTCGACGTTAATAACTTCCTTTTGTATTTCCATCTGTTTTTTTGGGGGGGAGGGGCAAATGCCTTTGTGCCGCCGCTGCTCTGCATCAGGTGACATTGCTTTGAAGTCTTGTCCATAAATAGATCCAACGATCATTTTTAAAAGTATTCATGGAGTACTCATTTACTATATTGCAAAACACATCGAATTCTATGTATAAAAATTCATTTATATCTCCGTATTTAGTACACATGAGTAATTAATTAAGCTAATAAATTACATTACCTATGAAAGTACAGAAGTACCATGAAAATTAAGTGTTCCAAACAGTATACATTGATTGTTTCTTCAGTTTAAAAGTAAAGCCACAAGGTATATTTTGAGAATTACTATCCTTAGACCGATTATACCTTTTGAAGATTCCTAATTACGTACATGCCAACCCTTTTGCATTAATACCCCATTTTTGTTCTATGGACGTCTTATATTAATTTTAGTTCTGTCTCATGTGTAATATTTTTCGTAACTAATTCAGGAGAAGTTAATTAATAAAGGAAATAATTAGAAATATACAGTGGCGGCCGGGGATTGACGAATTGGGGATTGTGTCTTGGTGGGACCCGTTGGGGTGGGAACGTTTATGTCAAGGGGCTGAACTTCGTTAGTTAGAAATCCACAGGCTTTGAGTCCCTTGAATAATAGAAGGTTCCACGTAATCGATAAATGGTAAAAAACTATAAACGTAATTTTTGATCATGCGCCACCTCCCCTAAATACCCAAAGTCTCTCCACTGAACATTTCTAATACCGTAGTTACTTGCGCAGTTCTCTCGCCTTTTTTACAAAATTATGAATAAAGTAATTGAGGGTGGTGCAGTGCACGGTGCAGCTCAAATATTGAAAATAATGACGTTTCGAAGAATGTCAAGTGTCTCATTTTATAAAGAAAATTATTATTGAATGAGCGAAACATAATATATTTAAATTATTTTAACAAGTCATACCTGATGTTCAATTTGTTTCACCATCAAATAACAAACTTGGGACGCAGAAATACGCTATCTTATCGCTGAAACCACAAATCCTTCCTACGGTTTTGTACATTTCCCCAAACGCCCCTTTCAACTCACGACTACCAGATTTATTGGTAAGGAAAGCAGAATCTTTTAATTTCTCATTTCTCCTCAATTTTTCGTTGACAAAATGGACAGGCAATAAGATTCGACTCTGAATTCGTCGTGTAATGCACCAATCAGAAGCTCCGATTGACCACTCGGAACATACTGGGTCAGTATTACTGAGAACATAAAAATGTAATTAGTTCATTAACGCTGAATGTAACTGTAACATAAAATTGACGTTGCGGTGGAACTGGTACCATTGACAGTGGGTAGCGCGCCCTGCGCCGACATTGAAGAACCGGAGCGAAGAGGTAATGTATCAAGATTTTCCTGTGTTAAAGCATAGGACGCACTCACCCTGATCTAAGGCATAAATTACATACGGAGATGGTCCCTTATGAAATATTTACCGTTCATCTCAAACAATGTTTTCTTCCAGATATTTCGATTTTTAAGTTAAAGTAAATCTCTGAATAAAATTTAAAAATCAGAAAATTTTAAAACCTTGATGCGTCACGCGTCATACTTAAACATTTTCTGCCTCGAGCTTTTAAAATTTTCTGATTTTCTTTTCTTGATCAACTTTTTTAATTTTCAGTTTTACTTAGCATTATTTCTTTTTTTTTTTAATACAGTACTGTTTATATACAATCTTGTTTTTTTGCATTTATTTTATTTTATGCTTGTTAGTATTAGAATTAGTTTATTTATTTGCCAATTGAGCACAAACTCGATTGTTCTACCATTTGCCATTACTTTGCAGGTCACCCCCTTATCACCTCGTCCCTAGGAGTGCCAGGGTTGTTTTATCCCCGCAGAGCTTGTTGGCAGATAATCTTCTGTGTACTAAGTATAGTTGAAATTACTCCAGGCATTCTAGAGTTATAGTGGGATATACACTCATATATACATACATAAATACATACATACTCCCATTTCCCCTATTTAGGGGTAGATTTTCGTACAGTGGTACCAAAATAATCTATTGTCATACATAGCACACACATCTGCAAAATTTCAGCTTAATCAGAAGGAAGTGGCCGAAATATCAGTTACCAATTTTGAAACGGAAAGACAACGTACACACAAACGATGGAAGTTAAATTACAGCTTCTTATAAAACAGAGTTTGTTTATCTGTTTCCGTAAAGACGGATGTGTCGAGATCTTGGGAATTCAGCACACGCGTTTTACAGAATGGTTCCGAGAAGATCACCTGTGATTATTGAGTTATTCACTTCAGATTTTTAAACTTTAATTCTTAAGAATTTCTTAGTGCCAGTCGCAGTGAGCAAAAAACACACGCAACAGGTTTAGAGGTTTGAAATTTGGCAAACGCGTACTCCAGATTGGGTCCAAGATCATCCTCCAGAGAATTTTTTTCACGAAAAATACAAATGTGTGCGAACCATAGAATCCCGAGTGCTTACGGACGAGTTCGATTGCTGGAAATCTACTTACCAAAAGAGCATTGTTGGAAAACCATGAGCATTTCTGTAGTTGAATTAAATTTAGAAAGGGATTGTACCCGCCAAGGACGATGTGGTGCAGAGGGGCAGTCACAGCTTTCACCAATCAGAAGGAGGCATCCTTCGCAACCGGGGTTGACAGATTTCTCTGTATCTACGCGAAGTCAGTTTCGGACAATATTCCCTCCAATTCATGCAAAACGTGTTTTACACCAAAACACGGAGTACCTTTACGAAGCCAAGCATGAGAATTGGAATGCAACGTAAGATTATTGAGGTGACTTCACCTCCCATGACAAAGATTTCACCTCCGATTTCACGTGCATTAGGCCGGTATTATGGTATTACATGGTCATATTTCTATGTTATATATATGATGAAAGATATGATCCAAGGTACACGCAACGAGAACCTGTGTCATGGATATATGATTATAGTTGAACTACAATCAAATCTTGTGCATTACACGGTCATATTTTTTTATCATATATCTTTGATCATACATATATGACATAGAAATATGACCGTGTAATACCTGCCTAAGGAAGTTAGTGATCCCAGCAGCGTGATGGATGTGGATGGATTAATGACAGACACAAACTGGCCATGGGACAACATCGCTCCCATTCAATCGATTTTCCAGTCCCTTTCTAACTTTAATTCAACTATAGTGTGAATCGGACCTTACCCTTTGCTGCTGTCCTCATATCCTCATTACTCCCGATTTGATCCTTCTGAGAATTTCTCTCGTCCCTCCAAGGACCACCCTGTGTCGTAAGGAGGGCAGAGGTCATGGCGGCCTGGTGGTCGCCACGAAATGGCGAGCACCACGGCTACGGAACCGACCGGTTTCTTTTGCCCTTGCCATCATCGAGATATATGGGACGGCGCGCAATTGGTGTCCCAATGCGAGGTTGAGACAGCACTATGTTCTGCGGTCAGTTTAAACAACGTTTCCGGAACTGAAACTATTACTGTGTGTCTTGTCAGACTTGTGGCATAAAGTTTCTGGCCATCTTGCATAGAACGAAACGGGGATGGTCGTATTATTTGATTAGTGTTTTCAATTCCAAACTGTTCCATCACTTCCATAAGACGCAATGTATTAAAAAATCAATTATAATTGCAATTATTTCATTTAAAGGACCGTTGAGGTATGTTTATCAAGTTGAAATCACGATAAGTAGATGTTACTCTGTTTAGATTCGTCGATTTCAGATATTTAGGTGATTTCATTGTATCTACGCTAGTGCTACCTTCGTCGTCTACTCCGTGAGATGTGAAAACACAATGGTTGCACCTTCGGAGGATATGAAGATTAGTTCACAACATTTTTTGCAACGTTTTCTAGAAATGACAAAGAAAGCTGTTCAGAAAAATGTTTTATCCTCCCTCTCTGCTTGAAACTCCCACAGTGAAGAATAGGAATTGAATATATCGTTTAATACCGTGGGTCTCTATGAATTCCAAATAATTATTACTCGCTGATCCTTTCATGAAAACTTGAAAGCAAGTGTATTATTACTTTGTATAATTGAACAAACTTTCTTGTCTGTCTTGAGACGATTATGTGCAGTATATCTGTAGCCACATTCTAACCCAGAATTTTCTTTGCTTTATAATGTTTAAGGACTTTTGTGGTATTGTCTTACTCAGTTTTTAACAATGTATTGGACAACTAACTTATTATGTTTATTTATTAATTTTGTCCATGTATTTTTGTTTATTTATGAGTTTTTTGTTTATTTATAGTTTTGCAAATAGTTTTTGTATTTTCTTTGTATTTATAATTTTTTGTAGACTACTATTTTGCATGTGTTTGTATTCCTTCGAAGATACAAGGAAAGGAGATATTTCCACTCCAAAGTATTGGTTACCAATTAATAAAAATAAATCCATATTTATTTAGTGACTGTGAAGCATATCTCAGATTATAAATTCTGTGAAGCAATTACTTAGTAATGGAAGACATAGAATGAACTTTCAATTTTCTCATATTAAGTAATATCGGCAAATGACTAAATATTTTAAAGGAACAGAGTCTGGCTTTCTCCACATTTTCCATCAAACTTAGTATTAAAAATTCTCCAGTCTAATAATATGAAAATATAGTTGCACAAACTTGCAATTTCATGATCTTTAAGAATAGCTTCTTAAAATACGAAGCTATTGACATTCATGCAATCAAACAACACGAATGTTTTCCCTCGCGAATGAGACGAGTCTTGAGATGCAATGACATTAAACGATGAAATTAGCGTTAACGTTTCAAGATACTGTTAAAACCGTTATTTAAATTCTAGATAAAGATAGATTTCATGACAGATTAAAATGATCAACACAAATTATATTTTAATGTTTCTGAGATAATATTCCTGGTGACATGTTTTCGTCATAAACCCAATTGTTTGTCAAATGAATGATGTAATGAAATATTTGTACTTCAACTGACTGATAGAATATCAATGCATTAAAAATTGCAAAATTATGACGCTGGTACATTCTGATGACACGTAAATTTACTTCCTTTCAGCTCCAGCTTCAGGGAAAGACAATGTGAATGAACTAATTATAGTTTTCAAAGAAAATGAACCATGGGAAATGACTTTGAACTTCAGGTGAGAAGGAGAAATGTACTATTCGATTCAAAATGCAAGTTTTGAAGGAAAATACCTTACCACTAAAATTCTTCGTTCATATTGGGACACTAATTTTATAAAAATATCATATAACAAAATTTGCATAAAGATATAGCGTGCTCTGCAGGAAAAGTTATATTATTTTCTGATTCTGAAACTTGGTATCAATGAAAGCAAAACCATCACCGAATACAGGGGACTACGAGTTTTGCAAGAAAATTCCTAATGACTCTCCAGGAATGGTGCTTAACGTAAAAATATCTTACCTTATAAAACATCGTTTCGCGATAGTACACCTTAGTCCGAGGTTAATGAAAAAAAAGAGAAAAACAATCAAAAAACCCACTCATTCCTAGCTCATCAATCTCAGAGAAAGTGGTAGCATTTATTATTATTATTATTTGCGATCGAACAAACTGAACACTTTTGCAGCCCACCGGTCAAATGAAGTCTGCTTTATCTTTTAGCGCCTAATTACGAGCGTCTGAAGTGACCAGTAATCAAATTAAACAAACTACTCGATCATGTATAGCTAACAACGTGAGATGAAAATAAGCGGTAAAGCAAACTAAAATATCATTCATATCATTATCTACTCGAGCGTGAGGGCTGAGCACTTCGAATCCTTTTTTCTTTCTTTTCTTAGAATTCTGTTATACTTCAGGAATCGGAGCAGAACAACTGAAAAATATTTTTAAGAACTTTTCAAGGATTTATGTCGAGAACCGCCTACTCTCCGGAATTAGGGAGAACGACCCACATGATATTTAGAAATTAACTTTTCCGGGATTATATTTGATTAACAGGCACAATTAAAAATAGTACAAACAGACTTCTCATTAAGAGGGTTGCTCTGAAACCATCTAAACATGTTACAAAAAGATGAATAACCTCAACGAATGATATTCTTTGAACACGTTGAAGTTTATAATACTCAACATTTAGATGTGAATCACATATTTCTTCGTGTGAATTCGTTAAATCCCCAATAACTCGCTTCCAATGTTGAAGATATTACCATCAACATAGGTCCAAATGTTGAGGGCAACTTCTCAATAACCTCCAGACTATGAATCACCACTGACGGCATCTTCTTGTCTTTTGCGTAGCGTTTGATTATTCCTCTCTCACATCCTGTCAACCTTGCTGGATCCTTTCCCATCAGTCAGACGCCCAGGAGAGAAACAAAAATTGCCGGAAAATACATATCAAATACGTGTTGATAGTTCAGTCTAAGTTGGAGCAACAGAAGTCAGACCGGTATTACACGATCATATTTCTACGTCGTATGTCTATTTTCAAAGATATGGCAGGTTGTCTCAACGTATGTCATAGGTATATGGCCATAGCTGAACTATTATCAAAGATTGTGCATAACACGGACATATTCTTCATCTAAGTTATTTGATAACAGAAATATGACATAAATGTGATCGTGTAATACCGGCCTCAGTAAAATGTTAATGTGTGGCAGGAAATCACAAAAATAATTTTTCCACAACTTCGACGCTACGTGAGTCGTGAGCGAGGTGTTGAAGCACAAACGATTATTATTTGAAGAATTTTACTCTCGGCAGTTTTGCAATACGTAATATTGGACAGAATATTATCACCAGCAAAGTGAAAGAACTGACTAATCGGAGACGTGGAAGAGAGAAATATCCCTGGACGCGTTTCCACATGAAATGAGGTTTGGACGATCTTCCAATCTTTCACCATTTGATTTCCAAACGAACAGATACATTCGAATTGCTTTTCTCGGCATTTGCAGTCACAACCAAATAATTGCGCAAGATATTAAATAAATGAATAAAAAATCCATTGTCACTTAACAAAGAGCATTTATAGTTTAATAAAACATTAAGAGGATATGGTGGAATTACAATAGTTCAAGTGCCCTCTTTTCTTCCGTCGGAGTTACACCTCTTCAACAGTCGCCGAAGAACGTTATATTCTGTTCACTTAACAATTAATATTAAAAACGTGAAGAATGTTAAAGATTTATAGCCAAAAAACATTACTTAACCATCAAATACTTGATGCTATCAGTTATTTAGTTGTAAATTTTAAGCTTAACATTTTGAGGAATCATTAAATATACATATTATTTTAATTTTCTTTTTTTTACATCATTAGCATCTTCCGCTGTGTACCTATTCACGGCGTTTTACACCATGTTATTTTATAATTTTTGATTGCAACCAATTTAATCATATCCAAGTGACAACCATTTAAATCAGATTCAAATTAATCCAGACGAATTACATAGCATGAACATAAAGATAATATAAAGACCTTTGGGCAGATTTGTTGCACGATCAAAGCTCCCTCACCTCTTCCTATACGAAATAAAATGTTTATAATTTGTGCTAATTTCGTCCGCTAATGAATAATTTCGTGCTCATTCGGAAACCAGAAAAAATTGATAACAAAGATGGGGGTGCTAGTGGAACGTTCACCTAGCACCCCAACCTATTATGAAACAGATTTATATCTTCATCATAATTTTGTGCTAATTATGTGCTAATTGTATGAGCAAAAAATAATTCTGAGCTCGTTTGGAAAGCAGAAAAAATGAATAAGAAATTGTAAGAAAGTCAGCCTTTTATAAAATAATCACCTATAATGAAATCAGACTTTTTACAAGAACTTTTTTCCAGTTTCTAACGAAATAAATAGTTAAAATTTTACGACCTTTTCTTGGACGAATAATATTTTTATTTTTTGTTCAGAACTCACTACGTTTCGACGAGGATTTACGCCGTCGACAATAACAAATAACAACAATAAATGTAACAGGACAAATGAACATAATATAAACAGAAATACGTAGAGTTCTCAACAAAAAATTAAAAATATTATTCGTCCAAATAAGTTTTTAACCATTTATTTCATTAATTACATAATGGACGTTAATAGTAGTAGAATTTTTCCAGTTTCACCTTGATGATACTTTTCCTGCTCTTATTGGAGACTTTGTCTTTTCCGTTTTCTTTTCTGAATTTTTATTTTTTTTAAAGAGAGTGTGCACTTATCCTCTTCTCCTGTGGGCCAATCCGATTTTATCTTTTCTGTTGAAAGATTAAAAAATGAATGTTCAGCAGCAAGAGTAATCAAAGTCTCTCAACTTGAAATTCCAGCTTTTTCTGCTGAAATCCATTTGCAGATAATTTCCACCACTGTTCAATTTTTCGAACCTCCTATTCCTGTGAACGTAGAAGGATAAGAGATTCTTTTGGTGTTCATAATTCTGGTGGTAAGTTTTCTGACGGTCAGCCGGTGTTTCAAGATTCATGTTGTAGCTAAATATTTGTAGTATGTGCCAAATAATATGTATATAATGTCTAAGAAAGCCCTTATATTCTTTTGTGTTTTGAGCGATCAAAATGTGTGTGTTGAAGGCAAGGTTTGATTTTGGGATGCGGTTTTCACAAATTTTTTGTTAGGGTGAGTTATCATTTGTAGCTCACGTTTGCCCACTAAGAGGAGGATTCCACTCATAGAACAGTAATTCGGTTATTGCATGGTCAAGTTAAGGAAAGTAGATACCAGAAGGTGTTCGTCTCGCTTTAACTGTGTTCCGTTTGTGAGTGTAATCGCGGTTGCGTGTCAAGCAGTTTAATTTCCTTTCTTTATGTTTCTGTTTGGTCTCAGCAGCTCCTATTTTGTGAGACCAGGAGGTCATATCATTGTGCCCGGATGGAGGAGTACTTGCGTCCGTGTAGGAGGATTGAGATGGCGGTGAAGGCTGTTCTGGAGGTCACTTCCTCGGAAATCTTCACTGTAGGGATGAAACAGAGAACGAAACGCAACCACGATTATTGGTTGATATTGCGTAAAATAATGCGTCCATCTGGAGAGACAGAAATCGATGGAGAAACGATAAATAGTAAAACCAAGGGACGGAAGGGAACAATAACTGAAAAATTAGTAGAGGCCCGGCAAGTGCGTTAGAATGTAGCGACGAAAGGAAGGAAAACGTTTATACGGAATGTCAGATATGCGCACATGAATCGTAAATGGTTTAACCCCGGATGTGCAGTGGCTGAGTTTCTTACAAATCACGGAGATACAATGGAATATCCGAAAAAAAATCCACATGGTGTATGTGCCGTGAGGGAGAAGAAACACGTGAGCATATGTTTTGGGAATGTCCCGTCTATGGAGAAAAGCATGCAAAATACATCCGAAGATAGACGGCAGAAGGAATACCTGTAACGCCACGGGAAGAAATGATAAGAACAGAGGAGAAGAATTACAAAATGTTCAAAGTTTCTAGGTGAATAAAGATTAATAAAAGTTGGAACGAAAAAATAACAGGGAAACACAGCCATGGAAATTAGAAGATATGATGAGGACAATTAATGTGTAATGTTACAAACGAATTATGAAAATATTATTGATAAATATTAAACATGTATTTTGTATTGTGATTTGAAGTCGTGTAATGTCGAGAGATGTGGACCCGACAGTAAATAAATAAATAAAGAAACCCTCGGTTGATTCCCATTGCTCTCAACGGGGACAGCGCATGGTTGGTAGAAAAGGCTTGACGTGAAAGGAAATGAAAGATTATTTGGTCGTCCATTTAAAAGCACATCCCAACTTCTTTGAACTGTATTGGTAGATCTATGGCGGCGATATCAGTGCTTTTATAGACAGTAAAAATGTTTTAAGCAACTGTTTGTTGTTTATGAGTTCATCGAGACAGGAAGAGCCATCTAAAAGTTTCGCATACTCTTACGCCAGTACATTCTGCACTATCCAGCTTCATGCGAATTTTTTATTTCTTGCCATACAACAAAAAGTAATTTAATCATTTATTCATTATATCAAGAATATAAATAATTTTATTCGTAATTCACAGAAGCACAATTGAAAAAAAACATTATTAAAATGCGTGTATTATGATAATACCCAACACTAGGTTGAACTATGTGAGAAATTTACTTACTAATATCTTCCGAATAAATAGTTTTAATTCTGCAAACGAATTAATGTTGACATTCTTGAAACTCTCATTTCGATAATATATTTAAATTTGTTTTAAACTATATAAATTAAATGCCTGTATCTTAACACAATTTTGACTCATACGAATATAGGAGCAATGATATACGTGTGTCTATTGAGCATGTTTGTAGGTATGAGTGGATGTCTGTATGTGTTTGTAAGCGAAAATGTGTTTGTGTGTGTATGTGAATAAACACACAAATGGGCCTCATTTATATAATAATTTTCTTCAATCTAATTTCTTTCTCGTTGTAACCTTGCGCACTAAACTTCTAACCATTTTATATCGTGTGTGTACTTTCTAGATATTTGGGTGATGGTTTGTAATTTAATCTATTATTATTATTATTATATTGAATCCTCCCTCGAGTTATGTCCTTAATATTTTTTTATTCGATGCTGAACACGATCAACGACTAAATTATTGATCTGTCTCTTGTTGCTTTGCAATGTTATTTCAGATTTTGAAAGTGAACACTCCTCATTCGAACGCAAATTGCTTGAAACACACTTCATTCGAACGATTTATGCATTTGTTAAGAAGTCCCTGTCCATTTTCACTGCTTTCTGTGGATCTTCCTTAATTATATTGCACCTTGGAATAGGGTCATGGCGTGAGACTAGAATGTTCGCCGTTGATGAATCAAGGATACCCCTTTCTTGGAGTGTTACATCCTCATAAATAACGTTTATGTTCAGGAAGATGGCGAAATACGGAAAAGGGGTCTAGTATATGCTTATTTGAAGAATATGCTTTGAACCAATAAGAATGCAATTATATTCAAGATATCCTCTTACGTAGTTCTAATGTCATTTTTGTCCAAATAGTATTCTAACAACCAATTCAGTTGGGCCTACGGCTTTATTTAGTTTACTTTCCTGATATCTCCAAATAATCTTTACTTGGCAACATTATAGGTTTAGCACATTAACGCTCATAATGCCAACCACTGTATCCAAAATTCCATGAAAACAGGTTTCATTGCGTACCAGATATTCCCCAAAACGAAACAGAAACGAGAAAATTATAAATATCAACTATTTTGCAAAATAAGATGAAGCAAAATGAGATTCAAAGCGGATGGATCTTGAACAACTGGAAAGTATTACCCTTGAAATTTATACTATAAATAATTACGTTAATTTATATTATTTCACATTTTGTAAATTGTTAATATCATTTAATTTTAATGTAAATGTTAATGGTTTGTGCTATACCTCACTTCTCAGCCCTCAGAATTGTGTTTGAAGTTCCTACGTACTAGTACTAGCCACACATTCTGAATTAGTGGCTTGTTATCTTCTCAACAATTATTACACCATTAGAGTAATCTTTATATTGACAGCAAATTAAAATATGTAATTTTAAATACTAGAGCACGTCAGCATTGACAGAGGGAGTGGCGAGGTATCGGTGGCTCTAAAGATGTTTTCTTGTTTCTTTTATTTCGTTTGTTTTTCTTTTCGCGCTGATCGAGAAGATTTCAGAGTTTTGTGAAATTAATTATGTGATACAAGTGTCACTTTGAATTCCGTCAGAAAGAAATTTCTCGGCACTTCTGCGTAAACATGTAGGATAATATCAGTGTCAGATTGTCCAATAGGTACATCTAGCACGTGCCAGTGTCCCATAAACACATGAAACGAAGTATATAAAATAGTACCATAGTTAGAGGCAGTACAGGTGGTGTTCAAAATTCAGCCCGTCGGCATTCATGCCACGATTGACACATACGCTGCATGGATTGACAAAAATTCCGAACGTTTCGCGGATCGTAGCGGCAGCGATGGTGATTCTTGCAACAAGGTCCATTTCAGAATCTACTGCCATTTTGTAGACAATACCCTTCATGGCACCCCACAAATAAAAACCAATTATTTTGTACAATTTTTTAAAATAATAAAGCGCTCATTACTGCTTCCTTATGCTGTGATTCTGATTCCTATTGATATTTTCTACCTTCCCTCCAAGTTTCTACGTGGAGTTCAGAAACATCCTGTATTGAGTGAAATGTCAATTGAATCGGATATTCTCCATGGATTATTAAACATGGACGAGAAAATTGGTAAGTTTATCAATCAAACATTTTTGTATGCTCCGTCGCCGTCCTCTTTAATAATCAAGGAAAATGAGTGAAGAGAGTAACGTGAAAACTCAATATGCATCGGGCTCCCTAGATACTGCAATCGACTTCTGTTAAACACCCGAAACCTCAATGCCAGGTGTGCGTGTGACATGTATTGTGACTGCTCTGTAGTGATCTTCGGATGCTGAATTGAAAGTTATTCTGCTTCTGCCTTTCCGTGAGTGATTTCTCGGGTTAAGACCTACTGTCCCGAGACATGTTTTCATAATTTACTCTATAGAGTTAAAAAGTCAAACAGGTCTCAACAGGCCAAAAAAAAGGTGCCCAAGGGGTTCGCGGAGGGTAGAGCTCCGCATTTACTTGACCGCGGCACTCGAAGGAGGAGATGTGGTCAGCTTCCCGCTCCGACCGGTTTGACCCCAGGTTAAACACTGGTACTCATTATACAGGAGGCTGAGTAGGCCTGGGATCAGTCTGGATGTTGAGGTGTGATGAAAAATCCCCACCTCACCGGGGATAGAACCCCGGCCATCCAGCAACTCAACGCTCTACCCCCCGAGCCACGATGAATCCGCTGTATACAGTTATTGGGTCTTTTATATGACAAACATTTTCTAATTTCCAGTTTTCATTAAGCTGGTTCATTGTATTCGTACGTAGTGGCTCCGGACATAATTTTCCCAAATTATTGGTAGGTTTCCAATTTTGGTATTTTCATTTCATTTTTGGAACAAATTATCCTATTAGCCAAGATAACTTAACGTTTCGTTTTCTACACAACAATAAACTTAATCACAAATTTTCCCTCATGATACGGAGTTTTATTCCATTATTTTATGAACGAATGCGTTCGTGACTAATTCGCTGCAAGTTGTCTAAATTTCATGCATCCCTTGATGATACACAGCGTGAAAGAGGCCGCGTAATTTCATAAATTTAAAGTATTAAATTTAACACGAAAGATAAGCGAACAAAATATCTCAGTTTGGTACATCAAGATTTGTAGTACAACAAATTTGTCGTATATAGGGTATAAAGGATATACTATAGTTATGTATTTGCTATGCCATTCACGCTCAATTTTGTTTGTCCTTTATGCACATTTCAATAACTCATTTTTGTGTAAAATAAATATGACTCTTGTCCCAATCAATATAATTTTCAATATCTGGTAACACAAATAAATTTTAACTTATTTAGAGGCTACATTGGGAAGATCTAGATGGATCTAGCATGGTGTGAACTTAATATATTCTCTATCTGAGACCATCTTTCCAAATAAAGATTCTTAGGTAAAATCCATTGTAAGTCAACAGTAGAGAGTTCATAGTGTCCAATAAAAATGTTGACCAACAAATCTAAGGTTACTGCAACACTTTTCACTACTTTTAATGGCTCAAATGAGGTTTTTAAATGGTCGAAATTCAAAATTTATAAATAAACACACTTTCCCAAAACATGTTTTACATCTCAATTTTGAAAATACATATTTGTTACAAAATTCTCTTCAAATTTTCTAAAAGAAGAAATAATGTCACTATTGAGGAATTCTTCCACTATCTTCATACTTCAGCAAAATCTCCTGTCTCCTGTCTGCAGGATTCCTTCGAGGAGCTGACATACTTTTGGTTAAGTATGGTGGAGTATTGATTAATATAGATGGCACAGCTTCATCAGTCAATTTAGGGTATTTTAAAGGTAGTTCTTTCAGAAGTCCTTTGCTATCTTTAAATACCTCAGTTCAAAATGTTTAATGGATACAGCAGAAGAAACTGATGGAGTCCAGTTTTTCCTCGGTATTGCACCTAGTCATTCATTTGTAAGTTTCTCCGATTTCGGAAAACCAAATGTGGATGAGGGAACATCTGTCTTCAAGGTGGTGTCATACTTTGATTTGCAGCCAGGTTCGCAACAGCGACGAGGCATCTAGAATTATACGAACCACAAATACTTTTCAGAAGAAGAAAAACAAATAAAATTTACTTACATACATACAAACGTAACGTCTTACCTTTCTTATTTTAATTTATCTCCACCATACAGAATTATTGAATATGCCACGTCTGGTTTCAACTGCATAAAAAACGATTTTAGATTATTGAAATGTACACATATTGCAAGCCAATTACTACAATACCAAGTCTTATTTAATACAAACCTTTTATTTAAATTCACGAGCTGAGGAACAACTATCTTGATATCCAATTCTCTAAACCATTACAAATGCGAAAGCACAAAGTTAACTTAATGCAACGCAAGACGCGATATAAACACGTGTATCAGAAACCGCAGAAACCCTGAGAACGGCGTAGGACTGCCATGCAAGGTTGCCAAATATGTACACCACGACTTGTTGTAAAGAAAATATAAAATGAATAAACAGAACTATTGCAAAAAGAAATATACAATGTCTTGTTTACAACGAGACAATTGGCATCCGAACTTTCAGCGTTGTTATGATTCTATAGTAAATGAGTGTCAGAAGTAGATATGCCTTATTAGAAGGTATCCCGAATATGTGGTTTTAAAATACAATTTTAATTATTTATTTTATTAAAACTAAGCGCCTAAAATTCCTAATTGCCAATTTACAGAATCCTTTTCGGGAACTCTGTGAGTGTGTCCACGCGTCACATGCAAGAACCTATATGCTCATTCATTCTTTCTTATCCTATCTTATTGTCTTAACAAAAGGATAATAGAGTGTGCTAATGTGTTTTGTCTGATTCGGTCTTATGTTGGATTTTCCAGGTAATAAGTGCTGTTAGTTGCCATCAACCTATTACTTTGGTGCAGGATATATTTTTGATAGGTTTGTCAACAACATAGTTAGTTTTTTCCACATGAGATAATTTTTTTAAAAGAAAATGGTGCAGAATCCCTTACGCGTTGTATTCTACTGCTTCATAGAGTTCTGTCGGACCCCTTTGCTGGATGGAGAATATCTCGCGTGAAGGTCATCTCCCCCGTTGAATGACGATAGATGAGTCTATGCTTGCTATAGTTGGCTGATAGGTAAAACCTGACTTAACGATATATGTTGCGGGTTTTTCGTCCGTTCCCTAGATTAAAAACGGATTGTTGTTATTCAATGGATTTACGCATTTAGTCTTGAGATGGTGTACATGTTTGTATACTGTGCTTAAGATCACTGTGCTAGAGAAACGTGCAGCGTTCGTGTATATGCATAGTAATTTTATGTTGCAGTGCGTACTGAACGGTGCGTACATTTATTGTACACATTCTATTGCGGTGGGGAGAAATAATTGTCAAATCGTCTTAAGTTTAAATTGCTAGGTTGAAATAGTCTCTATGCTCATTATTATTAATTGTAACGATTATGACAACTCTATACTTCGCCGTCTTGCAAAGGAAGGTATAATGTTTTCCATTAACCGAAGATTTTTCACGCGATACCGTCACGAACACGAAAACACTGCTCTTGTCTCATCACGACCTGTGCCCTCTCGGTGAGAAATTGAAACACTGTTGCGTCGTTTTACCCGCTAAGAGTATACGCGAGTACGGTTCTTCGTGTGCCCATAACTCGAAGACGTGTATATATTATTCACCGTGGTTGCTGCAGATGAGTCGTATCAACTCTACTTGAAACATTTTGTAACGTTACGTGGACATTTTCGGAGAAAAATACCAAATCTGGAAGTAGACCCTACATGTTTCTTGGCTGTCAACTGCGGTTTATCCTACTTTTATTTGTCTGTTGTTTACCACTGATAACACAGACACACAAAAATAAAACACTGACCTGATCCAAAGACTAAACATACGTTTGGATATAATTGAGATGAAGTATAACAAGCAAGCAATGAAGATTTCATAGCTTTACAATGGTTGTTCTAAAATTACATTTGTTATTCAGTCCGGGAAAACGTATTAATTTCCGTCCAAGGAAGGAAATTCAACGTCCAAATGAAATTTTATTTAGATGCGTCGAGTGTCTGTGTGGAAGGACTCAATGAAAGTACTGTGCAGTCGTTGGGCAAACTAATAATATAAAATACTAAGGAGTATTAATTTATCAAGAGATTCACTGGAAAAAGACATGAAAATTAAAACTTAAGTTTAATAATATTTTAGGATACTTTAATTTTTTGAGAAACATTTGCAATGAGCAGTTACTAAGAATTTTATACTTCTCTTTTTATTCCACAGAAGAATTGTATTAGGGCTTTTTTGTCGGGGAACGACTTTCGAAACCAATTTCAATCCTATTTTCATTTGACAAAAAATATTTTTAAGATTAATTTTTTAATAGAATGAAACCATCTCACGCATGAATTGTACATACAAAAGTTTTACCTCTTTAATACATGTTTCTTCAAAGTTTTGAATAAATTTCATGTAAGTAGCGATAATTTACCCCCAAAAAATAATACGCTTAGAACTAAATTAAGAAAAGTATCGTATTTTTGTTCCAAAACCAAATATCTCTCTTTTTATAACATGCTACGAATTTTCGGACCTAAGTATATATAACGTGTTTCCAGAAACAATTAAAAACAGTAACAATATAAAATTATTTTAAAAAACTAAAATCTGACTATTGAATTATCAATATATTGATTTTTTCATATATGGTCAAATATAAAAAGAAAAACCTCTTGTACCATTATTATTATTATTATTATTATTATTATTATTATTATTATTATTATTATGTTGGCGCACTGAATCTTGAGGGATTATGAAGCAATTCTGAATTCGGATACAGTGCATCAAAATACATAAAATACATGGGTTTTGTGTTTGGTACAGATCAATTTTTTAATTTTTGTATGCCTATATAATCAGATAATGAAAATACAATTTGTACACCATGCCATACTCATTGCGCGGTAAAATAGGTGTTCTAGTGTTTTTTTTCAACTCTTATGATTTTTAAACACTATACTCTGAATTATCTATAGTTCGATAATAACTTGTACATTTCAATTTTTTGCGTTAAACTACAAACATATTGACATTCTATTAGTATTATTACTCGCAGCTAACTTTTTATCTTTTCTAGGAACTTTTGTTGAAATTTTTGAATCCGCCTCTGCCCTTGATCGGAATTGATGGAATACGTCCCTTGCTTGCTTCTGGAGAGTAAATTAGTTTATTGTCCTCCACGTGGTCATACGCAGTTTGTACTGTTTTTTGAAAAATTTATTATTACTAAAAAAATACTAGTCCAATGAACAAGGGATATACAGCTGACGGTTTTACTAACTTACTGACAGAGCTAGAAACATCCTGATTTAGGGCTCATTGTCATTGTCTTGAAAGCAACGGGGGAATGAACCATCGCCGCGTCTTCATTTTCAAGGATCAAAACATTGTTTTATTTCGAAAAATCATCCACTTAACAAAAAGTTTCCTTCACTTGGGTCCTTCCTTTTGTAAAATATGAAAAACATTAAAAAATGTTGAAGATTTGAACGTTTGAAGATTCGTCCAAAGTAGGCAGAAATTTACACTCCACGAATGTAAACCTTAAAACAATTCTATAGTGCTACTAAAATCTTATGATCTCTGTAGTGGTTGTTTTAAAGTCTCTGTCATTTACGAACAAAGACAACGCAAGTTTCTTCTCACGAAACGGGGGCACAATGTGGACGCATCGACTGTAGTAGCAGCTCCTCCTGAAGCAAGTGAAAACGTTGCAACTACATTAGACTCTGAACTCAGTGTTTTATCGAGGAACGTAACACGCGATGTGAATATGAAATGAGCGATTCATTGAGATGTCTCCGTTGCGTCATGAACTTCGGTTGGGTCTCCTGGATGACCCTCTTTCACCTAGAACTTTCTCGAGAAGCCTTGAACCTTCAAATATCTCTCGAAAACAGGTTTTCCTGTCCATAAGAAGCAAAAAGAACGACACACACAATTATGGCGGTAATTATTTGACGTAGGAATTCATTACGCTCGTTTTTTGTGCACTTTAGAGTTTTCCAATATTTTTAACTCTCCGAGAATGAAAAAGTATTGTTGGTGTTCGTCTGATGCAGTGAGGATGAGATAAATCAAGGTTGCAAATGCGAACAGAAACACACTGATGGAACAATGAGCACTGACAGTCATGGTACACGACTGAAAGCTCCGATTGAAAGTTCAAGCGGATAAATCTGACCGAAAATGCGGGAAAATTTGCATCAGGAAGGTTTTGTAACTTTACACTATGTTGTCCTTTGCTAGTTTGACATGTTTGAGTGGTTAAAAGTGGGAAAACATTAGGTCCTAAACTTGATGGAGCTTTTATCCCTAATGTATAAAATCGATGAGCTTGGATTGTATGAATATATATGAGAATTTGAACGAGATACGGCTCCAAGTTGAATCTTAATTTTTGCCATACAATAACATGACGTCGCGGGTGTAGCTTGCGCGTAGATTCCCATCTCTACTTGAGACTTTGCCAATAATACGAGAATTCGTCTGAATGAAAATGTTTTTCTTATTTCTTTTACATTTAAGAAGGACAGCATACGAGTACATCTAAAAATATTTAAATATCGATCATTAGAAATAAAGCAATAAAATACTTATCTTGGAAGGAAATACTTAACTTGGATGTGAAAATCATAAATTAATAGCTATGTTAAATTTAATGTTTGTGAATGGAAATTTAAAGAAAACATACAATTTATAAGAAAACATTTCAGAAATACTTATTAAAAATTAATGTAATGTTACGGTATTTCACTCATATACATGTTGTAGTCATACAGTCTGATTCTTCGATTTCAAGTCAGTCCTGAAGTTGTTAGAACGAAATTTTAGTTTTTTTGTTGATTTCTCCTATAGATGTAAAATAACTATATTTATAACTACACTATTTACGTTCAAATTCTACTAACATGTGTACATACAGGTGTATTGGATATGTATTCGTATTTCTTCATTTCATTAAGGAGATTTAAAGCATGGTTTAATATTGTCTACCAAACGGTCTCAGTCCCGACTGTCTAAGATTCTCTAATACCGGCGCTTTACTTGGCATTGCGTATTGGTGTATTTGCCAACATGGCCTCTGAACATTTCTCTAGAAGCTAGGTAGAAAAAGGGTAGGTACTTTTGAGATGAGAAACAAATACAAAATGAGATGTATGGTTTGGAATATTCAAGTTCGAAAACATAGCAATATTGTCTTGAACTTTTGAATTTCCCGCGTAAGAAATATTCGAACAAAACAGGCATGTTTTAATTCTTCCCAAAATTTCCAATAAGATTTATTTTGAAATTTCGAAAGTTTCAGAAAACATTTAAGAAAAGGGATATCGCTGAGAAAAATGTCAGATCGCATCTTAAGGGATGAAAATGATGAATTTACGGAAATTAATTAGTTCCCGGACAGTATTGAAGCAATAATTAAGTATGTTGTTCTGAGTGATATGAGAGGTAAATGGAAGTATTCACCGTTTCACCAGGAATCCCCATTCAACGGAACACTTTCTGAAGCTGCACGAAAAGAAAATTCAAACAAGTTTTTGCTGCAAATGAAACTAAAAGCTATTAGGGTAAATGCACTTCAGGTTTTATAAATAATAAGACCTTTTCATTTTAGCACCATATTAAATGCCTTCTAAATCATAAAAAAGGCTTCCTATGCATTTTATGGCAGAACTTATGTAATACAGGAGGTCATAGGATCAGTATGTTTGGTTATTCGTGTAAGTGACGGTAACACAATGGGTTGCCCTTAAGAGAGGTTAGATGAACTTTCATCTTTCGTCGAAATATTATCATCAATCATCGAAGACTTTCTTTTATCTTCATATATAGGACGTTTTATTGTGACTGCAGCTTTTGTTGTTGAATTTCTGTTGTTAATAAAGTGTGAGAGGGTGTCGACTATTAGAGCTCATTTTTCCGTAAATTTCCAGAGGTCGACATCTTGTCGATTACTAATGCATCTGATTGGTGAGCTCTAGTAGTCGATGCCTTCCTGGCCGGGATTTTTCTCGCTAGGCTCTTGCCTAGGGGCGGCATCTATTGAAATAATAATTCTCTAATTTAGTGTTATTTAATAGTTTCGATTTATAAACGATACCTTCCGAATAATCTATAGTTTGCTCATGATACGTTCTTCTGAAATAACGATTTTGTATTTTATTAAATGCAAATTTCTTGGTATTATATTAATTTTATAGCACGTCCCGAATTATTTTTATTGTTAGGAGTGTGCTGAAACGTTAAATCCGCCTCTCACTTAGGGAATTGATGGGATGGTCCCTTACTTGCTTCCGGAGAGAAAATTAGTTTATTGTCCTCCACGTGGTCAAATACAGTTTGCTTTTTTGACAATAAATTTATTTATTTATTTATTTATCTCACACGCAAATCCAACATCAGCTGCTTGTAAACGTTTAGTATTAGAGAGAGAACATTGAAATTTTGCCAATGGTAGTATTTTTCTTGGTTAGAAGCCTTTGTTAGTAGTCGACCACCAAAACTCCCTATGTTGCCAACGGAAGTGGAACGGACAAACTATATACTTCAGGATGACTATGAAAAGATGAAGAAAGATTTAGATGACGTGAAAACCATACATTATTTAATGAAAACTTTAGATAATGTGAAATTTATAAAATACATTAAGCATTTTATTTACCAATCCCGAAAATATAAGCTATTTTGTGGATTGTGTTTTGTGAAAATGTGTTGTGATAAAGTTTATACGTAATGTGTGAAAATTCGTAAGATTGTGTGTGCTCTAACGTTGTAAATAACTAATTATTATGAGACAACCGCAACTATACGGAGTATATAACTTTTTTGCAGTTTTGAATTCCAAATGCCTGTGTCGACTAGTGACTGATTAATTTTCGACAGTGTCGACAACTTCTGGAAAATGCAGTTCTTATATGCAAGTCGAAAACTTTCATTTTTTTTTTCAAATAACCAGACTAACAGAAGAGAATGGCAAAGGAGAAAAAACAAACAGCACGTTCTGATGTCAACAAATATAAAGAAATGAGCAAATTAGTCAGATTTTGAGCTTAGAATGTGGAGCATATAACCTAGATAATAGTTGTGAATTTAGTTCAGCAAAAAAGGAAATGTGAAGTGAAGTGCACGAAAGGGGTGAATCGAGTGTTTGGGTCATAGCGCAATAAATTGTGCAATAAGTTTTTATCAATTATTTAGATATTTCGGGGTAAAATGTTATGTTTAGTACTTCAATATTAGTTGAATCATATAGTTTAATGATTTATTTAAGAATTTTTTATTTCAGTTCTCTGTGATATGAATTTTTGTATTTTTTGAATTGCATTTCCTTATATTCTGCCACCGGGTAAGATCTGCTCATTTGCAGTTAATAAATATTATTATTATTATTTATTATTAAAGCAATATTTCTGACTATTCTTCACTATATTGAATTTGTGACACGTGTGAAGGGTTTTTGTACTAATTGCATTAGAAGTTAGATGGGAATATATTTAGAAACCGTCCCTTCAGAGGACTTATACAGAAGAACCCCTACAACTCCAAGATGGTTTTGTTCGAATATTAGTCCCGCAAGATCCAAATTTTATTAGCAAGTTGATGGAAAATAGTTGACTCTGTCCCTTACAAAACACTCACCAGGTCGCTCGTGGTACCTGAGAAACAGAAAGAGCAATTATGTTACGAAGACAGAAAGCAGAGGAAGTCACGAAGTGCAGTCGCCCGTGATGCGGCTCCGTAACAGCAGCGCAATGGCACTCGCTCCACACGAAGTTCTCCGGGACAGCGAGAGAAGTGTCCGGACCAATTGTAGAGAATCGGAATTGATGGGATGGTCCCTTGCTCGCTTCCGGAGAGGCAACTAGTTTATTGTCTCCACGTTTTCATACGCAGTTTGTAACTGTTTTTTTGACATTAAAGTTTCATTGTTAATGAGAAATGAAAAAGAAAAACACACAAAAATCACTAACAAATTTGACGGAACGGTTTAAGCTATATATATAATTTTCGTTCGAATCGTTGGCAGATCAAGGGGGAGGGCTCCAATAAACATAATGAATAATTTTTTCCTGAAACATAATTTCTGTGAGTGTTTCTCTAAGGGTCATCAAATTACTTACAATGGAAGATTTTAAACATATTTTCAAAACATTTACGGGCGTGGATCACAAGACCCCTCACTATATTATTCCCTACCCCAAAAGCCCCCGGAGTGTGGAAATCCCATAAATACATCCCCCCTGTAGAGCAGCGGTTTCCTACCCCAGCGAAAAGTTTTGTACAAGTATCAACATTCTCTTAAATACAAAAACTAATTTATTTTCTTTGAACAATACGCAAACATTTGAAAGACAATTGGAATTCCGCGAACGGGAAATTTGCTTTTGCCAACTACAAATTAGGACAACAAATTACTGTTACAATTTTAAGTAATCCTTAGATGTTGTTTGGTTTGTAGTTTAGATATTGCTTTAACAAATTAAATGCTACAAACAGGAATAAAATACCAAACAGATTCTGAATTTCGGAGATTAAGCGTGTAACGTTTGATTTAGTGTTGTTTTTAGAAAGTGTGTGATGAATTTTTGGCATATAAACATTATAATGAGTTTTGGAGCTTAAAAATTGTTCCTATTAATTCCTTCAAATTAACGGTGTTCATTTAGTTTAGAAGAAATAATATTCAAATTCATGGAGTTTGACGTATCATTCTTGAATAGTCTCATAGGGGAACTGGTGCTAAAAGGGCTGCAAACCGCTGCAATCGAGTAGAGGTGGAGTACACGACGCGACTGTATTATTTTAATATTTCTATTTTGAACTTCCAACTCATAAATAACATCCTTCTACACGAAAAGCTACCTCTTGGTATAACGGTGCCCAAATTGAACTTTGGAAGTCCTCAGAGATTTGAGGGTCTAGGAAAGTTTCAACGTTTGGAGTTTGTAACAACTTTAATATTTATTGTTCATTTTTGAAACTCTAGACACTCATCTCCATTTAGCGCGGCAATATTAGATTACATATTACAAGTCATTCCAGAACATCTGAGGCCACTATTATTTCTTAGTGACGCGTGTTAATTTATAATTAATATGCAAATAGAACAAATTTAAATGTAATTTTATTTAATTATTTTATTTAAATAATATTTCCTTTTGATAAAGCTCCTTTGGTGCGTAGTTTTAGTATTGATCCTTTTACTATTTCCGGAGGGGGAAGAGCGTAAGCGGGGGGGGGGCATGAGGACATTCCTGATAGTACGTGTCCCACGTCTATTCAAAATAATTTGTTAATTACGTCTATAATACATATGCAACCCCAAGCATATGTATCCAATCCACTACATGGTTGCGACCGTAGGACCACAAGTGATAAGTCCTTATGTTGGAACAAATACTGTAAACATAACCTCGTCATTCGTTTGTAGGTCACAGTTGTGAATCCTTGCATTGTCTATTTGAAAGGCAGTTGAATAAATTCCACCTCGTCGTGTAATCAATTATTGCTGAGTGATGTGATAAAGTCCCCTTCAAATTAATTATTTCTCCAGTTCACTTGTTTCTATCACTTAATGGAACGCGAAAGAATGAGAACGAAAATAATTATGACATGACCGAAAATGTGGTATTGACACGGGTTAGAAATATGGCGCATTACAAGAGTCAACTCCTCTGAGTGGAGAGATTTTCAATTGTGGCTTCTCGAATCGTGTTACTTGGATTGATTAGTTCCGTTCCACTCAACCTTTTCATTATGCGCGCTTGCGCCTTGAGATGCGTTACAATTCGGAGTGAAGAACGATCCTTGTTTACGATGGTAGTGGATTGCAAATGATACATTTCGCAAGGGAAACCACGAGCAAAACTCTTACAAAATACTGTATGTAAATTTTCCAACAAATATTTGGCAAATATCTTACTAAGCTGCGGAAAAGTTGTTAAATTATTTCAAATATAAGTCTGGAAATAATGGACCGCGAAACAAAATTTGTCGATCTGTTAAAACGAGTATTTTCATGAACTAATGCGTTTAGTTTTTAAATTAAAGAAACAATTATAAATTGAAGAAAGCACGCCCACGGTGCAACGGCTGGTGTGCTCGTCTACCAGTTCTGGGGACGGCGCGGCGGTGGCTGAACGCCGTGGAATTTTTCATAATAAGGAAAGAGGGTTCTACGACATGTTTTCTCGGGGTTTCCCTGTTTCCTCTGCCAATTGATCATCTCCTCTGAACCCGTTCTCCCCCTGGTACCTGATTCGAGGTCTGAGGACGTCCAGGGTACTATTCGCCCCAGCGGTGGCGCAGGTGGTAGTATTGTCGCTCGTCACCAAGTCATCCCGGGTTCGATTCCCGATGGGGTCAGAAAATTTGTAGCTTTTCACATGAATGACCCAGTTCATATAGCTGTGACTACTGAAAAGCAAAACTTCTTTCCTGTATCCTACTGGTATCACTAATACTAACTACTTCTACTAACCCCTCCTCATGGGCCAAATTGTTGGTAAACCCAGCTAATCGCCTCAACCGGGGAGCATTTTTGTCTAAAAATTATGGTTTTACACAAATTTTACAACTATTACCTTTAAATAAAACGCTTCAAATAAATAATTAACCATTAATAATCTAGTATTATTAACAATAACAATTATTCATTAAAGTTATTAATATTGTATTATTAATTTTATTAATCTGGTATTATTAATAACAATAACAATTGTTAATCTACTAACAACTTTACAAAGTATACCATTTATCAACTTCAATTTTTTCTGTTAAGAGTTCAGATCCAATGGATCCGCCTCTGTATACGGATAATAGGCTGTGGAGCACAATCATTGTTGAGTCTTCCTACACGTAAAGCTGCTCGATAAAGGAATATAAATGTCATGAGACGTTTTGTTTCTTCTTCTCTCCAGGCGTCAAAGGGGCATATACACGGAGCTAGTGAACGCCGCTTTTCAACGCCTCTTTGTGACTCCGCACAGTGGTGTATATCGAGGCGAAACCTGGCCAAAAGAATTATGTTTGTTAAGATAAAACATTTGAAGCTTCTTTTTTAATTAAAAACATATTTTTGATAAATAACCCCTCGAATCAACGATACACAAATATATACATATTTGTTTGTATACGAATAAATTATTATTCGCCATAATTCACCAAATTCACGGGATAAAATACTTTTGGCCAGATTTCTCCTCGATACACTCCACTGTGCGGAGTCACAAAGAGGTGTTGAAAAGCGGCGTTCACTAGTCCCTCTTAACGGAGGTGACCGCTTCGGGAGTCAATTCGCACTCACTGCTTACGCTGTCGCCCCCCCCTCCAACATTCTGCGAACGGGAGAAAGCGAGCGTTGCGCACAAAATGCGAATATTGCGAAGACTTCACTGCAAGAGACTCCACTGATTCGTGTTGTCCTTTTTGATAAAGAGAGAAACAAGAAAGACGAGTTTAACATGAGTCGTCAACTATACAAAACTCCATGATATAAGATAAACCGAAGACAAAGAAAATTGTGCACATTTCTTTTACCGTTTTCTTTTACTGAAGACATCTTCCCGTTTTTCGAGCAAAACTCATTTGCAGCGTCTTCATTATCGGTGGAGCGGATTCTTGGTACAAAAAAAGAAATTCAAAATGAGTATTGAACAGACTACTTCAAAACTTTAGACAAATCGTTAATTAAATAAACTGGTGCTCTCTTCTATGTCAACAGATATTGTATCTCAATTGGGCACAAAAACAATACTTACCTAAGTGTTAGGATTTAAGAATCGTCGCCCGAATTTCTTTCTCCAATCGAATTTACATTTCACTATTTATTTGAAGTCAGGGACATTTAAATAAAACCAAATATTATACGACAATAATAACATGTTTGACTATAACTTGCCGTTCTTTAGATTATTTACTGCATTATTTTCAAGATATGTTTTTGAAAGTTTTGAGAAAAACCAATGGTGTCCAAAAGGGGGGAGGGAGTCGTGACGCATTCTACAACATTAAATTTTTTTTTTGCGGGGGGGTTAGAGAAATGGAGATTGGTTGGGAGTTAAAAATGTAGTAGTTGCTTGATAAAAACGATTATAAAAGAGTATATATTAAAATAAAAATTAGAACAATGTCGAATTTGTTTACAAACTTTACAGACATTTTAACATGATATGTGTGTATTAATTATGAATGTCGGGTTGTTTTTTTCCCTAAATTAACCAGGTACATGTGTATTCAGTGAAATGAATTTTTAAAAGACTTCTTTCAATTGTTTAGATTTATGGATATTTTAGAAATTTGGTGACAAGTTAATTTATTAACAATCTGAATCAGTTTAAAAAACTATTTTCTGTAAACTTCTAGGAGTGCATCATAACACTTTCATGCGCTAAATAATTTCTTTAATAATTTTTGTACATGATTTATTAAACGTATTTGATTAATTTGTTCGTAAAATTGCAAAAAACGTTTTTCTTTATGAAGTTAGTTTCGCATACTACGAAGAATAAGGTTTTTAAAAGTGTATGAGAAAGTATGTGACCCACTAGTTTTCGTATGGAGTTAGGGTTTATACCAGGGAAGAAGTTGTAAAATATTTCTAAATTTTATTTACCATGATTTGCAAGTGAGTCAGTGCGGGGGAGGGTAGTTTTTTTTCTTGGGGGGTTTTACAAATTTTTGGGGGTCTGCGTCAAATTTTTGGGAGGGGGCATCTCTGGAAAAACTACAGGCAAGGATATTCTTGATGTATGTATATCCACACACTTCCCTTTCTCTGATTGTCTTAATACTTTACTACAAGGAAAATTAAAATTTAGTGTGATTTCATTCGTCTTGGTATCGTATCATTCTGACCGTAACAGTTAACAAGAACACACATATAAGAGTTATTGATCATTATATTACTGATAATGATTATTTTATACAAGGTAAAAGCTCCTTGTTGACAATGAATCAAAAATTCTGAT
The DNA here is from genome assembly GCA_002313205.1 of Laupala kohalensis. NCBI lineage: Eukaryota > Metazoa > Arthropoda > Insecta > Orthoptera > Trigonidiidae > Laupala > Laupala kohalensis. The sequence goes on along the minus strand of NNCF01129899.1, from coordinate 367,612 downwards.
ATTTTAGGTATTGACGATGTGTCCTCACGAAAACCTTTTACTTGCATAATGGACTAGAAACTTAGACCTGACGAGGAGGTCGTGTGTGGACCTTGAAACGTCGTCGTCGTCCATCCAATTCAAGATAACATGTAATATGTACAAATTGATAATGAAGTGATTGTTAGTGAATATTTTTTTTTTTTTGTGGGGCTTTAGGGCTCGTCAACATCAAAGGTCATTAGAGCCCTTAAAACTTGTACAGGTAGGGAAAATGCAGTTACGCACTAGGGAGAGCCAACATGACTCTCCCCGTGTGTGGGTCTCGCCGAATAACTCAGCCATACCCACTAAAAACCCTCCTGAAATACAACTCAAAACTCAAATCCCGCCATATCTCATGACTTTACTTAATAACATTTAAAAAAAAAAGAAGAAGAAGAGGAAAGAAGAAAATGAACGATACCCTAGCCCTCGCAACCTAGTAGCGTCGGGATCGAAAAGAAAAGAGGTGACCAAAGGAGGTCAGAAAAGAGAAAGGAAGGAGCATGGCACAAGCAAGTGGAAGCAATGCCAGACTCAGCTCGGGGCCCCGTGTTTGCCAAACACGTACTTACTAGATGTTAGTCCCCTGGGGCGAGGCAGGAAAATGAAAGATACCCTAGCCCTAATGGCGTCGGGATCGAAAAGAACAAGAGGTGACCAAGGGAGATCAGGAAAGAGAAAGGAAGGAGCATGGCACAAGTAAGTGGAAGTAATACCAGACTCAGCTCGGGGCCCCGTGTTCGCCAAACACGTACTTACTAGATGAAAGTCCCCTGGGGGGGTTAGTGAATAAAAGACCGATTTTAATAATTGATTATCTAATTATAGTTGTAACTCCACTTGGATTCGCAGCTCACTTTTGGAGAATCGAATTGGACGCTCTTCACATTTTCTCCCTGTTCCACAAAAAGTAATAAAATAAATAGTTGGAAGAGTGTAATAATTACTTTAAATCAAACATCTCAGCAGTTTGCCTTAAGCTTAGTATAATCAATTTGTGTTAATTTTGAGTAATATATGGAAATCATACTGAGTTTTTACAAAAATGAACGATGAAAAATACATTAATTAAAATACTTATTTTTAAAATATTAAGTTTCTACGCTCCAGCGTATTATCCAAACACGATTGGTATATAATTTACCTTGAAATATGTTTATTCTTTTCGAATGCTGTTTCACATGTTTTGTGAGAAGGTTGTAACTATTTATGTCATTTTCAGAGTTTTAATCAGCCTTACTAAATTTAACAGCCTGAGCTAATGTACTACTCATGTAAGTGTAAAAGTATTAACCTTCGCAACAAATCGTAGAAACAGCCATTTACGTACAAATGTGTCACATTAAGTTCCCGACTCGGGCAGATTCAGGGTTATTTCTACGGAAACGGAAGAGTTCATACGGGAGTTATGAATCGAGTGGGCTTTTCAATAACAGCCGTTCAAGGTTTTCGGGCATCGCAGACACGCGAGATCATTTTAATATTACATGGTGAATTGTTTATATTAAATATAAATTTGTTGTCAATAAAGCAATACTAACTGCCTTTGACCACGTGGAGGACAATACATTTATTTACTCTCCGGAAGCAAGCAAGGGACCATCCCATCAATTCCGACCAAGGGCCCTAAAGCCGAGGGCATTTAGCACATCTAAGATAAAAATACGATTAGTTCGGTACATGTTATAATTTTAATAGAATACCAACACATTTGAATTTAAGGAAAAACAAACAAATATCTCAAAAGTACGCATTATTATCAAGCTATAGATTATTTGGAAAATATTGTTTAAAAAGTATTAAAATAACACAAAATTCGATATGTATTACTTTAGACGCCTCCCTTAGACAAGAGCCTGTAAAAGTATTCTTAATTGCTGTCTTGGTAACAGTTTTATTTTATCTAAAAATATGTTTATGGCTAAGCCGTCATATGAAGTGAGCCTACAAGAATTATGACTATAAAAACATTAAATAATAAATTGTAATAAATAATAATTACACTTTTATCCAGTGGAGAAAATATAACCCCAATAACACGAAAACTGTTCGGCAAAAATAATTTTCCGGTCTACCTTCTACCTATTGTCTACCTTCCCACGCTTTAATTTTTTATTTGTGGTAATTTTTTATTTGTTCAACTTCACATGAAGTGTGTAAGGAAAATTATTATAAGATATTGCATTAAATCTGATGGAAGTGTTGCCAAATGTGATTTAAATAATAAAGGTGACCCGCTCCGACTGTATTGTTATATTAGTTTAATTCTGCATTACAATTTACTGAACTCAATAAAAACTTGTCTAAAACATATTTTTAAATAAAATGCAATGTTATCACTAGAATAATTTTGGGTATTTTCTAAATTTATTAACAACATACAAGCACGGCAAAATGTTGATTTCGGAACCATGCGTGATTGTGTGCCAAGAAAGCGTCGGGTTGCGATGGGGCGTCTACGTCTGTGTTGGGACACAAGAAGAGCCTCCACTGCCTATTTCTAACAACATTCATCTCCGAAGTTAGATATTTTTCCGACTTCATCGACGTTCATCGCCGTGGGCGGCTAATTTGCACAAAGTATAAACCTTCCTTGAGAAACACTCGATCCACTAATGTAAACCCGAATAATATCCGGTTATTAGTTATTAAGAAAATCGTGACAATCTGGAAGGTAATTTGCTTTATAATATATATTGATGTCCAAATAAACTCCCACAAAGTCATACGCAATAGTAATGCGTGGAAATGGTCAAACATTTGGAGTGATTTTTGTTTTTGGATTTATTTCAAAATAAGGTAATGAGGCAATTATTATTAGCATCCTATTCGGAATAAGGAAGCGATATCACCGCCGGGACGGTTGCCTCGCCGTTGATTGTGTTGGGGCAGTGGTAGATAAGGATAGTGGGAAACCACTACGCTTTGATCAGAGTAAGGGCCCAGGTGTGCGTGCTTACGATGGTCACTAAGCATAACACAATATACGGGTGTCTTGGAATAACGTCTCATCAAACTCTGACGATGACATCGGAATTCCTGGGATGAAGCGACGGCCGAGAGCGGGTACATGTGGTGACGTCATAATGTCACCCACATTTCTAGCCACTGCTCATGTCAGGGTGGTTACAAATGATGCGTCAACTAAGAATGGATCTACTACTTTATCAAAGATATCTGGAATGTGCACCCAAAGCCTCTGAAACCGCATCAGGCAGCCAACCTCCGCAAACAGGTCTTCTAGAAACATAATTGAATTAACTGCAGTGTCGCTATAAAGTGTGTGAATTAGATCCCCGGGAACTGAAGGAATGTCGACAAAAACAACGAAAGTACATTCCTGACATCTCACACAAACAACCATAAATTATTTGTTGTTTTCCTTAATACGTCGAGTGTTTATAACATATTTTTTACTCAATCATCCATTGTACAAGACTGGAAAGGGCGCACGAACATGAAAAATTACGAACTGTAACATAATGCTACTAGTTGTAGATAGAAAGATATATTTAGTGATGGGACAAAAAATTAGAATTTCAACGAAATTCTTTTAATTATAGCAACATTCCGAAAAAAACATTCATTTCAAGCATTTGCGTTCTCAATGGTTAAAAGTCTTCTAAAAAGTTCAGAAATGAAATTGTTCTGACAAAAGACAATTAGTTTGTATTTCCGTTTAAAATATCTGGTTTGAAAGAATTCTACGAAAACCATGAAAAATGATAGATACCTCCAAAAATGTATGCATTTTCAATGGTTTTACTCCGTTAACTAATATGTGATAACTTCTGAAATGAGCTGACTACTCACGTTTACTTCGAAAAATCCCTTGCTACAAAAAAATACACTTCAGATGTGTCCCATCCACTCACTTCTCTATAAATGAAAAAAGAAGAAGAACGAAACGTGTGTCGTAGTAGTATTTTTCTAATCATGCCCCCCACCAACAAGTCGAGAGTGAAGAAATATTATGAAATGACCCATAGCAAATAAACAATAATTTCAGTATTTTATTCAGAGAATCAATATTTTTCTTCAATAATATTTCCTCGCCAACGATACTTTTGACACTTTCAAATTGACCATTACCGTCACTCAATTTTCCATAAAATTTCAGTAAACTGATCTTTACAACTCTGCCAGATCGCTTTTATTCTTCCTGTTTCACCCACACGAATGCCGAAAAGAGGTTGCTTCGGGAGTTCACGGTGAACCAGTCTGATGCCGTTGCAGCTCATCTGCCAATGATGGCGAAGGTCTTTAATTCATAATTAATACGAATAATCCATTGGATAGTTGGCATCATATTGATTAGCATATTAAGATAAATGAATTGAAAATACTTGTATAGTTTCATCAATCTATTTAATTTATAATAATACCGTCTGCGGTGGTATAGTGACAGCGTCTTCGCCTCCATGATATATCGCTGAGTGGGAGAGCGTGGGTTCGAACCCTGCTCGGCCGAACTGGGTGAGGTTTTCGGCTGGGCTTTCCCTCACCTACTCCAGACAAATGTCGGTTTAGTACCGTAACTTCCCTGGCAACCTAACATATCTCCTTCCCAATTCCCTCACCTAAGTTCAATGGTTAGGTGGAAGAGCAGGCCTCATGGCCTGAACCTCGCCAAAAGGCATAAAATAAATAAATAAATAATTGAAGCAAAAGATGTTTTCACTGATGTAGTCAGCATCTTCAGACTCTTGATTCAGAAGAATATTTTGGCAAAATAAAAATTGGTGAAACTATACAATATTTTCTATTTATTATTCTATTTTTCCCCCTTTAAAGAAAACTAAATTGATCATGACTTCATCAAGTAGATATGATAACAATTAGATATGGTATAGTCTCTGTACTATTGAGATCTTAAAACAGACCTTTCGTGCAAAGGAACTGAAGGGAAGAGGTTTTCCAAAGCCAAGAGCACAACAAGTCAAGATAAAATTCCGAAGGAAATTTAAGAAAATTAATGATGCAAGTTGATGTTTGATAGATGAATTTAATTTCTGATGACCCTTTGCGTTGCTCGGGAGTTTTCTTAGACTTATCTTCTGTTACTCGGGAAAAAATAAAATCTGTGTTATAAGATCAAAATACTTTTACTTGCTGGTTTTTGAAAACATATTCAGTATCCGAATTTTTCAAATTCATGATAATACTAATTTAATATAAAAGTTTACAGCGTACACTACTCCATCTCGCGGGAACCGAGCCGATCGAATTGCTGCGCCATTTCATTAAAATTCTTGTAAAATGTAAGTATTCGTCGAAATTTTACGATTTAAAGGCGGTTTTTATCTTTGTTAAATGCACAAAAAAAATAATTCATTAAATTTGACGATGATTTATTTTTTCCTTCCTAAATTATTCGCTTAATTTTACGTATTTTAAAACACTCCTCTTTTTAATAACATTTTTTCAATAATGTGAGTGAACCTCTTTATGCTGTCGCGGACTTTTTTTTGTAGAACTCTTTGAGACGAATAATATTTTCATTAACCGTTTAGGCGGCGTAAGCGAATATGCTTCTCTCTTTTATCCGATTTCTTCGACATTTATGGTCAAAATCATTGTCTAGCTTTCTTTTCGCACATTTTATAAATAAAAATTAACCTATCTCCATACTCTTAACTATCTCCTTGCCAATTTTAATCACGATCGGTTCAGTGGTTTAATCGTGATTAAGTAACAAAGATTAAGTAACTCGCTTTCGCGTTACGCATTCATATATCAGTATGGATGTATAGATAATATGTAGTGTGTTGTGCTGCGCATGTTGATGTCTGGGCAGAGAAATACATTTTCATTGGTGTTTTAATATATATTATTGTAATAACAAGACACTCCGTCTTGTCACAAGAGCGATGTCACGGATGATGCAACACTTGCTTGCCTTAATTGGTTACATGAAATAATCGCGCTCTGGAAATACTCCCAACGTTTGAAAGAAAGATGAAACGTGTTCTTCGACAAAGGTTTCTTTTGGTTTACATGGTTGAGTTGGATAGCTTAATATTTACTTCCTTATATTTTGCGTCATATGACTCTAGTGGTAATTTATGTTGATAAACACTAAAATTACATTACTAACATTGTGGCTATGAAATTAAACTGATGAAAATTAGAACAGTAGAATAAAAATGTTAATCACTGTTTTCTTGTTCGAGGAACAATGTTAAAAATATAAAAAGTAAGATATCTTTTTATTTAATTTATGGAAATTTCAAATTTTATTTCAAACAAAACAGTGATGAGAAAAGGCTTAAATAATGGAAAACAAAATAGACTTCAACCAAACCGTAAACCTGTTCGAAAAATCGCCTCACTAGATTTGAGTTAAAATGATGAAAACAAGGTACAAACACAACATTGATGTGAAATAAAATGTATACGAGGGATGAGTTGAAAGGCTAAAACTTAAATAATTTTTATATATTTCAATGAAGGCTCAGCATTACCATCTGACCATCGACCTTTGTAATTTAATCTTTCTCTCTCCCCACCTGAAACCAAACCATAAAATCAAATGGCATCATTTTCAAACTTTAGTGTCAAATTTTGCTCTACCCATTGAACCGTCGCGCACAAGCGCTCAAATAGACCAATCAATTCTAACAATAAATCATTCAATTTTGAATGCCACAGACCTATTAGCAACCTCACGTATTCATCATGATAATAGACCTCCTATACCTGCAACTTTCCACAAACTCATTATACATAAACGCCAAATACGAAATTACTGGTTAAAATGACGCTCCCCTTTCATAAAAAGGTATTTAAATTTATTAGTAAAAATTGTTCACAAACTTCTCTCCATAGTAAATGCAAATTATCTGCAAATTACCATCAGACAGCAACAGCGAACCATAGGGATTCATCCTTATGGACCAAAACCAGACGGTTTCTAAGAAAACAATCGATTATTCCCCCACAAGGAACTAATAACGGATGTGCACATTCACCAGCTGATAAAAGCCAAGTCCTCAGTGAATACCTAGTCAAAACGTTTACCACACACCCGACTTTTGATCTAAATAGTGACCAATCAATTCTAAAAGAAACAATTGTAAACCCAATCACTGTTCCTTATACCATTAAATTCATATCCCCAATTGAGGTAGCAGAACATTTTGCAAGTTCAGCTCTAAAACTATCTAACGGGCCTGACCTTATCTCTACATAAATATTAAAGCAACTCCCGTTCAAGCTAATAACACGAATAGCAGCAATATTTAATGCAACCCTCCATCTCGGTTACTTTCCATCCTTATGGAAACGTGCTGTTGTTCTACCAATTTTGAAGCCTGGAAAAAGCCCAAGTGTTCCCTATAGTTACCGCCGGATCAGTTTCCTTTCATCTGCCAGCAAAATATTTGAAAAATGTTTACTCGTCCAACTGAATTCTTATTTATCCTCTGTTGGGACAATCCCACATCACCAATTCAAATTTAGATCCCTTCTATCTACAAACCATCAAATATTGCGTCTAACTGAATTTATAATTCAAGCCTTTCATAGTTCTCAACACGTAGCTGCTCTATTCTTAGACATAGAAAAGGTATTTGATGCAGTAATGCATCGTGGACTTATATACAAGCTGCAATGATCTTGATCTTCCCCAATATCTATAAAATATAATCATCAGCTTCCTACCTAACCGCTCTTTCCAAGTGTGACTGCCAAATTCATCTTCTAAATCACACCCAATCTTAGCTGGAGTCCCACAAGGGGTGGTATTATCACTCCCTCTTTTTAACATATTTCTCTCCGATATCCCCGCTGCAAATGAAACATCTATACCTCTCTTCGCAGACGGTACAGTGATCTACAGCGACATTGACAGTGCCGTTGCAAATATCCAACATCATCTCAACCAAATATCGTCCTCCAAACCAACCACACCATCTCCACTTTCATTTCACTCAAATTCCATTCACATAATACCCCCGTTAAATACCTAGGAGTTCTCTTAGATACAAAACTAAATTGGAAACAGAATATTCACCATCGACTCGCAGTAGCCACTAAACGAGTTCACCAGTTATATACCTTATTGAAGTACTCATCTTCACTACGTATCCATCTCTACCGGTCTATGATCCGACCTATCCTTTCTTACGCAAGCTCAATATGGGGCGCAGCTGCTAAATCTAATATCAACAAAATTCAAATATTTCAGAACAAAATGCTTCGCAAAATAGTCAAAGCACCTTGGTTTATCTCGAACTCACAATTCCACCCATTCAACCAATTCAAACTTACTACCAACAAATAGCTTCAAAATTTTAGTGAAAAACATCGCTTCTATTCCTTCCGCTCAAATTTCGAACTAGGAAAACATTTTCCGCATAGGAAACGCATCAAAAGAAAGCTCCTCAGGCATCTTTTTCGATCCCCCATTGAGTGAAAAACATCCAATATATATATGACGCATGATATTCCTACTTCATAAATGTATCTTTATAATGTACGTAGCATTTAATTATTAATATTGTATTGTAACACATATATTGTAAATATTTTTAACCTGTACTGTATTCCAAACCTGCTGCCGAAGACCAAAAAGTCTGGCAAGAAAAGTAATAATTTTTTTTATTAATTTGACAGTAAACAGTTTCAAATAGTTTCAAATCAGTTAATTTAACGTGCATGGCTATCAACAATTATTTATTTCAATATGACCCCATTCTCATCCCATTATCAAATTTGTAACACATGTTTTAAAAAGACTAATAAATACAATGTCTTTAAATAAAAACTTTCATCTTGAGACATTAATTTTTTTAAAAATATTTTTTAAAATTGTATTCTCTTTTAATAAAATCAGCTTTCACATTATATTAAAGATTATAAAATTCTTAAGACAACTCAACTCTCTACGTCGAAGTTTGACGATACAGACACTTAAAGAATTCAAAATGGGGCAAATATCAAAATTTTGAAGATTAACTGAAGAACAGACGTTCAGAAAAATTTTCATTTTATTCATTTGAACCAATATTACTATCAATATAAGAAAAATTATCTAATTCTGAGACACGAAGATCTAATTTTGTCCTATTTCACGTGAAATGAAACAATAAAAATATCCCTTCTTTATCTAAAATCCTTAATAGAATACTTGGGCGTAAATTTAAAAATAATTGAGAGGAGAAGTTCACGTTTCAGCTACACCAGACCGGAACAACCTGTCACGAGAATAAAAAACGTAAATAAAAATAATTGTGGTTCTGTTTTTTGTTATTATAATTTAGTATAGTAGACATAATTAACAAAATACAAATGCGATAAAATTTCAAATTATTAAAAACTACAAAAAGAGACGGAGTGTCTAGTTGCAAAGTGGTCGTTACACGTTTACTCTTTTTCGTGAAAAATAATAAAAAATACTTTTGACACACTGGTTTCGTGCTTGAATCCATGTCAACACAGAATCTGTTAATGATTAGTTAGATGTGTTGCACTCCCATTTATTTGCCTCCCGACCGTCTAACAGTTGGACGACTATCGGTCGATATTTGGTTTTGACATATTAAAAAAACATTTTTGAAATATTTTAAAAATCTTTTAACCTGATCAAGATTTACATCACATTAATGATTAGAAAGAACTATAGACAATGGTACGAATTTCAACTCCTCACTTTAAATAGTTTTGAAGATACGGACATTTACAGATTTCAAAACGCGTCGGAAAAGGTTAAATGTACAAATTTTGTAGAATAATAATTGAAAAACGAACGTCAAAAAAAATTTTCAATTTTATATTTTTCATACAGACCAAAATTACTACCAACAAACGAAAAATTATCTAATTGTGTCTAATCTCACATGGAATGACCCTATTATAAGTTTCTTTATATTAAATGGATCACTATGTAAGTAAGCTTGTAGAAGACATTTTAATTAAAATATAGATTTTATGAGAGATCAAGAGTAAAATTAAATCACTGAAGATATGGTAGTAAAGGAGATGATACACACTGAGATCTAAAACTTACATGAATTCAGCGTTTGTTTCTCTGAATTCTTTTGCTAAACCTTGACGACTCCACTTTGCGTAATTCCCCTCGGATAACGATTGAAATCATCATCCAGGAATCACAACAAATTCACGCCTTTGAGCTAATGTTTAGTTTTCCTTGTAAAGAGGGTCAGGAATCGAATGGCAATATCATTGGAGGGTACATCGCCCAAGGGCGGATCCAGGATTTGATTTTGGGAGGGGCTCGGAAAGAGTGCACAGGTCTCTCCATAGGAACTTATTTCAATAACTTATTGAAACTGCAATAGGACATTCCTTTTCATAAATAATGTATTAACTCTATTCACAGCTTTCGTAAATAACATTCAAAAAAATAGGTTTTTTGAAATAATTCGTGCTTTTGGCCAAATCGTAACGTTGGGCGTTCCTGCTTACAGGCGTATTCACTGCTTCACATTTTTCCATACCATTTCAACGGTAATTCACGTGAAATCGAAAACGTTTCGGGGTTCCAAACATGTATGAAATGATACTAATTCAGTGATATTAAAAGAAGTCCGAAGAGGTATTTTAAAATTATATAGTTGTACATAGAAATAAAGGTATTTTGATTGGTCGGGAGGAGTAAATTCCCGCGGAAACTCCCGAAAATTTCAGGCTCCAATGGAAAATTTTCGAGTCAACGGTTGTCCAATGAAGTTGTTTTACACAAATTTTGTTAGTTCGTCTTCGAATTATAAAATCTTCCATTTATTATTACTATTCGTATCTCTTTGAGGGGGGACATGCCCCCTGTGCCCCTGATATCCCAGTCAAAGAAACACGTGTCGATGGATGAGTCGCGAGCTACGAACTATCTCCAGAATCCACTAAACTGCAATGTGACAAGCATTCACCTTTTCCATAACGGGTCACCATCGCCGGTAAACACTCACGCAAATAAAACATGAAAACATTTCGGTTATTCTCTTGGACAGGAGTTTTATCTGAATGGGGCAGATGTTCCTGAGCAGGATCCTCCCTTCTTTGTTTCACCCGCTTCTCTCCGCGTCACGTGACTTCAGTTTCTAGAAAACTGACAGGAAACAAGAAAATCCGTGACAGCTTCTTCTTGCGGAGGATGGGAGTAACAATTGGTGAAATAGTTGTAATGAACTTGTCAACGAAACAGCAACATGTAGATATGTTATAATATTTTTTTTTTAATATAGACACTTTTGTTTTCTAAATGTTTGACCAAAAAGTTTTAATTTCTTCTGCACCTTACACTCCCAGAAATAAAATCATCAGATATCATTATCGATTGGATATCAGACCGTGTCACCCCAAGTAGGTAGGAACCCAAAATATTAATTTTCAGAAATGCGAATATTTAGTTTTTAGTTTTTTTCTTTGGCTTATTTATGATATCTTTAAATCTACGAAAATTGTAGTCACGCGAAACTTGACGCAGCTAAACGTTCAAAAGAATCGATTCGATCAGATTTTAGTATCAGGAATCTTGTACTTCAAGATCCCTGAGGGAGATATTCGCGTGGTCGTTGAAAGAAAGAAAAGTATTTCAATCCACCATTTCGAATGTGTAAGCAGATGAGTCAACCGTTTGAAACCTTTTTATTTCTTTATCAATGGACCACCCTAGTGGAGTTTGCATGGTTTTCAAGGGACCCGTTGAGAAGCAGCAGTCTCTTAAAAAGCAAAAACTACTAAAATCACAAAATTCATGTGGACAAAGCTGCAGAGATGGAAATGAGTGATGATCAAATATCCTTGACGACAACAAACATAGTTTACATTTAAAGGAAACAAGATTAATCGAAAGGAGTAATGAACGTAAATAGAGAAGCATGTAAAATATTTCAAGATGATGTAGACATTCACATTTACGTAATCGTCATCTTTTTAAACAGCGAAGTGGAAAACCATCGAAAAAAATTTAAGTATTGATACCAAAATGAGGGGGCATAAAATATTGTATTAGGGAGCCTGGACGGGGGAAAGGTGTTCTCTGTGAGGAACAACAACCAGCTAACTACCGTGAAATTAGTAGTTAGAAGCACGGAAAGAACTAAAGGAAATTAAAAAGAAATTGAATTGTGTGACCTCACTTTGACACAGTGGCTCAAAGTGGAACCCAAATGAAGCTAGTAGTGAAAGACCATTGCACATACTTATTCATGTACTTTTCTAAACCTTCCCTCTAGTATGCAAAACTAATCATGCCCGTTTGCATTATTTAGTGCACAAGAGTTAAAAAAGCACTCCCTGAAGCGCTACAGAAAATAGTTTTCAAATCAAACTTTATTCAAACTCTAAAAGAATTTAAATGTCCTCAAATTTCTAAAATACCCGTGACACTATACCATTGAAAGACACCTTAAAAGTTTAGGGGATAATATTTCAACACTGACCATCTCAGCATTTTAACTTATAACACACAAAAATTACCTTTTATACAATTTTAAAACAGCAATCTCCTTCAGTTCATGTAAAAAAATAGTTGATAGTTACTCTACATTTTGTAGAAATTGTTGAATTTTATTGAATAATGTTTATGCTGGCACTCGAGAAGAATTTATTTGGGAAGTGTCTTGTTCTTGTGGTACTTAGCTGTAAAGCACGCTTCAGTCATGACATGCACTGTATTCTTGGGACCATGCGTCCACATCGAGGTATGTCCACCCACCTGCGGTACATTGAGAGCAGCGCGCGTGCCGCTGCGAGTAGACATTTTCACATTGGTGTGAAACTAATGTATAGCTTCATCATCACTGTTTATTTTGGGCGTAGTCTGATTGGAGTGGGCATTTTTCATCACACCTCAACATGTAGACTGACTCCCAGGCCCAGTCAGACTGATGTAAAATGAGTATCAGGTCTATCGTGGGGTCGAACCGGCCGGAGCGAGATGCTGACCACATCTCCTCCTTGAGCCAAGGCCTGTTGTGGGATAGTTTGACTTTTGAATTGATACATTGAGGTAGTATGAGCATCCTGGGACTAAATAAATGCAGTAATGACAGAATAAACAGTTATCTATGAACTTGTCTAATAAAATTTCCACCTTGCGGGTTCAACATTTCAATAAAACAATATTGATGTTGTACGGTCTCTTCTAGATAAAAGCTCTGGAAGGACGGCCTTTAAATTAACTCCTATGGAATCGATATAAAAAACTTTCACACGCGTCCTAAGTTTAATATAGAAATGAAGAAAGTTATTCAATGATTACTGTCGCAAAAGAAGAGACCATCGTTTCCAGTTAAACGGTGTAATGAGTGGATCACCATAATGCACGAATTACTGTTATGTTGACTATTTTTAATATGAATATAAGAGATACCATCTAATGTTTTATAAAATGTTATGTGCTTGACTGGTGTTCGTTAAGCATTATTATTAAGTTGCTGGACTCATAGTTGGGGTAGGACATTTTCTTGTTAGAAATTTTATTTTTTTCCCCAAGTGGGTAAAGTAAGGGCAAAGATCCGATTTGTTGTTGCGAAGGAAAACTCGACTCGCACAGATTGATGTTCACATTCATTTCTTAATTAAAATATCTGCAGTATTCACATAAGGGAAGCGGAAAACGAAGTAAACCTGCTGATTGGATGTAATTATTACGTTTTCAGAATGTCTCAGTGCCCTTTCGTTCTTTCAAAATGTAACAGAATCACACAGTTCATTTCGCTTTGCAGTGATGTGCTATGTTCTGTTTTTGCGTTATGAGACGGGTTTCATTTGACTGCCACGAAATTGGTAAAAATTCCCCACATAAACGGGGTAAACGTCCGAATGCGAACCTTTGCCCCTTCAAGGTGACTGTTCTCGTCTTTGCTGTATTTTTCTTTATCTTCTTCTTCTATCATTTCTATTAGAGGTGGTCAAAGTAACCGACCCGACCGATAAATTTTCGGTTTTGGGTTGTGAAGTCGGTTCAGAATGCTTATTAACTTCCAAATGCTTAATTATCTCTGTTTTCGCAATTCACTCCTGTTTTGGTGAGGATTCCGTCCGAAAAGCGTCGCTGAGATGCTTCGAAGCGCGAAAGGTGAGGAAAGCGTCGAAGGTCGGCGACTGACCTTCTTGCAGCGAGCCACGCGTTGAGATAATCCCCAGCTGGGAAATCCCCGTCTCTCCGAAAACATCTCATTCTTAGGAAGACGATTTGCACGAAAAAAATCAGAATAGTTATTTCTACTCCCAATCAAATATTTAGGCAAACAATAAAATATTTTGTCACTCTGTCAATCTTTATTGAGGCGTTCGGCTGCATGGCAGCCATTTTCAATGCAGGGTTCTGTCGTGAGCAGCGGCTAAAAGCCGTGTGACCGAAGGGGCCACATGCCTCCATAAGGAACGGCAGAGTGACAAAATCTTTTATTGTATGTGATAAACCTGACCTATCTCTACAATCACATATTAGATTTGCTGAAACGAAGAATATGTTTTAAGCAAGGAAAATGTTATTGCTTGACACGAATAAAACGTTTTTCTAAACTTTTTGTGGTTTTCATTCACTTAACATCTGCGGGATACAAAATTTTAACCTCATTGCTGAAACGAATTAGTGATTTGAATCTGTTAGTAAATTCCAAATTCTAAAATTTAGGGTTGAAAATCTTAGTGTGATACATTCACAAGACTTGTAAGTTGTATGGGCGTTTTTCAACTATAACGCCAGGGCTTCCCCAAGACACAACTCACTGATAAGAGATCCGCCAATATCGACTACAGTGGCAGGATTTTTTTGGAGGGGGATAGGGGATAGGGGATAGGGGGCGAGAGGAAACGTTTACAATTTGAAAACATAAACGTACAAAACCCAGGTACATTGAGTTTAACATGTTATTGTTACCATACTTGAGACCACCTTTGCTCCCCATCACCCCGATACCGTGAAGAGACACGTCTAAGAGTAAACATTACTCCAAATTCCTTTTTATATAATATAAAAGGAATGCACCTAATCTTAAGATTCATCAACATTTTTCCTTTAACTTAAATTACTACGTATTATATATAAGTCTGGATTTTCCCTGGGGTTATCTCGGCATATAAAATGTCTTGCTCACATCGTTGTGGCTATACAGCACTGCACTTTGCTTTTACACTGTTTACAAGCTCAAAGGGTTTGGTCCTTTTGAGCCGTCGCACTATGTCTTGATTGTCTAGCACTTGTAGCACTTCGATGTTAGTATGTTTATGGAGTCTCTCCTCGTGCTTCTTGGCAACTTCCTTAACTTCTTCCTTCACTGTCCTCACCCGGAGCTCCCGAAGAAGACCAGCATTCCGAATGTACCGGGGAGCATTGACAATGTTCCTCAGCACTCGGTTCTGGAACACTTGGAGGCTTTTAACGTTGCATTTTTTGGTACTGCCCCACAACTGAAAGCGTAAGTCCAGACTGTTTGCAGAACTTGCTAATATGCCAGTACCTTCTCCCCACCAGCCAGTACATACTATTATATTTTTGCTTTAGTTCTTTTGTTTTCTCTTTGACACGCTCTTTCCATTTAAGCTTGGCGTCTAGATTTAGACCCAGGTATTTGGCTATTTATCTATTTGGAACCAAACTAGCGACATTTGCTGATGGTATGGCCATATTAGCGGTAGGAAAGACCATCGAAGAAACAACTCCCAATATCTAAGGTGCAATAAACCGTATATGCGCATGGACTAAACGCTGGCGTATAAAATTAAATGAAAGTAAATCTGTCCATGTTAATTTCACGAATAAAAAAACTTATTACTATCCTGCAGTATTGAATAATATTACTCTAAGTAATGGAAACAAAGTGTCCATGAATGGAATATACTTTTGTAATGGCGCTTTTACAGAATTAATATATTTAATTAATAATAATAATTAATATTAAGCTTCATCTCGAGGGTTGTTCACTCTGCTCCTAAGGTCAGATATCTCAGTTCCGTCCCCCACACCGGGCGTTCCTTCCCGTTTCGCGGCTACAGAAACGAACCAACACTACAGTAATGACTAACACGGTTTCTTGAAGTGCGATGTCTGGTGGAAATGACAAAAGTAAAAGATTCCTCTGGACAAGGAAGGTTGGTGCGGTCAATTTACTCACCTTTAATGTTATTTTCTTTATTTTCTGTTTATTTCCGTGTAATTTATCTCTATTTGTAAATATACATTTTCATTTTAGAATACTGAAGATGACCGCTGTGCGGTCGAAAGTCGACTCTATCAACAAACATATGGTCTGCGAGACAACACAACTTAATTTAATTTTTAATTACGCCAACAATTAATCACCTATTCCATATATATTTCAAATTAAATAAATAATTAAAGACTTACAACGGAATAAAAGCTCACTACGTTTCAACTTTCTGTTGAAGTTGTCGTCAGGTGAAACAAATTATGCACTTTGATTGTAGTAGAATTTAAACATTTCCATTCGTGTGTTATTTTGATTGAATTTACTTCCGATGCTTGTACACCCTTACACGAGGAAGTTTGCCTCCAGCTGTCGCCAGGTATCGAGGCAAAGACACCTGAAGTGACGCTAATAAAAGTCTCGTAAATGTCTCATTACCTATATTGAAACAAAAATATTCGTAAATTTCTTAATTATTCTGAAACAAAAGTACCTAAAAAAACTACATGAGGATAGCAAGCTTCAACTTTGTCTGTTCAGTTCCAATGTCATCCTAATGTTTATACGACCTTTAAGATTGTTGTGTGTATATCTTTAAGACAGTTGTAAGTCCAAACGCGTGTTTTTTTAATCCATTGTACATCCAGGCGTTTGCATATCCATAAGACTATTGTTTAAGGACTTTTATTCGGCCCTTTGCATAAAATAACGTGACGATTAAATCCAGTTGATTTGCTTTATGTTCTATAACCCTTTGATAACCGATAACATTCTTAGTCAGAAAAGGACTTCAAAAATATTGTTATCAATACGAAAGGAATGCCTGAACTAATATCTAATGAACATGGACAACTTTGAAAATGAACAGAAACACAGCAGCCATACAGTACTTAAGATGGGCTGGTTTTTCGTGACATCAGTGATAAGTATTTATAACCTTCGTTTGCAGTCCCAAGAACGAATCGAGGAATGACAGTGGAGTGCTAGGAAGGAAAAGGAATGAGTGAAAATCGAGGAGCCGATGTTAGCGTTGCCGACTCTTCCTCTCGCTGTGGACAAGTTGGCGCTTTACTCGTGTCAGCGGAAGCATAGTGAGTTTGCGTCTGGATGCTGTCGCTTACATTAGACGATTCGCAGAACAGGCAGTAAGTGATATGCCAATTGTGACGAACAGAGAGCTTGATCTCTAGCCTTTAGATGAAAGGACAGTGTCTGAAGTTAGCTTTCCAACGGCCTTGGTTTGCCGCTACACTAGACCACATGTGACAACACTGCGCTTCCGATCCATTGGTTGCATCTCGTTACTTTGACTGAAGAAATCAAATTGAAAAACTCGTTTCTCGCAATGGGTTTTCGGATGACGGAGTTGAGTGCAAATCTCAAGAGTTCTCCAAGCGCCCTTCGCATCGGCTCCTCCGACGACCACCGGCGCAGAAGGAGGGTGGAGGCGGGGCGGAGTGGTGATGGCGCGGGGCGCGCGGCGGGGGCATATAAGGCGCGCGTGCTTCGCCCGGGACCGCGCAGTGCGTTTCCGCTGTGAGAGTGCGCAGTGCATCTGCCTTCAGACGGCACCGGAAGAAGAGTCACTCCACTATGGGACGACCGCTGGTATGGCTTCTGGTAGCAGGTGGGTACACGACAAGGGAGCACGTTGGTGATGAAGAATAGTTTCAACCTGTACATAGCTACGATTTCTAGAGTACATCTCTTTCTATGTAGGCTTTGTGGAATATCCCGTTCTTGAAAATTACATCTCGTAATTCATTTTCGACAACTTGATAGAAGTGCTTGAATTTCCAGCCGTTTTGTTTATATAAATTCAACCTTCCAAACTGCAGCATTAATAAAGTTGTAAAAATTATTACTATGTCCTTTCGATTAATTAGACGAGCAGTTCATTTTAAAATGATTGTCTTTTTCATTTACCACATGTCAAATTTAAAATGTTAATTATTTCTCGATGTTCTACGGTTACACTCTACAATGTTAATGGCGTGCCAATAGTCGATCGCTGTAGTGAATGAGGAGTCGCGACAGAAGATGTTTCTTCGCCATTTTCCATATTTCGTACAATTTTGACATTTTTTACCATTTTGACATTCTTTCGAGTTTTCTGCGAACTTTTGCGCTTATTTTTTAAGTTCGTCTAATGCTTGCGAAAACAAAGAATGAATTTAAATCAAAACTTCTTCTTTCACTTGGAGAAATTTAACTTTATGTAAATATTAAATTATGTGAATTTACTATTATTTGTGAAAAGCGACTTCTTAATAAAAATAAAATAAGTCATCTTAATATAGCAATTTTTGAGCGAAAACTATATTCTATTTTATTGTTACTAAATATTATAACGAGTTTTATCAACGTATTCAAATACCGGATTACATTGCAATCAGTCTTGGATAAGCTTAGTAGCTTTTCTATCATCAGTGCCTGAAATTTTTCTTCTTCAGTCATAACTTGTTAGAAGAGCGAGGAATTCGAACTTGTTCATTGTTGTTGGAGGAAAACTTACTGAAGAATTTTTGAGAAACATTCTTCTCTGCTTTCGAGCGATGTGCTTCTGGTGTCGAATCGACGTAACAACGTTTACAGTCTGTTTGCTACCCAAAAAATGTTTTTCCAAGAGAGGGGAACAAGAGTTGTTTTCAAATGTATCTCTTAATGTCCCTTGTTTATGAGTGCTCTCCGTCAGAAATTGTAAATAAATTCATTAGTGATTTGAGGCTGAAACTTTCACCGTTCCTCAAACAACCAATTGAAAAATCCTGATAAACCTGGTGTTCGAAACAAAGCTCGACAAAGGGAGATCAGCGGTGATTTAACTCAATGGCAAGTTTCTTTGTAGAGGAAGAACGAATTCGTCCCGCCATGCACATTACTCTCAATTGGTAGAGAGAGATCAATCGTAAAATTGTTTTTGTAAGCCACACGTTCCTGAGAGCGTTGCAGCATATTTTATGCAGGTCGGAAATGGGAACAATTTGGAAATGGCTCGTGTCCAATAAGCGTTAAGAATGAAAACAATTTTCTTTGTTTTAATAATTACAGACAACGCTACGAATGATTTTTTCGCTAATTTTGCGTAAACTCAGGGGGGGGGGGTTGGCTTGCCCTCCACTAATAGTTTTAACGTGTGGAAAATTTCAAGAAATCAAATAAACTTCAAAATCCCGCTTTTGCCTCGAATGAACTTTTCTTCGCGTCTAATGAAACCTAACAAAAGGTTGATAAGCAAATCGAGTTTATTCGTTTTATAGTGACGTGGGTCTAAGACATGTGTTTACCCTTCATTA
Organism: Laupala kohalensis; assembly: GCA_002313205.1. Lineage (NCBI taxonomy): Eukaryota > Metazoa > Arthropoda > Insecta > Orthoptera > Trigonidiidae > Laupala > Laupala kohalensis. Next base: position 348,174 of record NNCF01129899.1, on the reverse strand, counting down.
TTGGCACCACGACAATGTAAGTCGATGCTGAGTTCCCATTTCGTTTCACGCCTGCACCGAAGGGCTCCGACGGGCGTCGCCTGCGCGTCGGGTCGGGTGGCTCAAGGTCACACTCCCTCCATTGAAACATGAGGCAATTGCCCTGCAGGAGAGGAACCGGCATTTCGTCTCCTTGGGTACACGTTGAGAAGATGAATCGAGAAAATTCAGTAGTTTATTTTTACATTAAAGATGAGCTTCGTGAAAGTCTCTCTCTTCGTACGCTTTTAGTTGTTTTATACATCAATATTATTAATAAATTTATTGTCGAGAAAGCAAAAGTTGCAAACTGCGTATGTCCACGTGGGGGACAATAAACTAATGTACTCTCCGGAAGCAAGCAAGGGACCATCCCATCAATTCTGATCAAGGGCACTAAGGCAGAGGCGGATTGAACATCACAGCAAACTCCCAGAAAAGATAAAATGTTAAATACGTGTTATACTATCAATACAATATCAACAAATTCGTATTTAACACAAAATAATCAGTTCACAAGTACGTATTATTATCCAACTATAGATTACTCGGAAAATAATCTATAGTTGTACACTATCTATATAATGTATAATACTGTGTGCACTTTTTGATTAAAACTTTTTAAAGCTCTAATTAAAATTGAAAATATTACGACTCTTTTCTTAGAATTTGAGATGGGTAGCGAAACGAGGAGAGTGGTCATAACCATTCGCAATGATGTCGTTGAAGTAACTGCGCTGCACGTGGTTCAAAGAAGTAGCTTTCAAGAAGGAAAGTGACACCTTATGATTTGTTAAAGTATCGAGTAAACGAACGGATGAAAGTGTCTCTCCTCAATTTGAAGTGGCTGCATAACTCAGAATATGAGATGTTTTATTCATGAAGGTTAGCATTCACGTTAATAGCTCAATGTGTCAAAGCCGAAGAGAAATGCACATTGACTAAATCTCATCGCCGAGGATTCCTCATGCGGTTCACTCACAAGTTAGAGTTCTATGGGTTAACCGCGTGTAAGTAAGGGGTAGCGGCCACCGCGAGTATTATCCATCCCCCATCCTGGCCCGGGTATTTCTCCGTTTTTCATTCGGGTAGAGGCAGATTTCTTACACAGGTTCTCTAGACTTTGTCTAGGGGCGTGTTTATTGTAACAATAAATCGTGAATTTAGTGTTATTTCAATTTTTATGATTTTTAAACTCTATAATCTGTGTAATCTATAGTTCGATAATAATTTGTACATGTAAAATTTTTTTTTGTTAAATTACAAACATATTGGCATTCTATTAGTATTATAACTCGTAGCTAACTTTTTCTTATCTAGGGATTTTTGCTTAAATTTTTGCTGAAATTTTTGAATCCGCCTCTGCCTTAGCGCCCTTGATCGGAATTGATGGGATGGTCCCTTGCTTGCTTCCGGAGAGTAAATTAGTTTATTGTCCTCCACGTGGTCATACGCAGTTTGTACTGCTTTTTTGACAATAAATTTATTATTATTATTATCAACCGCCAGATGGGAGAGGTCACAAGGGTGGTGATGTTAGGGATTTGTTCAGTTGCGTTCCTCTTTGAAGGAAAAGGAGGGGAACAAAATACTGGAGCGGGAATGTCAAGAGAAGAGTGTAGAATAAGGTCTCATAAATTTATTACGTGTTAATTTATTATTAGCTTCTCACTCCCGTTCTTCTTATCTCTAAGAGGAAGAAAATTCTCTAAATTAATTTCTGGCGAAAATTTTTTAAATGTTCATTCCCTCTTCTAAATCTTATATTCCACATAAAATCCAAGTGATTTTATTTTCCTGCCATTCAACATCAAGAAATGTGCTTTTCCTTCCTTCCAATTGTTCTGAGGACTTTGAAAATCCAAGATTTGCTACTCACTCGGGAGAGAAAAAGACGCAAAACCGTCAATGTTACCAAAACTTTGCGAGTTTCGTTACTCATACCAAACCATTTTTATAACTAATTGCATTAAATGTATTTGAATGACTAATTGTGGAAAAGTTACGCGCGATATCACTTCGACGTTTCAAACATACGCACTTTACCTTCATTCATTGTGTTGTATGAGGCGAAGAAATGTTGGGCCAATCCTTTTCGAAGGATCTCTTCCAGGAGGACACTAAAACGCTTTGGAAACGAGCCCACGCTCGAGGGCACCTGTTACGCTTCTGTCACAGTTACGTAACGCCCTGGGTCACGGGTGGTGTAGGTGCCCGAGGCGGGGCACGACATCCCACACGCTTCAGTGACGGCCGTTTCCTCACGCGGAAACAACGTTTCAATTACACAGAATGTTGTTTCCTCTTACGATCTATTTAGTTCATGTTGCGATATTGAAATGTAGGAGGATGTTTTTGGAAACACTTACTTCAAAAGCGTTGTCTCATAACAATTACCGTAATTTGGAGAATTATATTTGTAATAGAACGGTTTTAATACAAATCTAATGTAAATCGATATTACTTTTAAAAGATGTATCAGTCAATTTGGTAATCATTTTGTTTATAACATACCGTTTTCAATTTTGTGGGTAACACTAAAATATTCGCTACGCAAAACAATATTTGAAATATATCTTTCTCTTGAGCTTTGTTCAGGGCACATATGTTTAGAAATCTATTGACATGGATGTTACTGTAGATACTACGCGTTGACACTTAAGTGATAAATTGGTTAAATGTATTAATATCGTTCGTTGGGCTACACGTAGTTAGTTTAGGGAATATAACTTGAAAATACATGTTGTCATGCGAGTATATAAATATACTCCTAATCAAAAGAAACGCATTCACTTGTGGCTGCGCAATCGGTCGTGTAAGAATATACAGAGCTCTTTATGCAATAAGGTTGTAATAATTAAAAGTAAATTGAAATGAACTTTTTTCTGCCTGAGAAATGTTGAAATTTCCTGTCAACAATCGTCTTGTCTTAACGAAAATACGACGCGCCTGTTGTATATGCAACCCATCGTCTTTCACTGCCTTCTGTACCTGTTGGGTTGCGTTACTCACAGGCGCTTCCAAGAGAAGAGGAAAGATCGATTCTTTTCATGGCGTTTAATGCCAGAAAGAAAAATGAAGACAATCTCCTTCCTCTCTTTCCATTTTCAAATTATGTACCTCTTTACTGCAATCAAATGCATTCTATTCATCTCACAATTCTTTGTGTCCCGTGAATCGAATTTTACTTGCGGTATTGATCCCTCGCCACATGCCAACACTAAAGGCTAAGTTTTTAAAAACTTATTATCCAACAGTAAGGTTTATGTGTAGAAGATTCTCATATATAAGTGCATACTGTAAGTAGTAATTTATTCTAGGTAATGAATACATGATAAAATATTGAGTACAGGTCAAAATAGCAATCTTCCATTTATGTTTCGCCAATCATAACTTGACTCCTAACACCAAGTGTTTGCTAGTGTAGTAGTAGTAAATGTATTGGGACATTAGAGCAACACAACGAGTGTATCACCGCACCTAAGCCAATCCTTCCAGGACAGAAAGGAAGAAAGTGTTTACTTTAATGACATTTCCATATGTTCATTCGCAAATGTTCATAATAAACGCTTTTCACGAATTTGTGTTTAATAATAGGAAATAGTGTATTAAATGTTTTCGTAAGATTCCTCTTTTCTGCTCTCTCTCTAAACTATTTCATTAATATTTTCCCATTAATTTCGCGGGTGGTTTACAACCTGTATTAGGCGATGTGGATCATTGTGACCTCGACACATTGGAATGCATGTGTGACCTTGGATGAAATCTCTCTTGGTCCAAGACACCATGTGTTCGCGACGTACGAGATGATGCATTCGTTATGACGGGTATTGCTTTATTCATTTGGATGATGCTTTCAGCAATAAACATTGGTGTAAATCAGTAAAAGAATTGATTGTGATGTTCGTAGTTCATAATATTTTTTAAAGTAATTTATGTTTTTTCATATATTTATGCTTTTGTTGGTTCGTGGTATATTTAAAAGGATTCTTTGAACAAGAAGTTTTTTGAAGACCCAAAAGTAATTTAATTATGCTAATATTATGTAAGTCTTTCATTATTTATTTAATTAGATTATATAATCGACGTTAATTGTGGTAGAATTAATTATGTTATGTTGAATGAAACACAAAAGTATTTTATTGTTTACATGAATGAGAAAAATGTGTTTAAAACTGAGTGCAATACCACGTTTACAACTATGTTTTCTGTATTGCGACTCACATGAAACAAGAAACAAATTCTCGAGATTGAAGTATAAATTATGATTGCAGTGATCATGATTTTGGTGAAATATTTGAAATACGTCTGGTATTTTAAGCTGGTTGTAGACTTGGCAAGATTAACGGAATCGTAAGTTTGCAAGATAACAAAAAATACTTATTTACGATAAATTTCGATACTCTCATATCCTATATTAATATGTGCACTTTTAAAAATGGAAATGTCTAGCAACCCAATGTGCTTTATTATCAACTTCGTGTGTTAAAATGTTCATCTTCCAAAGTGAGTTAGAATTGTAATTACATGAAAAAAGATGCCCGATAATTTATCTCAAGATCAAAATGAAGTGAAATGGGAAAATAAAATGACGATTCGCTGTTTGTGAGAACATGGGTGGCACCTGGATTCTTCTGCTTCTCGAAAACAGTAAACGACTTGAAACTCGCCATCAAGGATAACTGGCTTGCTGGCCGATGTCCACTATATCACGATACTGGTGAAACAAGGTTCTTCACGGATGTCTTCAGAAGGTGGACTGCTCCGTGGCAGACGTCTGTAACCCTGTGTCAAGGCCGTGTCGCTGGCATTCACGAAGATCATCCATTTCTTTGCTTTCTTTGGGGGCATCTTGAGTCTTAACAGTATAATGAAGTAATCCTATTTTACTATTCAAATTTGAGACAACATGATAGAAGTTCATAAAAATAAAACTCGCTATAAAACTAATGTTTCAAAATGTAGAAGCAATGAATCGTAAATACAAAACATCAGCTGATGTGCAATTTATTTTGAAAATAATTTTTCCATATCTTCGCATTCACACCCAGAATTGTAGGAATCTCGGGTCTTCATAGTATTATGATACAATCAATGTGTTGAATTTGGACTTTGAGATTGAACATATGAAAATTACTTTTGCATCAAATAATTATGATTGAGAAATGTGAATTAATTAGGCATGTGCTAATAATAATAGACATATTAATTTTAGATGAAGGTAACGAAAAAGGTATTTAGTACTTAATTTTCATATGTTTCGTCTATTCATATACAAAACTTTCTATATATCGACAGCTTTTTGTAAGTTTCGACAACAGTTAATTAGATATCGTTATTTTTGTATTTTTGTTTAACCATTTTGGTCTGAATTATAAAAACTTAAGACTCGCCAGATAACCAAGTTAACCAAAAATAGATGTACCATAATCATTAAACTCTAATTTTTGCATACATTTTTACACTAATTTTTTAAAACTTTTGCCACTCATATTTGAGAATCGTATATCAGTGTCCACTAACGCGTTAAATTATAGGTACTTCGTTTTAAATCTCTGGATAATAATTAAGCGGTGATTGATAATTTAATTGAAGACGATTTTAGTGTAAAATACATGATATAGAGAAACAAATGTTGACCCAGACCGATTTATATTCGCATAACTCTACAATGTCTAAAGGTCACTTTTATCTTGCCCACTGGGTCCACAGTTTGAGTCTTCCCATGGGATTTACGTTTTCATTTTTGTCAACATGGCTGACAACTTTCCCGAATAGACATCTTTCGTACCATAACTGGCTATTATTTCGCAGAATTTCGTTTCGTCCCAACTTTGCTCTGATTTATTAGTTAAGATAACACGAGTTAAAAATAAATTTAAAATATTTATTTGCAGAGCGTGTTAGCCACCCGTAACCCTCTTGTTTGTTTCGTAGGCTTGGCGCTGCTCCTGCGGCCAGTTCCCGCTGTTCCACAAGGCTTCTTCAACGCGTACAGAGCGCCTCCGCCTCGAGGAAGGCAAGCACTCCGGGCCTTCGCCTCCAGTGAAGGCAACGGGTACCCCAAAGAAACCCCTTCGGTGTCTTTCACGTACCCGGCCGCCCCGTCTTCCACTGCAGCCGCCGTCACCGGCTACCCCAAAGAAAGCCCTGCGAGGCCCTTTACGTATCCCTCCCCGTCCCCCACCTCCCCGAACCCCTCTACTGCCAACCCCTCTGTCACTGGGTACCCTAAAGTGTCCCCTGATAAACCATTCACCTATCCCAGCAGCACCCCGCGTCCAACTGCAGCGCCTACTGAGGCCGCAACTCAGGCAGCTGTCACCGGGTACCCGAAAGAGAAACCGGAGAAGCCTTTCACGTATCCACCCCCGCAGCAATCCTCGACCATCCTGCCTTCCCGCATCACGACTCAAGCGGCGGTGACCGGGTACCCGAAAGTGACTCCCGAGAAACCGTTCACGTACCCGCCTCCCTCGTCCACTGTGCTCCCAGGCAGTAGCTCTACTCAACCTCCGGTCACCGGCTACCCGAAAGTTACCCCAGAGAAACCCTTCACGTATCCTCCGTCTGCGAACGGTTACCCTCGAGAAAGGCCCTCGATCCCTTTCGAGTACCCCACGAAGAGCGCGGCGCGCGCCACGGCCTTCAAAGCCTTCACGGCGTTGCCCCCGAAGCCCCGAGGCAAGCAGAAGATCTCGTCCAAGAGTCCCTTCATCACGACGACCCCCATCTACCATGACGAGGGCGACGCCACGCGCGTCGACCCGTCGGGCTTCGTCCGCGTCGCAGCGCCGCTGCGGCGTCGGTTCTTCAGGGACGTGTCGCATCTGGGAGAAGCACCGAATGCGCACTCGCTCACCAGGGTTCGCATCCCGGTGCCCGATGATCCCAGCGTGCTCAATGGCTACGACAACTCTGCGTGCACTGGACGCCCCGACGGTGAGTGAGTGTGTGACCTTTGACCTTTGGACGAAACGCACCACTGCCAACATTGGATTATGCGATTTTTCGTCTCCAAAATGAGAAAATCGCAACTCACCCAAAACTACTCAGGTTGTCACGGCAATAACGAAACTTCTTATATTCGAAGATCATGCAATGTCGAGTGTATAAATTATGGTTAAAATGTTGTTTTCGTGTATGAGAAATTTGGGAAAGGCGGGGGGGACTGTCAATTTTCTGCTTCGTATGTTTCAGTTATTAGAATACATATCTTTCCGAATATATTTTTCAGGTATTTAATTTGACATTGGCCTGTCGATGCGTCGAGTCTGAAAGTTACACTTGGCGTCTGAGAGACCCGCCCCGTCATTTCAAAGTAATGAGATCAAAAATAACAATAACTATGTCGCATTAGTTTTTAATTTTTGAAAATGAAGAATAAAAAAAATAGTATTTTTAAAACATGTAAGATGTCAATCGTCTTGAAAATATCGCCCTTTTGGAAGTTGAATTCAAACAATTTTGAGCTCCACTGTTGCATGCATATTGTAAGGATAGGGCTTGAATGTAAGTAGAAGTACATTGCACTTAATATTGTTAGAAGTCATTGAGTCATTAAAGTAAATAATTGGGTAGGAATTGGTAAAAACCTATAATGTTTAGTTTGAAAGTTATGGTATCACGTGGTATCATTATATTCTTTTATTATCACCCCATTAGTTGATTCATTAATCATAAAACGTTTCTTTTCACTTCTTAGTGCACTTATTGGCATTCAGACGCTCTCACTACATCAATGAGCACCATAATTGTAAAGAAACGAGCAGAATAGTTGTCATAAAGTCAATTGTAAGAAATGAATAATTAGAATTATAAAACAACAAAATTATTGCCATTTTTCACCTCACTACCTTCAAATAGCAAGATGGACCTCTGAGGTGCCATACGTGTAAGATTCAACATCGGTGCATCTACGGATTACATCAAATGCGAGAGAAAATACACTCGAAATAACAATTTCCTAATAATTCGAGAAAAAGAAGAATTTTGAAAACACCAAAACAACTTTTGGACAAAGTATATCATTCAAACCTTGCACTCGTGTTTATTTTTTTACTTTTTCCAATTTCCTCGAAGAATTTACGTTCTAACAACATATTTTTGACACAGATTACGTCTCATATCTATACTTCAAAAATAAGCGATCGTGCTGTTTGGTAGCTTTTGCCAAGTAAGAATTTAGTTCTCAAAAGGTTTGTATTAAACCTTCCTGTTAAAAAAAAAAAAAGAATAAATATTGATGCTCTCGTAACGAAATGAACCCAAGTAATTCATAGTCCTAAATTATTTGCAAACGAAAGTGGCGTTTCACGACTTAACACACTTCCCGGAACTCTCCACCTTCAAGAGCACAGCTTGGTCTTTCCGGGATTAAGCTCTTGGTCACGAACTAGACTCGAAAAATAGGGAATGGTACTGTTAGTTATGTATTTTACAATAAAACTCAACAATATCTTAGGAAACAATTGTACCTCTTCCGTTTTGCACTAGATGGCGGATTCGTCATTGAGGCATAACCACTATGTTCCACTTTCCAACGTCACAGATGAGCGCGGTATTTCGTGTGGACTTCCATTGACGTTGAGATGCACATATTGATTATTACATTTAATTAAGAATAACAATAACACAATTATTTCCTGTTTTGTTGCTAAATTAGCGAATGTACTTCTAAAATAAGTATTTCTGAGAGAGAAAAGACGATTTGCTTTTGTTACTTAACAGTAATATTGTTCCAAAATACTTAAAAGTTATAATAATTTTCATTTTCAATTACGAAACATAAAATACAAAGTTACCTACGCATATAAGACGCTCTATGTTTCAACGATAAAAAAAATAATGAAACATTTGGAGAAACAATGACACTTGCTAGTTATGACGCATTGAACCACTTTTAAAAATTGACTTCTCAAAGAAAAAAAGAACTGAAAGCTCCCTTAAATAGTATAATATACTTATTAACTCGCAATAAGGATTATAATATTTTACTTTGCTCCGCATTTTGTATCACATTTTTTGCCGAACATTGTTTAAAAAAAGTTTAATACGCTTTCTCAACGATTCATGACCCCACTTGGGTCAATGTTTCTCCAAAGGTGTAATTTGCCAAAATTCTTCGAAAAGTATTATGAAGATTAATTTCTTAGTCCAATCGTGTATTTCGGAAAAATCGACTCAGTCGACAATTTTATCCCTCTCGGGACAAATTTGGTTTTGTAGGTTGGCGTGCTTAGTCCTAGGAGCTTCCGACCACTGGCGTTGGTCGACGCGGAATTGTAGACTCGCAGCCCTGGAATGACGGGAAAGTATTCGCAGTGCGGGACGACTGTATGGCGGAGCCGCAAAGTGATCCATACGAGAAGTTTAGTTTAATGGATTTCATGCCGTTGACTGATCTATTTGGTGTTTTAAAAATACTGGATTCTTCGAATTACACGAAAACTCACGTGAAATGAAATATTTCGTCAAGCAGAAAGAAATGTACAATTACTTCGGAACTACTAATTCGTTTGATCAATAAATGTAACTACTGAAAAATTTCTTGGATTGGGATTTGAGATGGACATGGATTTCTTGGATTGGTGATAGACACGAGATTCGAATTTTCCTTCGGGAGCGGAGTGACGTGGTGAAGACGTCCAGGAAAGACCGACCTTGGTGAATTCTCTTAAAGCCAGGGATGGAGGTCTTTTGCGTTCAGCGTAACTGCTGTGAGGTAAAATCTTCACGTAATATTTGAAAATGATGGTTAAGTCGTCGAACGTACCATTGTATCAATTCCAAAAATATCATGTTGAACAGGCGAAAGAGAAGTAACGAAACAGAGAATGGGAAACTTTGATAAAACATAATATTCAAGAAGTGAATAATTTTGTACCAGGAAAAGATCGTTTGGTAAAATTGGACAATTTCAAATAAGTTTGTATTTATTTGTAAAATCTGGGTCACCGTTTTTCATTTTTTTTTTACTTTTCTATGAATTTAGTTGCGAACAATGAAAATTTATATGGTTGACGAGTGCAATTTTTCTTTTAAAAATTAAAGTTTAAAAAATGTGTATTTAACACTAGTGGTATAAATTACTTGAGTACAGGAATTCATATTTGATTTTGTAAATACAATTTTTGCTATTTAGTGGAGAAAACAAATGTATTTGTTGTTGTGTATGTATTTATTTAATTTACCGTTAAATTAACCTAATTTTTCGTGCATCCGAAATGAAATCAATTGCCTTGTGGTTTAAAAAAATAAGGATTTGAAGAGGATACTTACACTATGAAAACAAGTAGATTGAGGTCATACAAAGATTAGTCCGAAAATTGCAGTTTACAGACACACATATATATTGACAATTTTATTTACTTATAAACTTTCCATTGCAAAGATCAGAGACAGTATAAGAATTCTCCGGGCGTGCACTTTCTTCCTAGCAAGATCCTTTCACGTCTTAATGTTCTCATTTCATTAGTTTATTCAGCCTAAGGTGGTTCTTCCGGGTAGTGTCAAAAATCATTCACAAGTTTAATCATCTTTATTTATATTTAAATTAAATTTTGTTACATGAATAATAGTAACTAGAAGTGACGATCTAATTTCTTACAAAATTATGAGGAAAGCGATTTGAACTGTGAACTCGCCAGACTGTACGTAAGCTTCACTGACCATTAACACACGACGTGGACAGGATGAGAACCACGGACCCAAATTTAAATATCTTCATAAAATGACTGATGACCTCTAAAAAATCAATATAGGTTTTTGCTACAGTTAAAAAGAGAATGACATGAAAATATATAAATATCCAAATATCTCTATCAAATTACCCATAAGGAGTGATTTAAAGGCTAAAATCGTTGTCAGCATAGCAGAATTCAGTTTTGAAGAGATTGCCTGTAACTATCTGATTTGTGCTCTACTAATTAAATGTTGATTTATTTATATACTTATTAAAGAACTCATTTTTTTGCTTTACTCTGGGTTCTCCAGCATAATTTGAGTAAAGTAGATAAAATATTTGTTAATTATTTCCGAAAGCTTTAATTTAAATCCCGAAATTTTGGGAAATCACAAATTTTTCTATTAATAAAATGTGTCGTATTTTCCAAGATACGAAATTGAGAACAATTAGGGGAAATGGCACTAATTGTACAGTATATTAAATATCAATAATATGATCAGAGTAATCGTGTTTCAGAGATTTTACGAATGTATCATATTATATATGGTAATATATTGTATATGGTTTGAGTGTTCAGTAGTTTATTGTATAAATTAAATAAATAATTTAAAACGTACGATCTTTTATGGACGAATAATATTTTTATTTTATATGAATAGCTCACTACGTTTCGACGTGGATTTAAGTCGTCGTCAGGTGATCAAGTAATAACAAATTATAACAATAAACATAACAACAGGGCAAATTAACATTTTATCGGAGGGAAAGTTTACAAATAGTGCGTAACCTACTTTCCGCTAATTACTATCCCATAGAATTTGTTAATAAAAATATGAAAGATATTGTAGACAACTAGCGCGACCTCCACTAGATAATATAAATTTATGCAGTGTTTCTTTATAACAATTTCGTAACTCCCTCACTTCATAGATTACTTAAGTCTGATAATATGAAATTGAATTCAACATTTAAAAATAAAAGAAATAATTTCATAACGAAAGGGAAAGATAAGAAATATCACATGAATACTAACAACGTAGAATACAAAATCAAATTTGAAGATTGCAATGCTAGCTACGCAGGTCTAACAAAAAGAGGGTTAAAAACTAGAATCCAGGAATACAAAAGAACTTTAAAATCAGTAGAACAAAGTGTAGTTACCTCACATTGCATTAAGAATGATCGCTTGATGGATTGGGAAAATACATTAATGATTACAAACGTTGTATATCAGAAATGATATTCATAAAAAATACAAACGGGAGTTAGAATTTCCGCACTGGCACTGAAAAGCTATCTGGTGTATACAATACAATATTATAACATGTTTGTGTTCCTGCTGTTTTGTAAACATATTTTGTGTTTATATTTCTGTTTATATCATGTTCATTTGTCCTGTTATGTTTATTGTTAAAATTCGTTATTACTTGATCACCAGACGACGACGTAAAACCACGTCGAAACGTAGAGTTCTTAAAAATAAAAATATTATTCGTCCAAAAGAGGTCGTAAGTTTTTAATTATTTATTTTAATAGATTACATAATGGACGTTAATTGTAGTAGAATTATTACCACTAGACCTGTATAAATAAATATTGAAAAGATCCTTTGTTGATGATTATGTAGCCCTGAAGACGATATAAGACATACAGAAACATGTATATAACTAAACTCGCAGCTAACTTTTTATCTTATCTAGGAACATGCAAAAAAAAATTTAATCCGCCTCTGCCTTAGGGCCCTTGAACGGAATTGATGGAATACGTCCCTCGCTTGCTTCCGGAGAGTAAACTAGTTTATTGTCCTCCACGTGGTCATACGCAGTTTGTACTGTTTTTTGACAATAAATTTATTATTAAAGAAATTGCTTTACTCCACCTAAACGCAAGATGTGCAGAATGCGAAGTGGAGGCTGCAAATGTGATGAACGATGTATTAAATACCAATTAAATGAAAGCTATTGTCCGCAACGAATATTTTATTTATTAAGCGAAAACTTTTTCATCTCCGTAGGTGATCATCATCAGGCTAAAATCAATGGAAAGATTACAATAAAACGTGCTAAAGAATAGTGAAAAATAATAATAATAATAATAATAATATGAGTGTATTTTCAGGATGGCTGATTAGTTGAATGGAAAGATTTTTAAAATGACACGTGGGAACAGAAGCGAGATTTACGAGAAAGATCCGTAAACTGGACACAAACCTCAGGTACTCGGAGGTTGCGAGTTAAAAAGGTTTTTTTCCTGTCGGTTGCAGATAGATGGACATAAGGGGAGGGGTAACGAGAGCTGAAGAGAAAGGAAAATTTTCTTAATTTACGAAGGAAATTGCTAATTTAAGAAGGAGTCGTTACTTCAGGTGTATGGAGTGTTGAACGTCAAGTGCTTCTAATTTCATAGTGTGAAAAATGTTTTCAGTTTCCAAAATTATGTTGGAGTCCATGTCGAAAGCATGAGATGTGTGGTAAAATGTGACGGCAGAAATGTGTTCTTTAATCTTTTCTCAAAACTCCTCCTCATTGTACAAGGATTCGGAGCTTTGACTGGATGAACGATACACTCAACCTACGTTGGAATGTAAGGAGATGGTCTTCAGATTTTACGAGTAATTCGTGAAGGGCAATAGCGTGGATTACTTGCATTTTGCGACGCTTGCAATTTTTAAGGGTATTTTTCCAAGGGTATCTAAGCGCAGATTGATTATTGACGTGGGAGAGGGTAGTGCTAGTTATCAAGTGTTGTCTGTGAAGTTCGCGTTTACTAAGGACGTCTATTGATGTGGTGCAGGATCCATTGTTCACAGCGATTTGCTCGATGGTGTTACGATCTAGGTCGAAGTTTCCAGGTGACAGAGGAATCTGTGAATCATTGCGTGGAAAGCTGAGTTTTTGTGTGGGTGAATGTTGGGAAGAGTTGGATATGATAGAATGGGGAATGTAGGTTTTCTGTGAAAATTGAATTCGTTCACTATTTATTAATGAAATAGAGATATCTTGGAAGTTGAGTGCACGTTCTTTTGAATTTCATTTGTGGGTTTTGATTCTGAGATAAGGGTGTTAATGTACGAAGTGAAACAGTCAAGTTGTCCATAGAAGAAACACGTCCACTAATCTGTGCCAAAAGCACACGCTTTTTTAGGAGGAGGTGATTTGGATAAAACAGATTTATTTCAAAATCGTTCATAAATAAGTCTTCAAGGAGTGAGGATAGAGGAGAACCCGAGGGTAAACCAAAGTTTTGGATGTAAAAGTTACCGTAGAATTTGAAATAATTTATGTCTATACAACTGGAAATGAGGTTGAAAATATCACTTTTGGCGATTGCGTTACAGTAGAATTTAACAACCGTGTCTTTGAGAATGGTTTTACACTCAGATGTTGTATGCTTGGAAGTAGATTAATTACATCAAATGATAAATCTTTACTTTTTCTGGTACAGTTATGTTTTTTGTAAAATTAGGTCAAGACTGCTGTATTTGAAGTTAACTTGGACATGTGAATGAAAATGGCACAGGCCACATATTGGTTATCCAGTTTTCGTTTTTTAAGTAAATAAACACAATGAACTAAATAGTAAATGTGGACTTCAGTGAAAGATGTGACTAGGCTGTGAATGAATTTAGGACGAATCAAATTCTGGAGACTTAAGCGAACTTTTAACCAGGAGTAGAGTCGTCTGGGAGGCAGTTAATGAACTAACCGTTATACAAATTCAATGTTATTTTGAAAGAAATTATGAATGAAATGGTACATACTTGAAAAGTAAGTTTGCGACCCTAGATTCACAACGAAACCTCAATTTTATTATTCTTAATTTCCTTACCTATAAAGTAGTTATGTAAAACAGTGGAAATAAACCATATTCCATTTTAAGTTATTTATTTGCATCTTCAATATTGTATTTCTTCCTTTCGTTTGATTCTAAACACTAATTGAACTATTTAAATATTTTTTCAGAATTTTATCGTTTTACCACACTGTATGCTGATTCAATAGTTTTTAGAATTAATGTTTATCATTTAACGCGTCATTAAAATGACGTGTAAAAATATTTGTGATACTATCATTTACGTACGTATGTTCTTCAACTATACTTGGAGTTTAGTAACAACATGCTCCTAAAATAACTATTTCGCGATGTGGATCTTAAACTTCCCGATGAAACCTGTATGGCAACCTGCCTCATTTCTTCTACCATCAGATTTTTCTCAGAGGAGGTGGATTATGAGAGTAGAGGAGGGTTTGCGAGACGTAGCTCCGATAGAACAATGTTAGGATTAACATAGTAAAATTGTTTTTACCTCAATTTTATAGTAGAAATAAAAATGTCACGTGTCGTATGACGACGTTTGAGTATTGTTTGTGCTCACGCAGAACTAACACTTCCATATTGACTGTGTACATCAGGACGCTACACCGACCCTGTTCGAGACTGCCGCGCCATTTTGGTTTGCGAGGCTGGTGGATTGCGCGAGGCGTACCAGTGTCCCGACGGCTCCCAGTTCGACGAAGCGCAAGGCACTTGCGCGTGGGGCGGGCGCGCCGCTTGCGGAGCTTCCCTCGACGCGGCTCCTGCCACTTTGGTCGCGTCCCTCGTCGCCGCCCCGATCGCTCCACACGGCGACCTGCTGCCTCCGGAGTCTTCGGGCCGCGACGCTGCCGAGGAAGCCTCCAGTCCCGCTCCGCCCACTTCCAGTCCCGGACTCCCCTCCATTCCCGGAGTACCTGCGGTCCCGGAAGTTCCGAGCGTCCCCTCCATTCCCTCCCTTCCCAACGTCCCCGAAGTTCCTTCGATTCCCTCCTTCCCCGCAGCTCTAGCGAACTCCGCTGACGTCAACGTGCGCCAAGCTTCCGAAGCATCATCCGAGGCGCCAACAGATAGTTCCTCCGCAACTGCTTTCCCTGTTCCCGGAGTCCCCAGCGTGCCCTCGTTTCCCGGAGTCCCCAATGTCCCCGCCGTCCCGTCTGTCCCGGGCGCTCCGGAAATCCCGGGAGTCCCCTCCGCGTCTTCCGCACCAGCCGGCAACTCTTCGGACGCCGATTCCTCCACGACTGCTAACCCCTTCGTACCCACCGTACCCACCGTGCCCACGATACCCACTGTTCCCACTGCGCCCACCATCCCCAATGCCGCCACCATCCCCAATGCCGCCACCGTGCCCACTGCGCCTTCCCTCCCCACAGCTCCGACCATTCCAAACGCCCCCACCGTGCCGGCCTTCACCGTCCCCGAGTTCGGCGGGGCTTCGAGCAGCCCCGCTGCCGAGGCGACCACCGCGACGCCTCCAGTCGCCCCGGCGGCCATCGTGGTGCGTCACGCCCTCGAAGACCTCCGCGCGCCCGCGGTGGACGCCCCGCGCGCCGACTTCAGGTGAGCGTCATCTAAACAATCCTCGAGAAATCAACAATGTGAGAATAATTTAACCCGAGACAAACAGAACCTTTTGGTGAATCCGTTTAATTTTTCAAAGGAATTTTATCCCGACGTACCTATATTAATATAATTTTTGTAAATCGTTGAATTTTAATGTTGTAAGAACGACACTTAATGAATTTCAAATTTCTTTATGAAATTCTGATACGCAGAAGATTAACTGACGCAAATACGAATAATTAATAACAAGAAAATTTTCGCGAGCGTTGTTTATTCCAGAAAATGGCTAAGCAGTTCTTTGTTAAATTATGTGTTCTTTAAATTGTTGTTTGAATTATAGCATAAACAAAATAATATTTATTTTACCATAATAAGAATAAATACAAAATTCACTCGTATAACTAATGTTCCAACTCAAAGGGTGCGCACCCATTTGAAAGGATTTGAGGACCTTTTCAATGGTTTCGTTAGGTTTGCGTAAGGTTCACAAATAGAGAAGCAAGTAACGTGAACTTCAGAGTTCATATTAACGTAATTCATGATTGACATAAATGTTGTCTTTAACTTGGAAATATTTGTGTTCAGGGATTATCCGCTAAACAGGGTGCAGTCTGTGGCGGGTTTCGGGCACAGTACCATTGTGGAAGTATTGCCCGCCCTCAGCTTCACGTTGGACGCTCAGGGTCGTCCTGTACCTTGAGTCCTGTGCCTTACCTGCTGCCCTGGAAAGACGTTTTCTGAAGAGTGGGCAGCTGATTGGGAATATGGGGGAAAATGCCTTTCCGAAATTTGGAGCGTGTACCTATTGGTTCTCATAAAATCCTTCCTATGATAACTATGTTTGCTAGTTCGATGCAACCCACGCTTTTAATCATAAACTATAAAGAAAATTGAAGTTAATGATGGTCTAAAGTTTTTTAATTTTAATTTTCTATAACAAGCGCATTGAAGCAAGTGTGTGGTAATTTTGTGTGACTGATAATTGTGAAACTTTGAGGATATACTCTCCATATCATTTCTTCCATAAAGTAGTATTGTATAATTTTCGTTGGCTTCATTTGTACATTCATGAAATGTTGCGAAGTACCTGATCAAAATGAACTGCACAATAGATAGGTCTCTTAGTAGGAATTTCATTGCACTATTTTATAATTACAGATGGAGCAACTGACAACAGGAACATTTCTTATTGTTTCCTGTTTTCTTAAGACTTTTGTCAACAATTAGTATATTGTTCATTGTCGGATTTTTTTGATATATATATAAGCAAAATTGCTGTTAATTGGAAGGTGAGGTGGTTTGATTATATGATAATTATTAATTACAGTGAAACTTTCCTTAACGAACATTTCTCTATAAGGGACTTTTTTTTCATTGCCTGTTCCGTTCCCATTGAATTTAAGTTACAAGAAAGTTCTGAAAGGCAGGCACACTCTTTAATTGACTAGGACAGGTAGTTATAACTTGAGAACACACTCTGTAATGGACAGCAGGATGGTGATGTAGATTCCTGGAAAAGTTATCTCTTGCTGTCTCCCTTGAATCATATTGGTATCACTCTTTTGGTCCCTTTTTAAACATCTATTTCTTCACTGACCACTCTCTTGTGTGCAGATATTGACACAGATTACAAAAAATCAATGAGAATTCAAACTTGAACTTTAGTCAACAAAACTCAGGACTCCATGGTAAACTAAATAAAGGACCTTCTTAGGATTTCTAAAATATAATTGACAGTTTAAAAAATCATAGAAAGTTCTATTCACAATTGCTTGTGCATTTTGCTACATCAGTGGGTTAAAGAAACAAAATATTTTGTTTTATTTTCAACTAGTACAGATATGACATAACTTGCGCTTAAATTACATGATTGAAGATTATTTTTTACTATAAATATACAAATGCCAAGTTATAAAAAAAAATATTGGGAATAGGAGGTTTTTTAAAAAGTAATAAGAGTGTCATTAGTGGTCAAAAGGGAAATCACTATCACCTCACTTCAGACAAGTTGGAAATTTAGGATAGGCTCAAATTATTTGGTCTGTAACATGCCCAAATATTTTGTGGAAAGAGACCCTCATTTTTTTTTTTGACTCTTGATTTCATGTAGCATTTACTGTTTAGTCTCTACTATACAAATTCATAAACAGTTCAATTCAATTCATAAAATGTTTTTTTATATCTTCAATGGAAGAACAGAATAAGTAGTTCAATTAATTATTACATTCTTTCATTCTTTCATTCTTTTGGGTTATTTTTAGTGCTGTATGAAAAAACCACAAATGTAAGATTTCTTCATTTATTTGTCTCGCAGGCGGAGGAAAATAATAGTAAGTGATGAAGATGAAAATGAATGTATAAGCATCGGCAGATCCAAAGGGGACACAGGGGGCACATTCTCTTCCCATAAAATGAGATAGAAATAGAAAAAGAAGTATCTTTACTTCAATAAAAATTCAGAACACCCGTTGAACAAGACGAGCATGTAAAAAGATGACTTCATTGGACAAACATGATTTACCTTGCTTCTATAAATTTCCATTCCAGCATGGGGCTGTGATATTTCTAGCATAATCACACTCCAGCAAAATTCTGAGGCTCATACCTAATATAAAATTCCCTTGATAAAATTTAAAATAGAAATATAATTGAAATAGTGTAAATCATAAATAAAAAATAATAATAATTTGTAATAGGAATAATGGTGCTTTATTAGTACAATTAATTAATGATGGAAATGTTTTATTAGTGTAGTTAATAATAACATGAATGATTTATGGATTACGAAAAAATTTTCTTCATGGGGTCCCTCCCAAAATCAAATCCTGAATCTGCTACTGTGTACTAGAATTGAAAATAAGGTGCTCTGATTTCGTTTGCAAATTCTATGTGACTACCTATTCACCACTTCAATCTGCAGTTCATGGGTCTCCTTCCCATGGGGTACAATTAGTAAAGAATTTGTTGTCAACTTCGCTCTTTATCTTTGTGCTCAGGTATGATGTGCAAACCTCTTACATCACCTATTTCATGTCTTAATGCTGTTCAAATGAAAATGGTGAACAGACTAGGATGACATTTTGCATTTATTATAAAGTATTATTCTCGACTGAAAATTTTAAAATTAATAACAAAGTAATCTAGAGGACGGAGAAGAATTATTTACATGAACCTTCACTTGTGCCTTTTACTAACTTCAGTTTTCACGGGTGCTTGATTATAGGAAAGGTATCTATATTATTAGTGGGTCCCAGGCAACAAATATTCCTACTTTAATATTTATAAGAAAATCTGTAATAAGAGTTGTGATTGGATTTTGAAAGTTAATTTACAAGGAGAATGTGCTAATGATCTTGAGAAATTTCTCAAATAAAGTTAATCTTTTATACATGTTTTTGTGCTTAATATTTTCCTTCCCTGCCATCTCACCATCTATTATGTATTTTGTTATTATTAACATAAATTATGTATTTTGCCCTAACATGTATATAACTTGTCTAATATAGAACTTAATATTTGAAGAATTTATTTTTTGTCTGAAATGTTCTTAAAGTCAGTAAAGTATCGACACAACTATTCAGGAAATCTGAAAAATAATGTTAAAATTGTTTCACAATAATTCAAAAGCTATGAATTGTCATTAAAAAATGTTTATGTATTTTTTCTGCTCAGTTTTTGTAATTAATATACTTCTGTACAATATTTAATATGCTTTTGGGGCCACAAACAGAACTGATAAATTTGATTTAATTATAAAATTATTAAACAAACACCGCAATAGTAAAACTAATAATTTATTTGGAGGTGAAATCTGATATTAGTCAATTTCATAAGTATTGTCCTCTGGAAACTGAAAATAGGTTTTCTCATTCTGTCCTGCACAAGTCTATATATAACACAATTTTTAAAATTTTGTTCATTTTTATTACTGTGAGAGGAGAAAAGTGCTGGTTTTCATCCACATTTTGCCATTATACTAATTTTCAAGATTTACTGAATTAAAATTATATTTTATATCATTGAAACTTAATATAGACAGACCAGCATACTGATATTTGTTAACAATATTTCAGAATCTTTTCTTTGATTGAAAAAAAAAACTTGTGTTTTTCCAAAAGAATTTTTTCTCACAACTGGGTGGATGAAAAATTTTGTGCTTAATATTTTCCTTCACACTCACAGAAAGCAATGTTACAAGCTAAAGTAAAAATGTCAATCTAATTATCATGTCCGTCTTCATTGGTTATCCATAATGTGTTAGAATGCCCTAAATGTGATATGACATTTTATTTATCACATCAAGTATTCAGCAACATTGATGCTACAAGACACATGTTTTCTGGTGGAGAAACAGAGAAATGGAAAAGTAGTGTACAATAATACATATGGTTTCTACAGTATTAAAAATAATCTCATAAATGAATGTTTAATGGAGAATTAAAAAATATGTAATGTCAGTTAAATTGGTAGTGTTAAAGTTTTCAAGTTTCCAAAATTTAACAAATTTTATTACACAAGATTCAGGATTCAGATAACCTTTTTTACCCACTTTCAATAACACTTTAAAGATTAACAAATGATATATAACAATTAATGTACAATAGGTCTTTTGATAACATTTATGCACTAATTAAATAAAAATCTAATTTACTGAATTCCATGTTTCTGTTGACCTTGTTCATCAGATGAGATAAAGGTTGTTGAGTATTTAGGTCAAAAAAATTAAACAATATTCATACTGCATATTGGCAGTATGAATATTGTTTAATATTTCTTCACCTAAATACTCAACTACCTTTATCTCATAAAAATCTAATTTTTGAAGTATATTTCTAAATTGGGTCTGTGGGTCCCCGTTGTTATATTTGTGATGACTTTTTGAAGTGATATATAAGAAGGATAACGATAACAGTTTCGTATAAATAAGTGTAATCACTATCAAATGGACATTCATCACTTCTTGACCTTATTTCATTTCAATTTCAATACATTCCTATTTCTACTTGAGACATCAGCAAATCAAAATGACACATATACTTCTTTGTTGATAAAACAATTTTTTTTTTGAGATCCCATCAATTTTTATTCATTTAATTTTAGTTAAATTTTCAATAAGTTCTGAGATGTTCTCCTTCAAAGTATGAATAAAAACTCTGTAAATAAGTTAAATTGTTGTTTCATATTTAATAATATAAGCAATGCATTACTTAGTATGTTGTAGTACCTGGTGTCTCAGATGAGGGAAATGCCTCACTGGAAACCTTAGGTTCTAGATTAAATTCCCATTTATGGCATGGGTGTTTTGTTGCCATGGTTGTCTTCCTAGGTCAGTGTGATTTTCAACCTCTCACTTCCAGGTTTGATAAAGTATTTTCAATATAAGTGAAATATTAAAATGAATAAAATTTGAATAAATGTTTTTCTTTTGCTTTCTGATACTTTCATAATTACAATCTTACTGCTTTAACAGTCTGGAAAGAGGTAACAAGGTCTACAAGGAGATATAAAATCTTAATTTCATTGTCTTAAGATTTTCACTCATTAAATAATCCTTCTTCCTTCCTAACTTGTAAATTCATTAATAATATCTTCAAATAAAATTGAATAATCTATTCTGCATAATATGTGAACAAGACACTTAGAATTTAGTCATTCTTGCAGCATGGTGCTCCAAAGATATAAATTCACTCTTCTTAAAATTGAGCATTTGCTGCTAAATTTGCACAAAAGATTGCTCCGAAAGGAAAAAAGAATAGTGGTAGAAAGAAAACACCCAAAGAAGAACATTAGGAAATTTGATTGTTAGTGAATTTAAAAAAATAGATTTCTAGTAGAGATACTAGGAGATGTTAAGAGTTAGAGATAAAGATACTAAGAGTTAGTGATACTAGGAGATGGATAGAAGGAGGAGGTGTTTGCTTTTCATTGGTCAAAGCTATATGTACTGTGTCCTGCCAGGGATGGAATCCAGTGTGACACTGTGGTGAGCAAGCATGCTACCCACTGAGATACCGGAGGGGCTCCTGATTAGATTAAATGACAATTGATGTACAGAAGCATTTTCTACAAACTGACACAGGCAAAGTTTCTAAAAATGGACAAATTCCTCAAAAAAGATTCTCGTATATGAGCTCTGCAGATAGTTTTGAAGTCTCCAAACAAATGGTAATAATTTTTACTTCCTGATCAGTTTTGGAATAATATTCCATTATTATATGTATCATGTCAAGTATTAGTTACAAAGACATTATTAGAAAATGTAAACCTATTTCAAACCATAATCAAATCCATTTCAGTCAAGCGTGTGATGGAACCCATGTTCTCATGCTCAGCAATATGCTGCGAGTGACCAAAATGGTCAGAAGATACTAGTACATATTGCCTTGACCATTTCTTATTAAGAAGTAATACACTTTTTTATGTAGAATTGTTTTTTGGTTGACGTGTGGATTACTGATGACAAAAGTACAGATTTGTCCATAACTATAAATACAAATCTAAATAAATGTAGTATAAATTATGAACTATTAAATAAAATTAAATGGAAAATTGGGACCCTGAATTAAAGTGTCAAGGTTTCAAAGAAGCTTTTGACCAATTTTTAAAAATCTTTAATACTTCCATAGAAATTAAAAAAAGAAATTGAAATGTTACATAGTATCAAAGAAATTGAAAAGCTGAAACTTTGACAGACTGATTGTCTTTGTATGGTAATTAAAATCAGAGATATGCTGTGGAAAAAGGTACAGAGTCCTCCAAAGGACCTCGTCACAAAACAAAGACACATCATTTTCAAGAACAATGTAGTGCAAGGGTTAATGTTGCATAGTCAAATTGGTATAATATGTAATGTTTTTAAAATCTAAGTCAATATGATCCACAATCTGAATGGAAAATTACATATTATGTGACAGTAGTGAAACTGACTCTAAGGGAAATAATAGTCAAGTTGTTTAAGAATGCACTATTTTTCGCTAATGTTCCTCATATTCTAGTTTCTTCCTTGCTGAAAACTCAATGTGAAGACAATGTCAACTGTAGCAATATTTTTAGAATAAGAACAATACATAATTATGTTTTGGGCTCCAGTAAGGAAATAGAATTTGATAAAATAATACAGAATTTAACCTCAGGGAAAACCCCAGGCAGAGATGAAATCTTTTTTGTATTAATTTTTGAAATCTGTGTTAATCACACTCATTCTTGTCATTATTTTCAACCAATTATAGTGGGAAGGAGTATTCCCTAATAAATTAAAATTCCTAGTATTTTTTGAGATTCCTAGTAATTTTGATCCCTACAATATTCTGCTGTAATATTACAAAACATCTTGCATTATTGGAAACACTTTCAATATCCTCCTCGATGCAAAGCAAACATTCTTTAATTATAGTCCTACTTGTACATTTATCCACCACTATGCATTAAAAATGGTTTCTTTCATTATTTTAACTTGATGATAATTTCTCATCTTAAACAATTTATATTTTTTATTATTATTGGATATATTTCAAAGTTGTTTGCACTGACTGCAGAGGAATGTTACAACAAAAATATTAATATTTTTGTTGTAACAATATTTAGTTATGACTAAATATTTTCGATCTAGATGGTCATAACCACTGACAAGATTATTTTTTTGACTTTACTTTTTGTTTTGAGTAGTTGGGCACAAAATGTATCACAGTATTTATCTGTACAATATTGAGCCAGTAGGTTTTTACTTTGAATAATTTTTTTTCTTCTATTATGCTGTCAATTCGCTATAATCTCAGTGTAAGTTTTCTATAATTTATTTTCCAATTTTTTTTATTTTTCCAAAAATACCAACCACATTTTTTACTAGACCTTGAAAAAATTCTCATTTGCAAGAACTGAAATGTTGATATACATGAAAAAATACATGACTGGCATTTTCAGAGAATTTGAAAATGAATGTTTAATTTATTATTATTATTTACCAATATTTAATTTCTGTTAATTTATTTTCCTGTATCATTCAATGTGGTTGTAAACTTCCCATTAATCTGTATTGTATGTAATATAGTCCTCTATACAATTTCCTTACTTTTATTTTTATGCTTCAAACTTGTGTTCAAGTACATTTCTCATATTTTTTTATATTCCAGATCAAGACTTTGTTATTTCTGGGCAATTTATGCATTAAGCACTCTTTTGTTTTTGATCAGTAATTACTTTTATCATATTCTTGGCTACTGCATTTAGACTAAGAAAGACCACTTTACTTGAATGATTCTAGAACTACTGTTCATACTCTAGGGTCATGATGATCTTCTCTTCCCCAAAGCTCAAAATGTCTCAGTAAGTTTTGTTTTGACAGATTTCTGGGAGAAATGATTAGTAAGGAAGATCAAAACTGTAGATCTTAACCCTCCATCAGTGTATAGTCTTCATGTTTCATTGAAACAACGATGTTATGGATGATGTAAATTACTTTGAGAATTTACAGTGGAGTCAACACAATAAATTACTACAATAATTTAATATTTTTATTTTTCCAATCAGGGAAGTACGTGAGCAATACCTTGTTGTATCTCTGTAAACTGTATATCTTAATAGTTACATTGTGTGAATAGTAGTTTTGAAGACATAATTTGGAGAAAAATCAGTTAAAAGAATCCTGTGATCAGCTACACCGAAGCTGTCGGCAATTACTTGACCTCGGTACTAGGAAGAGGAGATGTGGTCAGCATCTCACTCCGACTGGTATGACCCCAGGATAGATCCTGGTGCTCATTTTACAGCAGGCTGAGGAGTCAGTCTGGATGTTGAGATGCGATGATGACATGACCAATAGAAGAGTAATAACTGAGGGAAATATTTGTGGGACTGCAGAACACTGAATCAATTAATTAAATTACAAAAATTTTCAATTTTGACAACAACAACAAAAAAGATTGAGGATGTCACAACCAAATCAGTGTGAAAAATACCTAAAGCAATAGTTTTTAGTTTCATTTTTATATTTATACCAGCGGAATGAACCATGCATTACCCAGGAGTATGAATTGGTTAAAGATAATGGGGTATGGATAAATAAGGGAAAATTGGTCAAGGACAAGGAAATCTCCTGAGGAGACAGGCTTGTGCTTGAAGAACATCGGTAATAACAGAATTTGACACTCATGATAGTAATTGAAAACAAGCTTTATGACACCTTCCCATTGTCTCCAATAGGGACTGAACTTCTTGTAAAGTGGCATTGTTACTATTTATCTCATCTTAAATAAGCTATAAGTCTGAAAGGAAAATTTGGGAGGATAAAAAGTTCAATAATAGAAGCCTAAATATCTGTTTTCCAAAGTTAAGTTTTCAATAATGTTTGTTCCTTTCTGTTATCAAAATTTTCTTTTGCACTGCAGCTCAGTGTTCATTTTCGTAAACAGACTTGATGTACTTTCTGACAAATTCCACTGTCCGATACAGTGATTATTTTCAGGGACAGCAAATTTTTATGGAGTTATTTACTTATTGGTGGAAAAGTAGGTTATGATGAAGTGAATGAATGAAAAAGATTGGATCAGGTTCAGAAGTGATAAGTTTTCTTCCTTTTATCTTTCATGTTCACTGATGTTCAGTGAGTTCCTTCCAGCTGATATGATTGTTGCCCCTACTGGCTATAGCATACCACTCATCAAATTAACTCGTTCAAGAGTTTGTCATTTAGGGTTATCAGAGTCGTGTTATGAGATTTTCCAAAAGTTAAAATTTGTTTAGAATCATAAGAGAGAGTGTATTATGTATTTGCTCTCATTAACGATGATTTGGTTATCAACTTATTGGATGTTTGCTGCAATCCTAGAGGATATGATTATTATTGTTTACAAATTGAAAAATTTTGTACGACTTAGATTTTTCTCAACTCTCATTTTTTGATACTTTTCTACTTATTTGTAAAACTTTTTAATTTAATCTCCTCAAATGATGATATATAATTTGTTGGTATATTGCTTGTTAAACTTTTGTTCCTAAATTTTTTCTGCATGCATCATCTTTTCAGGGATAGATCTAGAATTTTCTGGATGGGAAAGCACAAGTTGTTTCAAAGACATGCTAGGGATTTGGGGTTTTACCCTTCCCCCTTCGAACACAGATTTGAGTCCTGGGCCTTCCCCAGAACATTTTAATATATTAAAGGTAAAAATTACATTTTTATAACAAACTGTGTTACATTAATAAATCTTCCATGCACCCAATGTTACCATCACACTACTAAATAAACGAGAAATTTGAATTTTTGAAAGAGGTAAAAGTAAAACCTTCAGCATCCAGAACAAATGATTGAAAAAGATTATGAAAATAGTAAGCATGTAGCATTGTGTAGATTCACTATGAATGTATGGACTGGCATAATTTGGCCTCGGAGTCAACTTGGGCAAAATAAATGCATGAATTAGACCCGAGCCTCACTGAACTCCTATTCCAAGGCCTGAATTGGACTCCAGAAGCAGTATGAATTAAAGCCATCTAACTTACATGTATTCCTCCTAGATCATTATAATACACATACTTTTTTCATTGAAAATTTCAATGTGAGTAAATAACACTAACAACTTACACTTGTACATTATCAAGTAACTACTAAGTTGTAGTTGAATAACAAGAGTAATTAAGTTACCTGCACAATTATTACTGAATTGATGGTAGTTCATTAATTGAATTCTTTTGAAAATACAATCACTAAAATTTATATTACAGAGGCATGAAATTAGACAAATAAAGGGACAGAAGTTAAAAACAATTACTGACATCACAAACAATAAAAATTAATAAAGTAAAAAGTACATAATGATAAATCTAAATTTTTTAAAACTTAGGAACTAATTGTTTCATTTATTAAGATGTTCTTTCTGGAGAAACTATGATGGAGACTAAAGATTTTAAAAGGGATGAAAATTGAATAGATATATTCTCTGTCATTTGCCATTTACAGAATTTAAATACGTTTGTTTGCATTTCATAATCATTTTTTTATTTACATGTGTCACATTCCATTGGAGTGAACGGTATTAAATATTAAATTTTTGGCGAACAAAAATCCAAAGAAGTCGCATCTTGATTTGGTATCTCATTTACCATTTATGGAGTGCAATAATATTGGTGTGCTATTATTTTTTAGACATTTGTACATTTATGTATGGAAATAGTTTACCAGAATGTAATATGTCAAATTTTTTTTTATTTACAAAAAACTGAAATAAATTTAAGGAGTGAGAAGAGTGCAGATTAAATTAGGATTTGTTTATGGTATTAGTGTTTGTTGTACATCAATATTTTGAATTAAGTCATATATATGAGGAAAAGTTGGTAGTTTCATTTACACTCCTGAAGTTAACTTTATATAATTTGTTTGACTCATCCTTAGAGATTCATTACCTTTTTTCTCAAACTTCACTGATAAAAAATTTGAGGGGAAACCCAGATCTCTAACTTGATGTTTCTGAGATAAAAATTTGATAAAGCATTCCACTCATTTGCATTCCCCCCAGATTCCTAAATCATCAACATAAACAGCCATAAATAACTGCTTGCTCTTGTGAACATACAAACAATTATCGCTCACTGCTCTCTCTAATTTTAACTTTGGTAATACATTATGCAGATGCCTATTCCAGTCCCTCCCTGCTTGTTTAAGCGCATACATACTTCTGTCTAATTTACAAACAAAGTCTGTGTGATTCTTATCAACAAAACCAACAGGCTGCTTTATGTAAATGTCTTCCTTGATCTCACAGTAAAGGTAAGAACATTTTACATCAATGTGATGACAATCCCAGTAATTTTCGATTGACAATGCAAACATTACTCTTATTATACGCTTGTTTGTCCGGGACAAGCCGCGTCTTAGTAGATGTAACTACCAACGTTTCGGCCATCGTGCTGTGGCCTTCAAGGTAATGTCAGAGTCGTACAGAACTAAGTCGCTGTCGTGCTCTGCTACATCTACTAAGACGCGGTTTGTCCCGGACAAACAAGCTTATATTGGCTCCGGCCGCGGAAGCCTACGTTTATATTACTCTTATTACATCTCTATTAACTGAATGTTTCAGAAAAATCAACACCAGGCACTTGATTATACCCCTGGGCTACTAAAGAAGCTTTAAATTTTTCAATGTTGCCATCTTGATTTACTTTTGTTTTAAAAACCCACTTACTCCCAGTAATTTTACAATTTTCAGGCCTTTTAACTAATTTCAAGTAGCATTTTGTTTATGGTTTAATATTTCTTCTTCCATGGCCTTTATCCACTCACTCCTATATTTACTACTTAGTGCCTCTTCAATAGTTTTGGGATCGGACACTTCACAGATTTCCTCTGGTCCACTTTGTTGACAAGAAGTTGAGCTTGGATTTGTTGACTGAGCCGGTCAGTAAAACGTCTCCAGTCAGTTTTTATGAGTGGAGGGGTTTTGAAAGAGTAGGGAAAGAAGTGGAGATAAGTGATGGATTGGATGGGTAGATGATCCGAGGTCAGTTCAGGAAGGGAGTGGGTGTTGGTGAGTGCAACGTTTGCAGAGTGCATGGCGATGTCGTGCAGCGGCGGCGATTAGGGAGGAAAGACAAAAATTTCATTTTAACCGACTAAAGCTGAGAATAACTTGTACATGTAATTATTTGCATTAAATTACAAACATATTGACATTATATATGTATTATAACTCGCAGCTAACTTTTTATCTTATCTAGGAACTTATGCAAAAAGTTTTTGAATCCGCCTCTGCCTTAGGGCCCTTGATCGGAATTGATGGGATGGTCCCTTGCTTGCTTCCGGAGAGTAAATTAGTTTATTGTCCTCCACGTGGTCGTACGCAGTTTGTACTGTTTTTGACAATAAATTTATTATTATTATAAATAAATTTATTATTACTTATAAAAAGAAGTTACACCATCCCTGACATGGTAGTGGCCAACTGTCTTTCCTTTGGTTTATTTCACTATGCAGACAATGTCATGGAAATGAAAATTGTCAATATTTTTTTGCCCCCCCCCACTTTTGATTCCCAATGTCATGAGTTGATTCTTCGATCAGATACGTCGGAATGGGACGTTGGAAGGACAAATGATGAAGGCCAAGTCCGTTGAACGAAGGTATTTGTGATGGGTGGTGGTGAAGCAAATGCTGAGTAAAAGTCACCGTTGATGTAACCGTACGTGNTCTAAGGCAAGGGTGGCGTGTGTTTTGCTTGCGCGGGCATTACGCTGGCATGCGAATGGCAATTCCTTATTAGCCATCTCTCTCAAGAGGTGATGACGGGACGTGCAGTGGTGAGGGACAGCCAACGTTGCTTATTGCTTTCTAATAGTAATGTCTTACCATTTCATTCCTGTCATAAAATGCATTTTTCACGATTTATGAATTAATTAAATTTTGTGTCAGAAAGAAAACCGGAGCCAAAAAGTACTCCAAAATTAATTGGTTTTAAAACCAGGTGTGCCGAGAACTGATGCATTTACTCTAGCACGATAATCAAGGTATATTATTTTCCTTTCCGTCATATCACTTCACGAAAGAATTTGGAAAATTACAAGTGGAAATCTACACACCACTATTCCGGAATCAGGGACTCCCAAAACGGATATTTCCGTCAAATTTTCGCGACCGAATGTTTTTCATACTTTCTATATACTACGTAAATAAGTAAAAACAGAAGCTTAAAACTCAGTTATGTAATAAATACGTCGTGTTGGGTTCCTTTTTATTAAATTATATGTGGAATTCAAAAATTATATGACAATAGGAAAAAATATACTCAATTAATAGCACTTTAAATAACTCTCCAGTAAGTGACTCATGAAATCCATTCCGCAGGTCGGTCGGTTAGCATGAGGTTGGCAAGCCGTTAGGACAGGTACAAAGAGTCGAGTTTAATGGTACCCAAAATTTTTAATCCTTTGCCCGACTTCATGACCATCAGGAAGTGTCGAGTTTAAGAACTCATATGTTCATTGCAGAGAGAGACTGTCTGTTTTAATAATTTATGTATATGGAAATTTTCTAAGATTAATCTCTTTCTTAGATAATCTCTCTATTTAGGATGTGGACGTTTTCATCATGTTGAAGGAGAGGGTGAAAAGGCAAAATGTGATTAATTGCTCTTGTGTAGGGCGAGAATGTTCTTTTTGATTCTGATTTTCTACAGGTCATTCTTACATATTTGACATTACAATCATTGCATGACAGGAGGTATACTCCACTTTTTTCTCTAGGGCGGGGGTGATGTCTGTGGGGTGTAAAATTTTGTTTTGGGTAGAGTTGTCTGTTTTGAAATATATTTTGTAACCTAAAGAGCAAAGAGTGTTGGCAATTTTGTTGGTAATTTGTCCTAGATAAGGGATAAATTCAGGTTTCAAAGTGGGTTTGACGAGTGGGTCTAAAGAGGTGAGGTTTGAAGGTTCAATTTTGATAATTTTTTGTGTAGTATGTTGTCAATCAGTTTTGCTGTGTAACTATTGATATAGTGTAAATATCCTTTGTGAAGTTTTCCTTAGTCATTGGAATTTGAAGAGCTCTGTGGATCATTGAGTGGAAGGAGTGGCTCCATGTTTTTGGGAAGTGGGATGAGCAGATGTGTTGTGAATGACAGTGTCAGTGTGTGTTGGTTTCCGGTGACTGTCAAAAATATATTGGTTGTCAATAATTTTTTATATTCAAAACTAAAAAGTTCAGGGATTTTTCTTTTTCAATTTCCATAGTGAATTTAATGGTAGAGGGTTTGGAATGGAGGAAATCTGTAAAATTCTCAAGCTGTCGAAGTGTATTACTTATAGTATGATGATGTCCAACATATCTGTACAAATACATTATGTTAGTTAATATAGAGGATGCTTTGAGTTAAAAATATTACTTTCTAGATTGTCCATAAAATATTTGCAAGAGTGGAGAGGGGGGAGCACATGGGTAAACCGAAGTTTTGTTTGTGCAAGGAGTGACTGATGGAAAAATAATTTATATCTAAAAAAAGGACGAAATATTAAAAATGTCTGAACGAATTCCTGGAGGACAAGAGGACTTGTCAATTAAGTCGTTCAAAATAATTTTGATTTTATTTGTGAAAACCCTTGGAAATGGATTTGTGAAATCGAAAGGAATGAGTTCGGCATTGGAGGGGACGTTTTCAGTGAGTTTCGTGTTCAGGTGTGAAATTGATGTGATTGTGGGAGGAGTGTTGAGATGTTTGGAATATTTGGTTTGGGAAGATCATACAAGCGTGGTGGTTGTGAATTAGATGGAATTACGCATTTAGATTGAGGAATAAGTAAGGGAGAGTCATTGTCAAGTGGCTTTAATGTGTTTAAGTATTGGGAATTTGCATCTTTGTTCAGCTTAACAGTGTTGTTTGATAAAAATGTATCAACTTTTTCAATATAGTCTGACCTGTCCATTATTAGTACAGCATTACCTTTGCCAGCTTTTGTAATCAATAGGTTGGTTTGCATCACTGTAATGTTTGTTTTCTTCACAATCCTTGTGTCACTGTGAATGTTTATCTGTTGGTGAGGAGTACGAGTTTAAAGGTGGGTTCTAAAATAGTTCTAATACAGGAAGGAATGTTATTGGAGTCTAGAAATGTGCAAAGTTGTTTTACAGTAACATTATTGATGGTTTTGGTTGGTTCTTCTTCTTCTTCTTCTGAGCTGCCAGATGGAATGTTCTTCCACGAACGGTGTCGTCAAGGATGTCCCATTCAGCCGGATATAGATGGGAAAATATTCCTCGTTGTAGATAGTATTTTTCCGATTTTGTTTACGTTACTCGGTCACACCGATTCTCGCCTAAACGTGAGAAAATAGCTTTCTTAAATTTTTATGCAAAAGTTGAAAGTTCGAGTGAAAACAAAATCACACCCAGAATCATTATAAAGCTCCTCTGCTCTCCAACCTCAAAGAAATGGACTCGTCACATTTGTTCTCGAGTAACTGAAGATATAATTTTTCTTACCAATAAAGTTACTCAACCCAAATTTTACAAACAAAACTGTCAATGAGTTTTTCTCATCTATTATTGCTCGGAGGGATTCGAGGTAGGTAGTGTCACACACATACCCCGAGAGTAATTGACGTCATACAAATCTAATGTTTACCAATTTTCGAAATACAGCGAAACTACCTTTAAAAACAATTCTCAGTAGTGGATGTTTCTCTAGGGCTCACACAATTTCAATTCTCGTAATTTTCTTCACGTTAACCTGAACATCCCAAAAAGAGATTTAACAATAGCGGACAAATTTTAAGGACCGATGAATGTCTGTTACAGAGAAATTTTACTGTATGTCAGATGTAGAGGGTCATTATTCAATCCCTCCAAGATCAAAAAGATACTGTAATTAAAAATTCATATCGCTGAATGAGAAAAGCGACTAGATCAGTTGTAATACAAAATAAAAATAAATGTGTGGCCATTAGTTTAACTCCTCAGCTATACTTGATTATTATAACTACAGATAAAACCCTGTATTCATTTCTCCTAATTTATTCTATTGAAAATGAATTGGAGCAGTTGCTTATTGAATTGCATACTCACAATGTGCAGCAATGATGTAAAATGTTGATTCTCCCCATGTTTTCTCACATTCTATGAAAATTAAAAGTTCAAATTTACTTAGTATCTTTAATTCAACAGGTATTTCAATACCCATGACTGCTTTAGAAATATTTTTTATTATATTAGAGTATCCAATAAGGAAATATTGAGTTTAATCAAGAAAGGATGGAGTTCTTAGTCCAAAACTTATAATACGAGACAACGAAAATTTAATTCCAATCAACTAATTTAAAAAAATCTAAATCTCATCAAGTCATGATAAATAAAACACAAAAATCGATACAACTGAACTGAGAATTTCTTGTGAAAGGTAAAAACAAATGTAAGCAGTGAAAAATCTCTGTGAATTATTTGTCTTCAAAATTCTTACATTTTATTTTAAAGTTAAGCATACACAACACAATCTAAGAGAACTTGAAAGCTACAGAACAGAACATTGAACATTGACCTCCACCAGTCAGTTGACTCAAACACAAATACAATTCAGAACAGACGCAATTGTTCATTATTCCATAGTGAATATGTGGTTTTCCTCAAGTACATGGTTTTTCTTCCATCCCATGTATGCAAACCAAAAGAAAACAATAACTGAAACACACAAAGATAAATGTGTCTTAATATTTAAGTATCGAGAAGGTAGCAATTAAATAGGAAGCAATGTTTAATACTCTTACCTTTCATATTGTGAAGTCTAATTCCAATGTGAAAACGATCACCAATCGGCGACCACCTGGCAGTTGGATGGTTAACTCAGCATCTTGTGCAAATTCATATTCTTGAGGGATATGATCATCCTTGCTTGCAGCTGAAGTAATCTCATTTGCAATTTTGACCAATTCAAGGTAAACTTTTGCAACTAACTCTGAAACCTGAGCCTTGATTTGCGGTTTCAGCAACTTCATTTGGCGTCTGCTTATAGGAATGCCATTCTCAGCAATGTACTCCAGAACGATATCCATGACTTGCGATCGCAGCTGGCGCGAGTAGTTGGAGAGGTACAGACCCAGATTTTGCATGAAAGATGCACTCTGACTTTCCATGATGGCGAGATCACGTACCCTCACTGCTTTGCTGGAGAAGAACGAATTCACTCGATTCTCTCGCACCACGCAAATATTTCAGACGGTTATCCGCGTGATGAAGCACCGGTTACAAGGATCGAATACTGATATTTTCGAAAGGAATCGGTAGAAATCGGGAGAAATGTTCTCACGCACTGACTCCACTCACTTTGGAAAGCAAATACAACTTTCACAGAGTTTCTCTTGTAGAATATCTGTGGAAATATGAGAATAAACAATTATATTCTATGCAAAGAATAAACATCAGTGTAAGAAGGAACATGCAAGATGTAGCATGATAACTCATGAGTTGTGATATGTAAGACAAGCTACGAGTCTTGGATATAAAGTTCGTTAACTGAAGCATCTTTGAACTATTATTGTAGCTTTCCAAAAAAGTGATTTTAAAGTATAATTGAAATAATAATATGTGTGATACTAGTTTCTAATAGAAAACGTGTGTATAGATTTTTTTTCATTGTTGTCTGAACTATATATAGCGTCTTTTAATTAAGTATTTTTTGTTACATAATTCTCGCCATAATTGAAGATGTGCATTGACGTCAAAACGTGAGAGTTTACCTAGTTGTGTTAAATTATTACGAAAAGTTTTGTGAAGTAGGCATGTAAGAGAACTCATTTTATAACTCGTATTTATTGTCTAGTTGGTTTCATTTGATGATAAGTTCGATCATTTAATTTTATGAGTCATCATTGTTTAAAAGAAAGACTTACGAATCCGTCGGTTGTAAATACTAGAAATGGGAGAAATCAAACCCACTTTAGTGTTGATAAAATGAAACGCCATCTGGAAAATTCTTGTTAGGAGGGAATTACGAAGAGCGTTGTTGCTCTCTTGTTTGTTATAAAGAAAATCCCATTTTTTGTGTTACTGATGACACGACCAGCTGTTATTTTCCCAAACGATTTTTTCTCAGTTAGTCGCTTGACTAATATTTGTTTAAAATCCTCGCTCTTTGTTTTACTCTTTTTGTAATTTTGTAACTTCTCTTTGAACATTCTTCCTGCGGGCCACGTACTCGTCAGCAGCCGTCGTCTGCAGCCCTGCTGAGATCTCCATCTTGCAGACGTCTCCTCGTAATCTGCAAGCGAGTGGCAATTTCACCATAGTGTGCTTCGAGCAATTCTCGATGGAGCGAACCGAGGCTCAAAGAAAGAGCGAGGAGATGAGTGCTTTCAAGATGAGATTGTCGATGGTCATCTTCGATGTGTCTCTATCCGTGTACCACGACCTGAGCTCTGTCTTCGCCGAGCACATCATTCGCTACTCCAGGGACGAAGGCGTCGACGAGCGCATTGCCGCTCTGAAAGACGATCTGCGAGACGAGGTGCTGAGACACTTCGATTGGGTCTACTGCTACATGAAGGCCGTGGGCTACGAGCAGATCCAGCATGGACATCGCCCTCCAAACATGACGCTGGTCATGGACGGGACCGTCACTTTATGGTTTAATTACCCGGTGGAGCCGGATGTGAATATTCAAGTTTCCCTGACCATCATGTTGAACGTGAAGGTAGCTTGAAGCATGCAGAAGAATTGTCAAGTTGTAAGTAAACACATTGTAATGCACTTTTGAAGTTTATTAAAATCTGAAATTGATATATTTTCTTGATTTTTCAGGCAGTAGAAGGAAGTTGCATTTTTAGGGAAGTGAATCAAGTAAAATGAAGGGAAGAAAGCTTGAATATGTAGCCCCCAGCCCTTATTTCATCAAAGAAATAATTGAAAATTGCTAACAACTGTGGGGTATTTTTACAGAAGGCTTAAAGTGCTCATGAATAGCGTTTCTTTACTCTTCAGTCATAAAAGCATAATATAACACGTTCTTTATTTATAATTTCATCTCATAAGAGAGTTGGGAAGTGAACAATGAAAACTTCTGTGTTAGTGAGTTTATGTGCAGTGTGTGTGATGCATTTCCCTCCTCCCATATTTTGCAATGCAATAAAACTAATGATTTACTCGAATAATACTGTTCAGAACTGTATGGTGACAAAATACATTTAGAATGCATCATTAAAAACATGGATAATTTGAAAAATATTTTGTTAGCTCCTCATTTCATTGAAAGAAGATTACAATTGTTTGAATTCTTGTTGATATAATGATTCTCTTGAATGAATATTATGTAAAATAAATAAATTGTATTTGTCAGCCATTTCTTAAATGTCAGGTTGATGTTCAATTTACAATACTGAATATATAGATTTAATTTTTGTTCATACAACTATCTTACAAAATTTTTGACCTATAATACAATATTTATTTAAGTACAAATCGGTAGATCTTGCCCGGTGGCAGAATATAAGGAAATACAAGAAAGTATACGAAAATTGTGTTAAACAGAACTGAAATTAAAAATTGCAAAGTAGGTGATTAAACTATACGATTGAATTAAATTATTTAATTTAAAAACCCAAGAGTGACTATCGTTTTATAACGACTGGAGTGCCACAAGGAGCGATCCTGGGACCTTTACTTTTTATACTATTTGTAAATGATCTAACGAATTTGCCTACAGGCGCAGTGGTGCCACATGCAGATGACACATCCATTTTAACAGAAAAAAATTCTTGGATATCAACTCAGGAGAAAAAGAATGAATATCTATATTTTGTTAATAATTGACTAACGCTGAATAAATTATCTCTAAATGTTAACAGAACTGTATACATGGCAATAGGAAATTATTCCTAACACGCTAGACATAAAAATACATGATCAATAAATAAATCGAGTGGAAAACAGTAATTACTTAGAAATATGTTTGATTATAACATGAAAAGAGATAAACATATAGAGAATGTAAATAAAACTAAATAACTTATTTTCATCTTTTCAAACATGACTGAAAGTATGCAAACTTAAACTATAAATACTATAACATGCATTTCTTCATAGCATATTCAACTACGGCATAATTGCCTAGGGTGGAGCATCTAAAGATAATATAAATCTATTACAAACACTACAAAACAGATTATTAAAAGTAGTATATAAAAAATGTTTTGATAGTGATAATTATCCCCTAATTCTAGATCAAATGTTTGCTTTTGAGTCAATGTTATATCACTATAAAGATCTAAAAGAAGAGTTTCTTAATGAGAAAAGTAAAACAAGAAATAAAAGTACACTAATTCCCAATTTTAATACAACTTTCTTTTTGGTGAAGGAAGGAAACGCAATTGATGTTCTCGAGTAGAATCCATTGCAGCGCTATCTCGTAGCGAAAAGGAGAAGTATCTTCCTCCCGCTGCACGGCATTCCGCTAACGTCACGTGACTATGCAATTCCTTCGCTGCGTTTTCACGGAATAAACAATGAGAAGTGCTAAATGCTCCAGGAAACCAGGAGTAGGAGCTATCGCCGTTGAAGCGATAAACAACATAAGCTACTGAACGTAGAATACTGAAAAAAGTGTGACATATTCATGAGTTTGGTGGATCTCACTTGTTGGTTCAATGGACGAGAGGCTTTAGAGTATTTCTAAATGTTTACTCGTATAAACTGTAGAATTTTGTTAGATTTGATTTCACAGATCATACATACGAGGCTTTAATGACAATGAAGTTTTGATATGTGAGGTGAGGAGATGTCAGAGGTTAAAATAATATGTAGGTATCGCCCACTCTGTCGTAGTAATTTATTTATGGCTGTACTTCCCCAGCAGTGAAAACGCTCGCTTAGCAAACGAAAAAGTTTTTTGCTTATTAAACTTCCCCGGTTAAATGATAGCTTCGCATTAACTGTTATCCAATTATATTTTCTTCTCTGGGCAGATGTCAATTACTTGAAATATCAATAGTTGGGGCGCACGGTCCTTCTAAGACGTAGCAATGCCCCCTAGGCATGAAAGATCGAGTTTAATGAATATTTATATTAATGGAATTTCTTTTCCCACGTAGCCACAGAAACTGCTTCTCCTGTATCTACCGTCTTAGAGATAGAATTTGTTCACATAAAATGTATGCAAGGAAAATTACACAGCTCCACAAAAACATCTCTGTACCAAAGACCCGGATATATGGATTCGACGTATTTTTTGATGCTGAAAACGATGCCATTGTCCCCAGAAAGATCCATCGTGTCAATTTTTAGTTATCGCCGAATTACAGCAGGTTTTAATGAAAAAAATGGCAATCGATGGGATGTGAGGGGGCTTAGACCTCTGGGTAATCTGGTGTCATGTAAAGTTTTGTGTAAAATAGTGCAGTTTTAAGGTCTTTTAGTGTAGTGTAGGATTTGCTTTACCCTATGCAAATAAAAGGTATTTGTAACATACTTGATTTGTATTTTCATAACACGGGAAATTTTATGTTTGGCTCATGGGTGCCTTGTTTCCTCTTATTAAATGTTGAATAATTGGAACAAAACAGTTTTCCGGGAGAATACATTAAGAATAAAATTGGTACAAGCGCTGAACCTTGGGGGACACCACTATGAGAGTTGGGACCCCCGGATAATTTTATTAAAAATTTTAATGAATCCTTTTTGTCATCCAAAGTCAACATCAAATAAGTCATCTATCTGGGTTCAATCTCTTGTGCCATGACAGTATATGCAAGCACTTTGCTCCAGAATCGATGGTAGAAGTGCTTTTCGCTTTGCGTGGGTCGATATATTTTCGTTTTATGGGTTAGAAAAATCTGTACGCATAATCTGTCAGAGATCGGAGCCTTAAACATCTGTCAAGATAGTTTCGTTTTTCGAGGCAGAGCATGCCAGTCGCTTGTCAAG
Source organism: Laupala kohalensis (assembly GCA_002313205.1). Lineage (NCBI taxonomy): Eukaryota > Metazoa > Arthropoda > Insecta > Orthoptera > Trigonidiidae > Laupala > Laupala kohalensis. Next base: position 309,706 of record NNCF01129899.1, on the reverse strand, counting down.
CACACGACTATGTATTAAACTTTCAATTATTGTGCTCTCGTTGCTCATTTTACCTCAAAGTTTCGAAAACCTGTTTTTTTGTACAGATATGATAAGGATATATCGACTTTAATACCACAAATTTTGAGGTTTGCAAAATTCGTCGAAAACTTTCTCCCAGTCTACAGCAAGACGCCTACGAATATTCTTCTTCGTTCGTCCAGTGTTGGCGTCGCAGTTCGTTGGATTCTCTTGCTTCTTGGAAAGAAGTCCCCTCCCATCTGGACGCCATCCGCGGTCCTATTCGTCTCCCGAACCTTGTCAGGGATTCCTTTCTGTAAAGATTCTATCACATTTTCTTCTCAGATTATTTTATCTGAGCCATGGAGTTCATTTCAGTTCCCAAATAATTTACGATTACTGAAACAATTCCTAGCGAATATCCAGAGAACTCTCAGCAAAAAATGGATCTGTGTAATGGTGAATTGCATCACAAATCCATCATCTGTTGTCATGATCATTTTTCAGTTTACCTCGAACACTCCCCTTTCCCAAAGAAAGGTAAACACACTATTAAAAAAACTATTGCATGTTCCTACAGGAACTAAAAAATTATGTTGATATTCTTTATTTTCCAGTACTTCAAACAGTCCGATTCGTAAGTAATGACTTTCTTTTAAACAATAAAGACTTATAAACACAAAAAGTTAAATGATCGAACTTATCATCAAATAACATACTTTACATTAATCATGAGTTTTAAAATGAGTTCTGTTACGTGCCCACTTCGCCTTATTTTACGTACAAGTTAAACACATCTATGTAAAATCAATAAGTTTTCGACGTCCATGCAAAAATTTAAGTTATGACGATAATTACGACACAAAAAATACTTCGTTTCAAGAAGCTTTCTTTAGTTCACAACACAATTACGAAATATCCTATGGCCACGTTTTCTATTAAGAACGGGTTAAATATTTGTTTTCTTTCCAATTATCCTTTAAAAACATTTTTTTGGAGAACTACAATAATGCTAATACCTGTGGTTCAATGTTGCCACAGTTAACGATCTTCATGACCAAGTCTCGTAGCTAGTCTTACACAAGACAACACAAGAGATATCATGCTACATCTTGCATGTTCCTTCTTACACTGATGTTTATTCTTTGCATAGAATATAATTGTTTATTCTCATATTTCCACAGATATTCTACAAGAAAAACTCTGTGAAAGTTGTATTTGCTTTCCAAAGTGAGTGGTGTCAGTGTGTGAGTATATTTCTGCCGATTCCTTTCGCTAATATCAGTATTCGATACTTTTAATCGGCGATTCATCACGCGGATAACCGTCTGAAATATTTACGTGGTGTGAAAGAATCGAGTGAATTCGTTTCTCTGCAGCCAAACAGTGTGGATTCTTGATCTCGCCATCATGGAAAGTCAGAGTGCATCTTTCATGCAAAATCTGGGTCTGTACCTCTCCAACTACTCGCGCCAGCTGCGATCGCAAGTCATGGATATGGTACTGGAGTATATTGCTGTGAATGGCATTCCTATTAGCGGACGCCAAATGAAGTTGCTGAAACCGCAAATCAAGACTCAGGTTTCAGAGCTACTTACAAAAGTTTACCTTGAATTGGTCAAAATTGCAAATGAGATTATTTCATCTGCAAGCAAGGATGATCATATCCCTCAAGATGTTGAATTTGAGCAAGATGCGGAGTTAAACATCCATGTGCCAGGTGGTCGCCGTTTGGTGATCGAGTTGACATTGGAAATGAACTTCACAATATGAAAGGTAAGGTTATTAAACACTGATTCCTATTTAATTGGCACCTTCTCGATACTTAAACATTAAGACATTTTTATCTTTGTATGTTTCAGTTATTGCTTTCTTTTGGTTTGCATACATGGGATGGAAGAAAAACCATGTACTTGAGGAAAACCACATATTCACTATGGAATAATGAACAATTGCGTCTGTTCTGAATTGTATTTGTGTTTGAGTCAACTGACTGGTGGAGGTCAATGTTCAATGTTCTGTTCTGTAGCTTTCAAGTTCTCTTAGATTGTGTCGTGTATGCTTAACTTTAAGATAAAATGTAAGAATTTTGAAGACAAATGGTTTACAGAATTTTTTCATTACTTTCATTTCTCTTTCCCTTTCACAGGAAATTCTCAGTTCAGTTGTATCGATTTTTGTGTTTTATTTATCATGACTTGATGAGATTTAGATTTTTTAAAAATTAGTTGATTGGAATTAAATTTTCGTTGTCTCTTATTGAAAGTTTTGGACTAAGAACACCATCCTTTCTTGATTAAACTCAATATTTCCTTATTGGATACTCTAATATAATAAAAAATATTTCTAAAGCAGTCATGGGTATTGAAATACCTGTTGAATTAAAGATACTAAGTAAATTTGAACTTTTAATTTTCATAGAATGTGAGAAAACATGGGGAGAATCAACATTTTACATCATTGCTGCACATTGTGAGTATGCAATTCAATAAGCAACTGCTCCAATTCATTTTCAATAGAATAAATTAGGAGAAATGAATACAGGGTTTTATCTGTAGTTATAATAATCAAGTATAGCTGAGGAGTTAAACTAATGACCACACATTTATTTTTATGTGTATTGCAAGTCAGCTATCTATTACTCGACTTATTGATATCTAATGTTTATAAATTTATGAATTTAAAATGTCTAATTTAATGTATCTCTTAGGAATCATGGTCATCAGTTGTAGTAAATATTGAATTCAACATTTCTAAGTAAGCTGGAAGTATTAGCTTCTATAATATTTGAGAAAAAACGTTGTTACTATGAAAAATTTTAGTCATTGATGCACATTGTAAGTATAATTCAATACACAATAACATCAATTTTTTTAATGGTATAAAAAAGAAGAGAATTGGGCACAGGTTTTTATTTGCAGTGTTATTTTCCATTGGTATAGCTGGGAAGTCTAACTAATGACAACAATTTTTTTTCGCAGAGAATTAAGTTTAGGTATTTACTACTCTGCATTAGTGGTATCAATTTAAAAAATTCATGAACTAAAAGCGTAGTATTTTTTTCATCATTCATGGATATATCAATTCCAGCACTTTTAAAAATAGATTTTCAACAGTAAGAGAATTAAACTTTTAAATCATTTCGGCACACTGTAAAAATGAATTTCAATAAGCAATTGCTCCAACGTCTTTTTCATCAGTATATAAAATAAAAAATTAATGAAGGATTCTATCTTCAGCGATTTTGTCGTCTGGTATAGCTTAGGAGTCGAAGAAATCGCTGAACACTTATTTCTAGGGTGCATTAAAAAAAATATTTGTGTTTTCCTTTTTTTAGCAATATCAATGTTTAAATTAGACTTCCTTAATGATCTTGAAGTATAATATTGATTATTTCCTTTCGCCAAGTGCAGCAAATCAGAGAAACCGATCGGAACACATTTCGTTTTATTTATTCAAACTGAGCTACGTGCTTTTCTCCATCAACGATATAAATTTTAAATAAGAATAAATTAACGAACGTGACGTTTAATAATGGTTACTTGAAGATTAATAGCATCCAATCATATTTTTACCTCAACAAGCTGCATTTTTTATTGATTCTTCTTTAACCTCGCTGGTTGATTGTTAGCAGAGAGGAGCGACATGTTGGCTGTGTGGATCCAAGGAGGCGTGATTAGTGTGATTATATTTGTGTACAAAAAAAGTACCTAGAAACCCCGAAAAAGACCTTTATGGCAAAATAATCCTATAGCCACGTTTTCTATTAGAAACGAGTTAAATATTTATTTCCTTTCCAATTATACTTTAATAACATCTCTTTCGAGCCCAACAATAATGCTAATACCTATGGTCCAATGATGCCGCTGTTAACAATCTACATGATCAAGACTCCGTACTAGTCTTACACAAGAGATATCCAAAGATGCTACATATTGCATGTTTATTCTTTGACTGATGTTTATTCTTCGTTTTGAGAATAATTGTTTATTCTCTTATTTCGACAGATATTCTATAAGTAAAATTAAAACTCCGTGAAATTTGTATTTCCTTTCTTTAGTGAGTGGAGTCAGTGCGTGAGAACATTTCTCCAGAATTCTACCGATTTCCTACGCAAATATCAGTATTCGCTACTTGTAACCGGTGCTTCATCACGCGGATAACCGTCTGAAACATTTGCGACTGTGAGAAAATCGCGTGAATTCGTTATTCTCGAGCTAAGCAGTGAGGGTACGTGATCTCGCCATCATGGAAAGTCAGATGGCATCTTTCGAGGAAAAGATGAGTGATTTTCTCGCTAATTACTCGCACCTGCTGCGAGCGAAATTCCTGGATCTCGTAGTGAAGTATATTGTTGAGAATCTCATTCCTGTTAGCGGACACCAAATGCAGTTGGTGAAACGGCAAATCAAGTCTCAGATTTTAGACTTACTGGCAAAAGTTTACTATGCAGTGGTAAAAATTGCAAATGATATTATTTCATCTGGAGGTCAGGATGGCCATATTCCTCAAGATGTAGAATTTGAGCATGATTGGGGGTTAAACATCGAACTGCCACGTGGCCGGAAATTGGATATCGAGTTCACATTGGTACTGAACTTCACAATTTGAAAGGTGACGATATTCAAATATTACTTCGTATTTAATTGGTATATTCTCGATACTTTAACATTAAGACACTTTTATCTTTGTATGTTTCAGTAATTGCTGCTTTTGGTTTGCATACATGGGATGGATGGAATATCAAGGACTTGGGGAGAACCAAAACATTCACTATGAAATAATGTACAATTGTTTCTGTTCTCAATTTTATTTGTATTTGTGTCAACTGACTGGTGGAGTTCAATGTTCAATGTTCTCTTTTGTATCTTCAATTTTTTCTATATTTTGTTGTGTGCCCTAAAGTGTAAAATAAAATGCCAGAAGTTTGAAGACATAAGTGGTTTACAGAGTTCTTTCACTGCTTACATTTGTTTTTCCCTTTTACAAGAAATTCTCAATTCAGTTGTAATTACTTTTGTGTTTTATATGCCCTGACTTTATGAAATTTAGAATTTTCATAAATTAGTTGCTTAGCATTAAATATTCTTTTCATCTTATTCAAAGTTTCCTTTCTTGATTAAACACAATATTTCCTAAATGGATAATGTAATTAAAAAATTTTTCTTTCAGCAGTCTTGCATATTGAAATATCAGTTGTATTTACAATGAATTCAAAATTTCAAAGAAAGCTTGAACTTTTAAGTTTGATAGTAAGGGACAAAATAGAAGGAAAATTAAGATTATCCATCATTTCTGCATATTGTGAGAATGTAATTCAATAAGCAATTGCTGCAATTTATTTTTCAATAGAATATAATGAAACTAAGGAATACAGGGTTTTATCAGCAGTGTTATAATAATCAAGTATAGCTGAGGAGTTACACTAATGGCCACACATTTATTTTTATTGTGTATTGCAATGAGCTATCTACTACTCAGCTTTATTGAATCAAATATCTATAAATTTATGAACTTTTATCATATAATTGAATTTTTCTCTAAGCAATCATGGATATAAACACATCAGTTGTAATAAATATGGAATTCAACATTTCTAGGTATGCTTGAAGTAATAGCTTTGAGAATGTTTGAGAAAACCTTGGGAGAATGAATATTTGATGTCACTGTTACTTGTTCTAAGTAGAATTTAATACGAAAATTGTTTAATTTTTTTTCAAATGTTATAACCGAGGAGAAAATTGGATATAGGGTTTTATCTGCTGTGTTATGAATCTTAGGTATAGCTGAAGAGGTATAGCACAGTGTTATTTTTGTAGTTTCTTAAACTGAGATATTTGCCTTTCTTTTTGAGGGATATGAAATTTATATTACAATTTCTTTGTGAACTTGAGATCATTATTGAATAATTCTACCAGTATTCAAGGTTAATAAAATATTTTTTGTATAAAGTAGGTAATTCAAAGTTTTTAAATAAGTTAAAAGTATGAATTCTGATAGTATTAATGAAAACAGTAAAGGAACTAACATTTTGAATCATTTTTGCACTCTGAAAGCATAAAATGCAATGAGCAATTTTTTCAATTACTTTTTTAATTGAGTAAAATAGGACACATTTTTATTGTGTATTACAACTGAGGTATTGGCTTTCCATTTTTTGATATTAAAGTAAATTACAATAACTTAATAAACATTGATGGAATGTTTAATATATCTATTAGCCATCATTGTTATTAAAGTATTTTTGTATTAAGTAGGGATTTCTTTAATTTTCTAGTGAGGATGATGTATTAATTTAGATAATATTAAAGAGAATTTGTGGAGAATAAATCATTGATTTTTTGTGCAAGTTTTTTTATATAAGCAATATCTGCAATTTTTTTTCAGTAGTTTAATATAAAAGAAAAATGGAAAGAGGGATAATCTGAGGGGTATCTGAGAAGTCAAAATAAAAAGAAGCCAAAACGTAAAAATATCAGTAAAAGAAGTCAAAAAGCATCCTCCTCCTCCACCTCCCTCCGCTCCTACCTCATCACCATCTCCTCCTCCTATCTCCACACCCATTTCTTCTCCTGTCCCCGTTCTTTCACCTACTGCTTCATCTCCCACGTCCTCATCTATTCCTCCTGCCGCCCCATACACTTTTACAACTTGCGCTCAGGAGTACGATGTGGTACTCGAAGGTGACAATCGCGTTCAGGTGCTGTGTGCGGGCTTCATCCGGAACTAGAAGCTGTACCAATTTCAAATTCCTCTCCACAATCTAACGTCGATTCCATTTCTCGTGAATCACAAACTCTATGCGAAAATAAAATAATTATATTTCATCATAATGTCCAATCCCTTTCAAACAAATTGATAGACATTGAAATTCTGGTACGCGATAATCCATTCGATTTGCTATGCCTCACAGAACATTGGCTTTCAACTAACAAGATCAATGATACTGTTATTTCTAATTATTATTTAGCAAGTTCTTACTGTCGGCAAAATTTTAAAGGCAAAAATCCCCACGGAGGTACGTTTTTTTTTTTGTGGGACTTTAGGGCTCGTCAACAGCGAGGTCATTAGAGCCCTTAAAACATGTACAGGTACNGGTAGGGAAAATGCAGTTACGCACTAGGGAGAGCCAACATGACTCTCCCCGCGTGTGGGACTCGCCGAAAGACTCAGCCATACCCACTAAAAACCCTCCTGCATTACAACTCAAAACACAAATTCCAACATATCTAAAAACACTTTACTAAAAACATTTTTTAAAAAAGAAGAGGAAAAAGGAAAATGAAAGATGCCCTAGCCCTAAAAGCGTCGGGATCGAAAAGAACAAGAGGTGACCAAGGGAGGTCAGAAAAGAGAAAGGAAGGAGCATCGCACAAGTAAGTGGAAGTAATGCCAGACTCAACTCGGGGCCCCGTGTTCGACAAACACATACTTACTAGATGTAAGTCCCCTGGGGGACGGAGGTACGTGTATCTACGTTCGTAATGATATTTTATCTTCTCCACTGACAGGCTACGAGAACTTCTGCGTAGATAGCGTGTTCGAATGTTCTGCACTTAATCTGACCGACACCGGTATTGTTTTGTGTGTTTATAGACCTCATCAATCAGATCTTGACATTTTTTCGGATCTTCGAAATTGTTTTAAAACATATCACACATTTACTAAATCTATCGTTATATGTGGCGATTTCAACATCGATTTCCCGAGTACATCCGACTCTGCACATTCACTAGTTAATCGATTCAAGAATCTTATCGACTCCTTCAACCTTATTACTACGATAAACGACCCCACTCGCCTCTCCGGCTCATCTCAAACATTGCTAGATCAAATTATAGTCAACAATG